>CM033642.1:185940870-186404894 GCA_019512145.1 Engystomops pustulosus | reverse complement strand
GCATGGAGGCAGGGACAGTGGTAAAGTTGGGGCCTGCACCTTTTTCTCTGTCCTAACAGAGTAAATTTTAGGTCTAATTAAACTTATTTTTTTTCTAAATTTCCCCTCCATCTTGTTTAAGTACTGATTGTCAAGTAATCAACTCATTCTTTAAATATTGCACAATGTTCTTGTGAAAGGGCAAAACAAAGATGGGCCATATGTAGTAATCAGAATTGCTTAACCTTGCTTAAGGAAGGAAGGAAAATATACCGCCTTACCAGCCAGCTGTGTACTCGATTTAAAGGAGGAGACTTTGTAGTGTTCAGGGGTATGGACTATGCCTAGAAATCTGTCTCTAATACCCACAGTTATTTCTCCTGCAATTTCTCATTCCAGCGACTGTCGGTCTTGGGCACTCTCATTCCAACGACTGTCTGTCTCGGCACTCTCATTCCAGCGACTATCTAGTTGCCCATGGCAACCAATCAGTTTCATTTTTGCACAGCTGTTTATAAAAGCCCATGGCAACCAATCAGTTTCATTTTTGCACAGCTGTTTATAAAACTACAGCTGATCTCTGATTGGTTTCCATGGGCAACTGGAACATTTTTACCTCAGACACCTCTGATAAATCTGCCCCTATCTCTGTAACCCTATCCATCTTACCTCACACATAAGTGTCTTATACTCATTGCCTATAGTAACCAATCAAAGCTCAGAACTCATATTAATGACCTGTGGCAGAACAGCAACCAATCAAGGCTCAGCTTCTCAGCTCCTGTATATGGTGGGTAATAAGTGGATTTTTGAAAGCACGGGGTGAAAATTTCGGCTCAAAATGTGGTCTCAGACATTCCCTGAGTCACTGACAGTGACTGCAAAATTTGGTGATTGTAAATACGACGGTGTAGATTCCTTTAGAGGGCATACATACATGCATACACACACATATACACTCAGCTTTACATATTAGATTTATACTCTTAGAAATTAATTAGCACTAATTCCATCGGTCCTTACTGTCAGCTATCGTTCAGTGGTTAGATTTCAAAAACTCGAACTGACACAAACCAGTCACAAACCAGTTGATAAATAGTTTCTTTAACCCCTTAAGGACGCAAGATTTTTTCGCTCATTTCTCGCTCTCCACCTTCAAAAATCCATAACTACACATACATACAACAAATAGTGCCAAGAAAAGAAAGAAAAAGGTTATAAGTTACATCGAGGACATAATGAATGCCGAGAAGAGGTAATGTCTAAAAGAAGGGCATGTATACACGAATTTATGGAATTTAAGAGAATTAAGAAACCATTCCAGATGATACCCAAGTAGATAAAGCAGGAGAATCCTTAAAAGACATCCAAACAGACCATGTAGAGTAGAACACCGTTACCCTGTCCTCATCTACAGCCTTGAGCTCTTCCATCCTTTGGATGTGAGTCATAGCCGCCACCCAATCAGATCTTGTAGGAGATGTGGTCGACCTCCAACGGCTGGGGATAATCTGGCGTGCCGCAACTAGGACGTGTCTTAGCAGGCCCTTTTTAATATTTGAAATAGGGTCAGTGTTTTATCTGCTTTAGCCATTGCTTTTTAAGAAAAAAAGGCTTTAGAAATTCTGCTAATGAACCTGATGGGCTCTAGCCTCCATTAACACTTATGGAGCCCGAAGCCCCTCGGGCTAATTTGCATAATTTTAAAAATCCTTTTTTTATTTTAGAAAACCAGGGCATTAGAAGCTAAAAGAAGAGCAGATCTTTCCAGGGGCTTTGTTTACAATCCTTCATCCTGGTAGTAGGCGTTAATGGGCCTGATCGTGAGGAGACACTAGGAAGCTTGTTGAGCATCACCTTATATTACAACCAGCAAAACTAGGTTGTCAGTATTGTAAATTAATGGAGTAATATGTAACATTGAGGCACATTTACTAATAGTAGTGTAAACTGCACTTAAAGTGGGTTTGTTTGTGTATAATGCTGGGTGCGCCAGAACGTGTGCCAGAAATCATGAATCTGGCGCTTCCCTGCACTGGTATGACAGAGTTCACCAACTTTTTTTGTGGTGCGCCCTTTAAGATCGGGCTTGCAACACACTTCTGTCGGACTTTGCATGATAAATCTGGCACACGGTCAGAATGAGCACGGAACACCCCCTAATTTGTGTTGCATGCTTCCTTGTGCATCGTGCACCACAAAGTTTCGTGTGTGCCACAATTGTGTCGCATGTGCCAGAAATGTGTTTCAGACACTTATTAAATACCTGTGCAAGCAGTTTGCACTGAAAAGAACAGGCAAAGTCAGACAGAAAACTGATGCAAGGACCTTAGTAAATGTGTCCCATCATCTTTAGAACATTAATTGTATTGTGAGGTCACATGGCGGCCATTTCTGAAAACCAATATACTCAATGGAACACTCACATCATCCATTACCTTCATAAATAACACTCTGATCGCACAAGTAATCATATCAGAATGAATCAGTATTGGGTACTAATATTGCCCCTCCTTTTAATTTCCAAAGGATTATGTGAAGACACAGGTAATTTAATATTTTGCATGTATTCATTCACGTAATGCCAGTAGTAGAAAAGATCAGCACTCACTTGTTCGAATAAAATGTCGACAATTCTTTATTTCTTCAGGATAAAAGCACTACAGACATATAGACATGAGAATATTCAATGTCACTGACGCGTTTCAGACCTATTGCGGTCCTTAGTCATAGATAACTTGAAATGGATTTGTGCTATACTAATACCACCGGAAACAGAACCTCCGCTTACAGCTGAAAAGACTGGTGTCAGCTAATCAGATACACCTACGTGCACACACATGTGTAAAAACTTTCACTTTTTTGTAACAAACATATATCAATAATTTAAAAGCAAGTCTTTTCTTACATTAAGACCTTTTGGAGAAATACAATCCATTGTAGAATCCAAAAACCCTCACAGTTTAAAAGTTTTCTTCTAGCATCTCCTCCCCTTAGATTATTCTTAACTCTTTCTAGGCCACTGACCTGGAAATTTGTAAAGTCTTTATTATTATTAGATGGATTTTTGTGTTCTGGGTTTGTGGTGCCATTTATATGTATCCTGATATCCAGATTTCATTCTATGTTTGTAATGCGATACAAGTACAGGCAGTCCCCGGGTTATGTACAAGATAGGTTCCATAGGTTTGTTCTTAAGTTGAATTTGTATGTCAGTCGAAACTGTATATTTTATAACTGTAGATCCAGAAAAAAAAAATTTTGGCCCCATTGACAATTGCAGTTTCAAAATTTTTTGCTGTGATTGGACCAAGGATTATCAATAAAGCTTCATTACAGACACCTTACAGCTGATCATTGCAGTCTGGGACTATAGTAAAGCATTCAGAGAGCTTCACCAGAGGTCACAGGGGGCAGAGGGGTCTGCCTGTAACTAAGGGTCGTAAGTCGGGTGTTCTTAAATAGGGGACAGTCTGTTTTGCAATTGATAAAATCTCTAATCTTGTGTGCCACATTGTCAACTTTGCTGTGAGTAAATTTTGATTTGATAGGCAAACTGACAGCACTTAGGCCCCTTCCACACTTGCGTTTTTCACGCGCGTTTTCTGCGCGTGCTTTTGACGTGTAGAACTTGCATTGAACTCTGACCCATTGTAACCAATGGGTCTTTTCAGACTTGCATTTTTTTTCACGCACACACGCGCGTTTTTTTAACGCGCGTTTAAATTTCGACATGCTCTACTTTTGCAAGTCACGCGCGTGAAAAACGCACCATACAAGTCTATGGAGATGCATCAAAAACGCATTGCACTCTGAGACACTTGCAAGTGCAATGCAAGTGCAATGCGTTTTTCACGCATCAATTGCCATAGAAAAGATAGAGCTCAGTCCTGAGTCCATTTCACGCGCATTTTCTGCGCGTGAAAAATGCATTGAAATTGCATTGAAAACACGCATGAAAAACTGAGACACTGAACAAACTGACTGAAAACTGATTGCACTCTGATACAAAAGGGGCCTTACATATATGCAACACATTTGAAAAAAACTCTAGTACTGGTATGATTGTGTTTGCCAACCATACGGGGGAATGAAAGGTTACCTAGTGTTGATGCCCTTCTTGTAGAAAAATTACATCCTTGTTGTAAGATTATATGCAATTCCTCATCCTGAGATAATAATGGTAGATGTTGTTGTATATTGTTTTTGTATTGGTTTATGCTTTTTACAATAGGTAGTAACAAATGTTGGTATGTTCGAATATTTGTCCGTACATTTTTGTTTTATTTGTGAGGAAAGAAGTTATTAACGAGATCTATTGGAACTAATAGTTTTTGCTTTTGTGAGATTCCAGCTGCTATAGCGATGTGTTTTTAACCTGGTTTCTATCAGATCTCTTTCTTTTTGTATACAGTTCATTAGTAGAGCAGTTTCGTTTTCCACTAGCTGTGTTTTTACGATAAGTAGATGGGTGTATACATCCCATCTCTCCATCTGAATGGAGGCTAAGATCCAAAAATGTTACTTTGATAGCATTGGTATGTGAAAAAAAAGTTAAAAGGGTGACAGTTTATATACAGGACTATTTCCGATAAGGCTGCCTCACCACTACACCGTATCGTAATGATGTCAATGAATCGGCCGTATCGGACTACCTGGGAAGAAAATAAATTTACATCTGAAAAAATATAAATTTCCTCCCACCATTCCACAAATAAATTAGCAAGCGATGGGGAAAACTTAGCCATGTTGCATGTTGCAATACTTATAATCCAAAACATTGGGTAACCAAAGTTTGCAGGAGGGAATCTAACATGCCCCAAGACATTCGTTTAGTTAATCTATACCCATGAGGGTGAGGGAATCTGTACTTATTGAGTTTTGGTACTGTATGAAAAATGGGTGTCACCGGACTAGCAACCCTTAACAAATCTGCCTCCTTACATGAGAAACTGCTTAAAGACAAACCCTCTTCTGCTATGTCAGACAATTTTTGGGTAAAACATGCTGTTGGATTATGAGTAAAAAGCATGTAGTGACTATGGTCATCTAAAAGGGACCTAGTCATTTTATCATAAAGACCAAAGGCCAATGGCACTATAAACAACCTTCCATGTAACTAAATCTGTCTTCTGTTTCAGGGAAGAGATTGCTTTTTTTTCTTTATAGGTCAGGTTGGACACTCCTTGATTAGTTAGCGCATGCAAGCTAACCAACTCCGTTTGAATAATTTCTTGGAACCTGTCCAGCACTGGTGGCTTGGATTTACAGGGTAAAAAAACTGATTAGTGGAAGTAAAATTACATACCGTATTACATTTTCAGATATTAAATTGACATTTTTCATTTAGTGTATTATAAACCACAACATCCTCTAAAGAAGGAAATGTAAGGTCACACAGTACAGGTGTAGCTATAGAAACATGAATAAAGTCCTTAGAATCAACAAATTGTTCATTTGTCAGATTAGTGTTGAAAAAATGTTTTTTTTTACAGTCCTGACAAAACGGTTGACATCTAGTATTGTCCTGTATAGATCAAAATGATTGGTAGATGCAAAATTTAAGCCCTCAGACAAAAGTGATTCTTCTATTTTAGATATAATATGCAAAGAATTAACAATGCTTACTTGTTCTTTGTTGTTTTTATGATTTCTTGGAATATTGTCATGCGGTTCTTTCTCCCTCCTCTCCTTGTGCATTTTTTGGCTCAAAACTCTGTCGTTTTGAAGACGTGTAAAATGTTGGTAATACATGTTTCTCTATAGACACATTTTCCAATGTCAATTGACAAACACTCCAAGTTGTCTGCATCTGTAGAACTAAAACTAACCATTTTGTTCCCTTCATTGGCACTTGGGTGTTTTTTCTTTAAGATTGATTTAGGGATGTATCTGTTTCTACGACTCCATTCATACATGGTATTTGTTTGGTATTCCTAAAGGTCTTGTTGGAATTTGCACTATTTTACTGCAGTGATAGACATTTCTAGTTCAGCTATACAGTTCTTCAATTTAATGTCCATATCTTGGAAATCTTTATTCTTTAAATTGGGTTGAAAGTCTTTTTGTTTGTCTTGAATTTCTATGCGCACTGCATCTAGTGCAATTTTCTCATGTTGTAATAATTCATTAGACGGGAACAATCGGTAAGTATGGAATTCCATGTAGTCACAGATTCATATGAGAATACTGTGGTAGGGATTTTCTTTAACCAAAGTCCCCAGGGAACCATATTTTTATTTAGATATTGTTGTATTGTGTAGTAGTCCCACCAAATGCGTGTTTGAGACTTCTCCAAATCCCAAAATAATTTTTGTAAGTCCGTATTATGTGCTGTATCTCCCACAGAGATGCTACATATATCATCCAGCAGTGTATGTCTTGACGATGAATCGCAAAAATTTTGCATAGCATGGATGGGAGACTTTGCTAGTGTTATCCATCTCAATAATCGAAATATATGTATCCACTTAACATACTTCTGAAGAGCAGGATTTTAAAGAGAAATGTAGCAATCCATAGAAACAAGAGGAGAAAATTTGCTCTACCCCAGGTGCTTGATCACAAGAGACGCCCTTCACCAATAAGTCAATGTTTGCCATTTTTGTTGATTTTCTAAAAGCATCTATGCATTATTCACTACAGGGAAACTATTACACATTTGTTAATGTTTCTACATTTTTCTGTTGCCTTTTACTGTATCCTCTTGCAACACTACAAATTCAATATGCTGGATACGTTTCTGATACCTGCATGGTATAAAGTGTAAGCCACAAGGGATTTTACCATTTTACCATTCCTTCCATCGGTCTTGATGAATAGTGTCTCTTTGTGGATTATATTATGTTTACCTACCTACCCCTATTTAGGTATTTACATATAGTGGGGGAAAAATATTTAGTCAGCCACTTATTGTGCAAGTTCTCCTGTAATTGACATCATAGCTAGACCTCAATTATGAAAGAGAAAATGTAAAAACAAATCCAGAAAATCACATTGTCTGATTTCTTAAGAATTTGTTTCTAAATTATGGTGGAAAATAAGATTTGGTCATCTGTAAACAAACCAGATTTGTGAATTTGTTTTCTCATCTTGTCTCGCAAAGTTCAGGTCTACAGTCATCTCTCTTCTTTTTAAGTGGGAGAACTTTCCCAGTTGGTGGCTGACTGAGTACTTTTTTTTCCCACAGTGCATTTTGAAGACTGTAATGTTGTTGGGTCATGGCATCAGTGAGTACCTCTTCTGGATGGACACCTCCTCCATCATTTGCAGTGACTGCCTGGCCCTAGTATTAGTAAGGTGGCAAAGGAAGCATGTACCCTTACAGCTTTTTAAAACTAAGTGCTCTCACAAATATGCTCTGCCCTTGTTGGACTAATTACCTCACACAGAGTTATATAGGGCATATTCCCCATGGAAATGTGCCTCAGCAACACAGCGCCTAATCTCTTCTGCTCTGCAAAGGTGCCTCGATCTGTTTTATCCAGGTCCAAAGCTGTTCTGCCAGTCCTGAACTATGCCTATTTGCTGTATTTTACCACGTTATCTTTGACCTATGCTGTTTTCTGTTTAAATATTTTTTTTTTATTAAAAATACTTAATATAATTTTTATTGAATTCCAGAAAAAAGTAACTATAGTCATTTAAAAGACACATGGGTCATAATATATAAATACAAATTTGACAGTGGTAACATGTAGTTGCTGTCAAGAGCAAATTCTATATGACCTAAACTTCTTAGCCAGTTCTTATCTACTCAATGCCGGTGTCTATCTACCCAACTCAATCAGATGAACAGAGTAGTGTGATCTAATGGTCTGCTACCACAAAAGTCCACACCAGTACCTGTAAGCCAAATTAAACGAAACTTACTCACCTATACTCCTCTTCATCTTGATCCTGAAGCTTGTCTTCTCAGTTCTTGACATGCTCAACGTGTCAAGATTAAAGAAGAAAGGCGCTGGGATCAAGATGAAGAGGAGTATAGGGGAGTATGATTGGTTTCATTTGGCTTACATGTACTGGTAGTTTTCCTTTAAATTACTAGCTGTTCCTCTATGTCACAACCTCTCTCTTTTACTATCTTGACATGAAAATATATACCTGGTATATTATATATAAATAAGTAAAACAAAAACACCTTTGGATGCAAACAGTAATACATTAAAAAACATTTATTTCTGCTTCTACAGTTGCAGATGACATTGGTCCGCATATGATCATGCGCATATCCCAGCTGTTAAGTCCAGTTGAATGCCAGAGTTTTTATTTAAGAATAACGGGTCCTCAAAAAGAGTATGATAACCTATTAAAAGCTCCTCCTACAGACGATGAATCAAAGGAACGTAAGAGACGTGATATTGGTAAGTCACTAATATTTTATGTTAAATAAGTGATAATAGTTTCAAATACAGACAGCCTATGACTTAAAGCGGTATTCCCATTTAGGCAAATTATTGTTATTGTATGTATAATGAAAAGTTATACAATTTTCCAATTTACTTTCCATATCAACTTTTCACTGTTTCCTAGATCTCTGCCTGCAGTTATTCTAAAGGAAGCTTCCAAAAATCTGACCATTTCCACACAGGTGCATGGTTAGTTAGTTTCATAGAAAGTAATCAGAGCTGTGTCATATAACGAGCTGTGCACCTGTGTGACCATGGTCAGATTTCTGTCCACTGGAAATAAACAATGGATCCTTCTATAGAAGTACAGCAAGCAGAAAAGTTGTATGTCTTTTCATCACACAAACAGTAACATTTATTTGCTGAAATGGGAATACCCCCTTAAGGACACCCACCTATGGAATGCATACCTCCCAACCATCCCAGATCTAGTGGGACAGTCCAAGGTTTCGGGCTCTGTCCCGCCCAGCAGAAGGTATGGGCCGGGACATCAACTCTATGATGCGGATAGAGTTGCATGAATTGCTGTGTCTGTGCACATTAGAGCCTGACAGGCGCAGTGACATCATCACCTGCCGGACACTGCTGCAGTACAGACGCGGTGGAGGACTGCAGCGTGGGAATGAGGAATGGTGAGTACACTTTATTTTTATTGAAGAGGGGCCATAAGACCAGTTTAGAGAAGGAGGCACAATAAAGGGTTGCACAGATACATATGCACAATAAGAGGGGGAAGCAGAAGTGGGGACCATAATAAGAAGTGGAGCAGGGCGCTAGACCACAATAAGAGTATATGGGTTTGGGTTTAGATATGGACTGTTTGCAGAGAACACAATTTTATTTTCCGGGGACCATGGTAAGAGGGTTACCCGGCCCGGTCCATGGTAAAAATTTTTTGGGTGCAGCCGGTCCCCAGATACAAGAAGGTTGGGGAACACTGTTATACACCATCTCAAATCGTATACTTTATGCTTGCACTCAATTGCACTCCAAAAAATGTATTGCAACTGTTCATACCCCATAAGTTTTTTTATCCTCTCTTGTGATTTTATCCTTTGGATATTGATCTCTTTCTTTCTTCAATTTGGCTTCATAGGTTTTAATCGCCGATCAATGTTCATTTAATCTTAATTTAATGGGCCTTGCAGTTTGCCATACATATACTTTGCCACATGGCATTTTAGCATTTATATTTCAAGTGTTTCAAGTAAAAAAATACCCATATTAGGATAGGACATCCGCTTAAGGGATTATTAATTAATCACCTTTAATAATAACAGAACAATGTTGGCAACTCAAATATCTGCATGGACTAACAAATTGCCTAGTGATTTACTTTCCAACAAAACAAGGAGATCGTTAAACAATTTACCAAATGTATCATCACATTTCAACAAATTCCAATACAGGCAGTCCCCGGGTTACATAGAAGATAGGGTCTGTAGGTTTGTTCTTAAGTTGAATTTGTATGCAAGTTGGAACTGTATATTTTATAATTGTAACCCTAGCCAGAAATTTTGTTGGTCTCTGTGACAATTATATTTTGAAAATGTTGGGTTTTCATAAGAACCAGGATTAACAATAAAGCTTTATTGCAGAAACCTTTGATAACTGTTACAGCTGATCATTGTAGCCTAAGCAAATTACCAACATACAGAGGGCCGTTTGTAACTACGGGTTGTCTGTAAGTCGGGTGTTCTTAAGTAGGGGACAGTCTGTATTTTAATACTGTGTCTTTATAAATTTTGCATGTTCATCATAGATGGATATGAACAACGATCTATGTACATCTTACTTAGTATTGCTTTCATTGCTTTGACCATCCTTCATTTTTCCTACTTATTCTCCAACCATCCTTACTTCATTTTCATTATAACCTTTTGCTATAAATTTCTATCTATTTATTTTTAAAGTATTCATCATTTGTGCTACAAATCCTTGTAGCCCTGACAAACTGGCTAACAAGGAGGATGTAAAATATTGGGGCAGATTTATCAAGTGTCTGAAAGTCAGAATATTTCTAGTTGCCCATGGCAACCAATCACAGCTCAGCTTTCATTTTACCAGTGCTCATGAATATTTGGAGCTGTGATTGGTTGCCATGGGCAACTAGAAATATTCTCACTTTCAGACACTTGATAAATCTGCCCCATTGTGTCTTAAGATATTATTCCGGTCTGATTGTTTAAAGAATAAGGTGGTTCAGAGTAGAATAGAATGCTTTATTGTCCCCATAGGGGAAATTGACTTTGTCACAACGGCAACAACAACACCTCCATTCATGATCACAATTATACATATACAAACAATTAAAATACTAACATACAGTTAATAATAGTTTGTAATCTATTTCCTATCTTTGTAACCTCTACAGCAAGATAATGTACCGTGGTCTTATTATATTCTTCCAAAAATGTTATCAATTAATGTTGGGAATTTAAAAACATCAAATTCTAACTTTGTTTCATTACCACCCCATAGCAGGAAGACGTTGTCCACATATCTTAAAGCTTAACTATAAAGTTAGAATGATTTTACCAAATTATTATATGCGATTCCCCCTTTGAAAACAATCAGAATGATGCTTACTTTATGCTGCTCACCCTTTTCTTTCCAAAGTTGGAATTTTCTATTCTGAAAATGTTTGACAAAAATCTTTCTCACCAGCGGTAAAGTGGACGGAGACTAATGTCTGCCAGCCTATACCCTCAAGCTGAGGCTAGTTAGCTTGCCCACAGATCCCATGATGCCTTGTGTTCTCTCTCAAAGTCATCCATTAAATCCCGGATGTATATGGTGACAGCCTGGCAGCTTCCATCACATGGAGGGAACGTGTAATAAGTGGAGGAAATCATAAGTAAACCAGTTGCAGCAGCCCTTCCCCTCCCATGAAACCGACTGATAAACTATAAACAAAGTACGGACTCCAGGACTTGTCAGCAGAGGGACAGGGAACCTGAGGTAATCTGAGGGGTATAGCAAATAAACTTGTGGATTTGGGTAACAAAGATAATAAACAAAGTTGTTTTACATCCCAGGAGCTATTGATTTAAAGGGAAAAAAACCATTTACATTTACTCTTTAACTTTTTAAAGACATGTTACATGCTACAGACAAAACCATGCAAGTTCCTTGTAGTTTTCATCCTTCCTTCTACTTTTGGTGGTAAACTAAAAAGCCGGTTTGTCAGGACTAAAAGCATTTGTAGCACAAATGATGAATACTTTAAAAATAAAGAGATGCTCATTAAGAAATTTGTAGCAAGAGGTTATAATGAAAAGTAAAGAAAGCAATGCTAAAATGTAGTTAGATCGTTGTTCATATCCATCTACGATGAATATGCAAAATTGATTGACAAAATTAATTGACACAGCATTGAAATATTTGAATTTGGTAAAATGTGACGATAAGTTCGATAAATTGTTTGATGACCTTCCTTGTGTTGTCTATCGGAAAGGTAAATCGCTGGCCAATTTGTTAGTTCTTGTAGATGTTTGTCCTAAAAAATTTGATAAACAAACGTTTTTACAGTCAAGATGTAATGGCACGTTTGCCTGCATCACTGAATTAGTTGGCATTTGAATTAATGTAATTAGTCATCAATTAAGGAGATATCCTATCCCTATATGGATTTTTTTATGCAATTAATGTCATGTATATGCTAAAATGCCAGTATTGGCAAAATACATGTAGGGAAAATTGTATGACCCATTAAATTGAGATTAAATGAACTTTGATCGTGTATCTGTAAATCAATGATGTATGCTGCATTTTCATGAATGAAGAAATCTGCATAAAGAGCTGGATTTGTTTCCTGCTAAATTTAAGACTGTCAATATCAAATCATTAGTGGGTGTGACTCTTTGCAACATCGCTGGTCTGGGAAGAGGTGATCTACTTTAACCTCTTACTGTCACATACCAAACTATTAATATGCAGTTTTGGTAAGTCTATATGCATAGGGCTCCACAGCTGAGCCTTCTCCTCAAGAAATGTGTGTTTTTATTACACAATAGACATGGGGGCACAACTAGAAATGAATGGGCTTAGTAGAAAACTTTAAACTCACCTCACAAACATTATTTACTTACACTGGGCTGATGATGCTCCCTCCATGTAAAGCAGACATTCATGTGTCATTTTTTACATAGGACTGCCTGTTGTATATGGAGGGAGAGAGAGCAGTCATATGTAAGTTCCAAATGAAATGAGTGATTCTCATTGACAATAATATCACAGCTGATTTCAAGAGGAACCTAAGGAGTCATAGTTTCACCACCAAAACCAAGCTCAGTACATCCACATGGAATAGATGAAGTTCTCCCAAATGGTATACATGCAGCACCACCAAATGATATATTCAAGCAGTCCTTACAAATGTAATATACATGCAGCACCTCTATATGATATATACATCAAGCCCAGCCAAATAATACATAAATAAGGGGGAAAGAAAAGAAAAAAGACAAAAATGGAACTGCTAGAATAGGATTCTTCCAAAGCTGCAACAGTTAAAAATTCCTTAAAATAATTAGGTCTGTCCATAGCGTGTTTTGGGCCTCATGTTGTTGCACATTACTGTATATTTTGCATATCTATATGCTGACAGTATGAGTATGGAAGGGAAAGCTGATTTAAATACAATATCTGGAATATTTGTAGAAAATATTGGGGTAGAGGAATCAATGTGTGCAAAAAAACCCTTAGGTTTATAATGCCTTGCACACATTTAACAAGGGTTTTAGGGGACCCGTCCTAATTAAAGGGGTGTGGCATTACGCAGAAAAGCTATGCAAGTGTTTGACTAATGAAGTGTGATACTTTTATGGACCTCTTGAGTTGATATCATCACTGGAAAATTACAGAGGACAGGGTGTGCTCAGCTTGAGATCCAGTGTCTGGGGGTTCAGATACAGTAACATCAAGCAGCGATCTGAGTAAATGGATATATAAAATTTATGTAAAAGCAACAATATGTTGTCACTTTTCTTTAGCATACACTAAGTCAACAAATGGTGAAAGTGAGACTAGATCAGTGTTATCTAATTTTGAATGATAAATCTGTATGATAAACATGCAATTTACTGTTCTAAAAACTTTTAAACAATGTTAATACATTTTTAAATTTTATCTTATTTTATTTTTATGTTGATGTCTAGTTACCATGGAAGACTGTACAAAAACATTGATGGACTGGGTTGCCTCAAAAGGGGACAAAGTCTACTGGGATCGAGTTTTCTTTACGCTATATAGAGTTGGTCGTGTTGATGTTGCTGTGGGTGAGTCCAAATAATATTAACCCCTTATCACCGATGCTTGTTTTCTTTTAAGTGACCAGACTCGATATTTAGAATCTGACATGTGTCTCGATAATTGGTTATAGATTTGGTACCCTTTAACATATCCAGGTGATTTTGAGATTGTTTCGTTCTGAAAAAAATGAAAATTTGTCAAAAGTTTGTAAAAATTCTTCATTTTCAAAGTTTAAAATGTTCTGCTTTCCAGACAGGAAGTTAAACTACCCATAAAGCTTGATAATTAGCATTAAAGGGAATACCTGCTTTATGTTGAGATGATATTTTATGCGTTCTCTCATGTTTTTAGGATATTATGAGGCTTACAACTTTGGGTGTGATTTTTCTCATTTTCATGAAAATCGCCAAAACTCACATTTTGAGGGACAACTCAGCTTCCAAGTGACTTTGTAAGGCCTAAATAATAGTAAAACCCCATAAATTACCCCACTATAGAAACTTCACTCCTCAACGTATGTAAAAAAAACTTCTAATAAATCTATTAACCCTTTAAGTGTTACACATGGGTTTAAACCCATTGACCTGCAGTTTAGAAACTTTTGAATTTTTTTGTAAAATACATTCATTTAGGCCAAAACTGACACTTTCATAATGCATTAAATGAAGAAATGCTCTGCAGAGTTTGATGCCCAATTTCTCCCGAGTGTGGGACACCCCATATGTGGTGTTAACCTGCTGTATGAACAGACGGACGGGCATAGAATGAAAGCAGCGTCATTCACAGCAGATTTGTATTGTCACAATGTACAGGTTATAAATTTTTATTTTTTGGTAATGTGAACATACACTATATAGATAATTCATTTTGTGGATCTATTTTTACTTTGGATTTTTAGCAATTTTTTTTTCCATAACGTAAAAATAATATTTTATCTTTATTCTCCGTTTCACTATGATTATGGTGATATGTCATTTATATAGTTTTTCTTATCTTTGCTTAATTTTACTGAGCAAAACCAATAATGGAGAAAATCGCTTTCGATTTTTTTTACTATCCACAATTCATAAGGGGCATAACTTGTGTATATTTCTGTTTACAGGTCTGGTTGAGGGTTTATTTTTTGCGAAAAGAGTTGTTCTTTTCAGTATCATATTAGGGCACATAACTTTTTTTGATCACTTTTTGTGAGGGTATTTGATGAAAAATTATACATTACAGGAAGTTTTTCCGTGTTTTTTTATTTACGTCGTTCACCGAGTGGGTTCAAAATTGATTTAGATTTATTGTACAGATTGATATGCACACGGTGATACCAAATATGTATGCTTTTTTGTGTTTTTGTGTTTTATATACTTTATTTGGATTTTATTTGTAACTGGAGAGATTTTATTTTATTTATTTAATTATTATTATAAATTGATTTTAACAGTTTTTTTTAAATTTTTAAAAATTTTCCACACTTGGGCTTGAACAAGCATTCATCCTATCACTTGTTCAAGTCCTTACATTGCAATACACTTATATTGCAGTGCACAATGTAAGTTGATCCACAGGGGACATACAGGCAGTCCTCGGGTTACGTACAAGATAGGGTCTGGAAGTTTGTTCTCAAGTTGAATTTGTATGTAAGTCGAAACTGTATATTTTATAATTGTAGATCCAGACAAAAGAAATTTGGCCCCAGTGACAATTTGAGTTTAAACATTTTTTGCTGTAAGGGGGACCAAGGATTATCAATAAAGCTTCATTACAGACACTTTACAGCTGATTATTGCAGTCCTTAAGTAGGGGACCGCCTGTACTTACATGTAAGGGACTAAACACCCGGGATCAGAGGTTTTCCGATCCCAGGTGTTAGCGCCGGGTCTGGACTGTGATGACACAGCCTAGTCCTGGCACCAGCAGGACCCGATGTCCGAGATCTTCTTCTGATGCCGACATGGAAATGCGGCACGTCAGAAGTACACTCAATGACCGCCATAAAAAGAGGTCATTAAGGGGATAAAGAGGGGTTAAAAATAAAGTTCTATGTGCAAAGAAAAATTTGTTTGCGCTGTCCAACTGATTCACATAAACTACCAATAAAGAGAACAAAAGGAAGAAGTGACAAGAGATGACAAAATTCTTGAATATACTCAGGATAACAAAATAACACATTCTGTAATTCAGTGTTATTAATAAAAATACAGCATTTCACAAATATATATATAATTACAACCTGTCTCTATCAGTCCTGATGTACACAATTTCCGTTGCCTCCGGATCCGTCCCTGAATCTTCTGACTTTAGGGTTGGGAGGACATATAGTTCTCCTGTCTGATGCTGCACTGAGCTCCTCTCTGCCTCTAGCCTCCCTTGCATTCCAAGACAAGCTCACACACACATATACTTCCTGCACATTGTGAGGAGAGTAAATCTGCAAGCTACAGGCAGATAAGGTATAAGGAGGCATATAGCAAAGCTGATAGTGTATGTTATGGCTCTTATAGCAGAGTTGAGGATGCCATGTGTAATATGCATCTCATGGATCTCATCTCTCATCTGTGATGTGTCTAATCTCTCTTTCTATGTGTCAGATTCAAGTGAAGCTAAATGGAAGTGTATATAGACATGGACTCTGATACTCTAAGCACATTGTCAGCACACAGCATCTCATAGCACTAGTAGGATCATAATGGGGCTTATTTACTAAGGGTCCCACAGCTGCATTTTCGTCAGGTTTTCCGACTTTTCAGGGATCGTGCCGGGGATTGTGTCGCACGCAATTGGATTTTCATCTGCACCGGCTTTCATGCGACAGAAATCAGGGGTGGCTGTCGGGCGATCCGATGGATTCGGACATACCACGTGATTTAACTTTGAATTTGTGTCGCAAGATCAAAGTATCAAATAGTGATCCTGGAAACTACAGACCCGTGAGTCTAACTGCTGTGGTGGGGAAAATATTTGAGGGGTTTATTAGAGATGCTATCCTGGAGTATCTCACTGTGCACAACCTTATAACCCAGCGTCAGCATGGGTTTATGAGAGATCGGTCCTGTCAGACTAATCTGATTGGTTTCTACGAGGAGGTAAGTTCAAGACTGGATCTGGGGGACGCTGTAGATGTTGTATATTTGGACTTTTCAAAGGCATTTGACACCGTGCCACATAAAAGGTTGGTATATAAAATGAGACTGCTGGGAATAGGAGAAAATCTGTGTATTTGGGTAAGTAATTGGCTTAGTGATAGAAAACAGAGGGTGGTCATTAATGGCACATTCTCAGATTGGGTTGATGTTACCAGTGGAGTGCCACAGGGCCGCCTGCCCTGACCTTGTGCCTGGACTTCGACCACGAGATTGTCTCTGTACTTCTACCTTGGCCGCCACTGCAGACAAGTCACGCCTGAGGAACGACCTGGTGGTACCACGCTGCAGATTGTCTAACCCGCCTTGCGGCGGGCTCTGGTGAAAACCGGGTACCACTTAGACTCCGGTCCCAGGTAGTGGTCATCGTCTGCATCGTTACCGACTAATCTGCCTGCCGTTGAACCTAGAATGCGGTTGTCCATGCCCAGCAAGTACGATGGCGATCCCAAGATGTGCAGGAGCTTTATTACTCAGTGCTCCTTGCACATAGAACTTATGCCGACTCAATTCTTTTTGGAGCGATCCAAGGTGGCCTGGGCTACTCCTCTCTGGGGTAGGAACGACCCAGTTACAGCGTCTCTGGCAGCCTTCTTATCTGAATTCCGGTCCGTATTTGAAGAACCGGCTCGGACCTCCTCCGCTGAGTCTGCCTTATTGAATTTGCGTCAGGGGAATTCCTCCGTGGGAGAATATGCAGTCCAGTTCCGTACCTTAGCGTCGGAACTTTCCTGAAACAACACGGCCTTGTCTGCAGCTTTCAAGAAGGGCCTATCCTCTCAAGTCATGGCCGCTCTGGCCGCTCGTGACCTGCCATCTTCCCTGACTGGTTTAATCTACCTTGCCACCAGGATTGATGTGCGTTTCAGGGAGCGTGCCGAAGAGTCACGTTTTGAGCAACTTCCAGTCCGTCCACAACGCCTTTCTCGTCTAGCTTCCCAGCCTCCAGTCGTACCACCCGCTTGTGGAGTCTATGGAGGTGGACAGGGCCAAATTGTCACCGCAGGAGCGTATCAGAAGAACTTCTGGTGGTTCTCCCTTCTTCTTCGTTTATGGACAATATCCACGTTCTCCTCTCTCTCTGTCTACACCCACGGATGTTCCTGCAGTTAATGAGTTGATACGCGATCTGAAAACCATCTGGGAGCAGACTCGCCTTTCACTGCTGCAGGCTTCCACCCGTACCAAGCTCCAGGCTGACAAGAAACGCAGGCCTCCTCCCATCTTCTCTCCAGGGGATAAAGTGTGGCTGTCCTCAAAATATGTTCGGTTAAATATTCCCAGCTACAAGCTTGGTCCTCACTATCTGGGTCCATTTCAGGTGCTGAAGCATATTAACCATGTGGCCTACAAGCTCCGCCTCCCTCCATCCATGCGCATCCCAAACTCCTTCCATGTCTCCCTCCTGAAACCAGTCATCTTGAACCGCTTCTCCCAACAATCCCATCCTCCTGCTCCTGAAGCGGATTCCCCAGATGTTTAAGAAGTTAAGGATGTTCTGGACATGAAGATCGTGAGGGGTAAGCCGTTCTTTCTTGTAGACTGGAAGGCCGAAGGGGGGGGGGGTACTGTCACGGGTGCTCCCGCGATCCATGTCTCCAGTTCTCCCGGGGTCCGGTGGCCGGCATCTCATACCTTCCACGCCTCCCGCGGCATCCTCTGCGGTGTTTTTTTAACAAATTACTTAGGCGTGTCGTTTAGCATTGACTGGTAAACAAGAATAACTGGTTACATGGCATACCAATATGTGTAGAAACATAAACCTAATGCAGAAAAAATACTTGCATATATATGTGTTAACATTTCCCTAATCTTATGACAAAGGTTTTGGTTTGTGGGAGACATATGTGTTTAGGAAAAATCATGTCATGTACTAATCACTAATAAACAAGAAAAACTGGTTACAGGGCATACCAATATTCAAGAGCTGTAAGCTGGAAGTACAGTGCCTAAAGACCTATGTGAAACCTGACAAATAAAATATACCTAACAAAATGTTATGGATAAACTTTTATTTTCTCAAAATATGAGAGGATTCATATGTTACTGAAATCTTAACATAACTAAGCAAATTACATGGTGATAGTACCATGATAATCTACAACTGTATAACTGCAAAGATACAGGAGCGATACCAAGCTCACTACATAGAAATGTTATCAGTGTCAATATTACTACATAGAAATATCAGCTAAATACAGGACCAGAACCAAAATTATTACACAGTTTTGTTAACAGAACCCAGATAACTACAAAGATATGTTACCAGAAGCAGGCTGACTACATAGATTACAGCAGTGGAATCAAGCTCACATGACCAGAACCAAGCTTACTATAAAGATACAAATCCAGAAACAAAGACAGCAACGCATGCGTGGTGACCATCCTGTGTCAAATTGCCGGTGGATACTTAGTCTGTGGGCCCTTAACAAAGTGCATTCATTTATTCACAGGCACCGGCAATTTGACACAGGATGGTCACCACGCATGCGTTGCTGTCTTGCCTTCAGCTGACAGCAAATGAGGACTGACAGATATCCATGACGCACAAAACGGACATACAAAACCCATTAGAGACATGTACACACATAAGAACAATGCCGGGGTTTCGGCATCAACAGTCTGCCACATAATTGTGCCACGTAAATTATTGGGGTTATATTATACCTGATGCACGAATGGAAAATGGTGCTATCATCCTATATGTTCAATTATAATGCCGTATGTATGTATAATTTGCAGATTAATTGGTTCGGGCATCTATGGGCTCGAATATTAGAATTTCCAGTGACACAACCGAGTAGAGAACACAGTTTGTTTCTGTGTTTGTTTTTATAAATGTATATGTGTTTGTGTTTTAATTCTAAGCATACGACAACACACGGGGAGGAAAGGGTGCAACAATGAACAGGTGGAAATAATCCAACCGCAATCCACTTCCTCCGTTCTTATTTAGTCCGTGAGTTGTCTTTTGTATACTATACAGCCATGAGGAATTCTGTCTTCAAAAGTCGTCTTATACGCCGGTATATACGGTAGTTCTCCTAGTGCTTGCCTCAGGGAGAAGCAGAATCTCAGACTGCATCCCCAATTTCCTAAAAACATGCCTCACACTGGTCCTAATATCAAAGATGGCCAATTGCAGAATGAAAATACGGTTGAATACAACGGAAAGGTGGGGAGGTAGAGAAATGTGACTTCACCATTTACTCTGCTATCCACTGTTTGGCATAGGCAGGAAAGAGTTCAATAGCTCAAACTGATAAAAATGATTAGAACTTTTCATGATGATAAAATGTTTAACCCCTACGGGACTCAGCCTATTTTGGCCTTAAAGGGCACCTACCACCACGAATCTACCTATAAAGGTAGATCGGGTGGTAGGTGGATGTATGGGACGTGAGGATAGCCCTTTTTAGAGCTAATCCTCACGTCCCCGCTAGCGTAGCATTTATAAACTGTTAGGCAATGAAAACTTTCTGTAGCCCATGATTGTAGTGCAGAGTTATCTATCTTGCATTACCTATCTTCTCAATAAGCTTATCTACTCTGGGCATTGGATAAGCATAACATTTTGTTATTTGGTATTTTCTGGAACCATTACAAAACTGCCAAGTACCATTGTGCTTTGGCATCAGGACAATTGGATTAGACCATTTACTTTCAGATTCATTAGTCACACCTAACTCAAGCATATGTTTGACCTCAGCTGACACCACCTCCCTTATGTGCCTCTTTACATCCAGGTTCTATTTCTACATGGTGCTCCATTAGGTGTGTATGCCCTGGCAGCTTAGAGAACATCTATTTCTCTGCAGGAACTCTTTTGCTTCTTGCTGTTGGGGGCCCTCGTTTATATGGACCAGGAGGATTGGTTGTGACAAATCACACTGTTGCATTTGATAAAAAGTTACTCTCCATGGGCACCAAAATAAGGACTCTATCCTCTGGGTTCTCTGATTTTAGAAGAACAATTGTGAATTCTGCTTTAGGCCTCTTGTGCTTTTTCCAGATGTTCTTGTACAACTGGCATGACCAACACAATATGGTCTTGCATTTGAGCTATATTCTGTATGACACTTCCGTATGGGGGAGCCTCAGTTTTCCATGTTTTCCCATGTTTTCTTCGCTATATCAAGTAGTCCCCTTGGTGTCTACCATAGACCAATTCATAAGGGGAGGAACCTGTAGACGCTTGTGGTACTTCTCTAATAGAAAAGATCAGTTATGGCAACAGGCAATCCCAATCATGACCATCTTTTTCCACCACTTTCAGAGTTTTATTGAAGCACTCCACTAACCAATCTGTCTGGGGATGATACACAGAGGTCCATATGTGCACAATTTTCAACAGCTTGCATAGCTCTTTTATCACCATTTACATAAAAGATGAGGGGGGCTGTATATAATAGAACCATGATGGGGTGTTACGGGTGCTCCTGAGACCTATGTTCCAGGTTGTAGGCGCACCCGTGTACCTCTCCATGTCCCTGGAGCTTGACGGCAGATCTTACATTCTCTCGTTCCAGTGGTTCTCCCCTTGCTCCGATGCGCACATCCCTGCCTCCTAGGGCACACAAGCACTGACTTTCTAAGATTTAAAGGGCCAATACGCCGATGATTGGCACTGGCCGGCTGCTATCCCTGTTAACTTCCGTGCCCCTTCCTGTGTACCCTGCCGGATCTTCGAGCCTCATGCCTGAGAGAGAACTTTCTGATTTGTTTATTCCTGCGATATAATGATTCCATGTTGTGACCTTCTGCCTTGTTCCTGACCTTCCACTTCATCCCCGACTCTGATCCTGTACCGCCTGTCCTCACCTCCATCCTCTCCACGACTCTGTCTCAGCCTTAAGATTCTGTATGTCGCCTTTGCCACAATGTTGCGCCTGTGGAGCGACCTGGTGGTATCCTTTGCTTATTTGGCTTATTTTCTGCGTAACAAATTGAACTTCACAGTGACGGTATTTAATATTCCAATGCCGTGTACTGGGAAGCAGGGAATGCAGTGAAAATGCTGAAAAACCGCATTTGCGACAATTTCTTGTGGGCTTGGATTTTACATTTTACACAGCCAGAGAGCTACTAGATGGTCTGGGCTCAGTGCCACTATACAGCGAGGACAAAGTGTTTGAGGACAGTCAGCAGCTGCTTGGCAGTGAAGAGGTGGGGCAGAATTCTGCTTCTTCCTGCAGTAGGCAGGCTGTGCATACTGACACCGGTGAGGAGAATAGCAGCGACAGGGAAACGCAAATCGTACATTGTAATGAAAGGTAATGACCCGTGGCTGTCATGGCAACCAATCACCACCCCCCCTCGATGATGTCACAGAGAGCATCGATCTTCACCAAGATGGCAGCGCCATCTTTTTGAAGCCGCCGGCGATGGACGGGATAACAGTGCTAGCAATATGCAGCAAAAACTTACTGGCTATGGAAAGGTCTGTTAGCCCTCTCTATGCATGCTCACCCAATGTGCGCCGTACTATTACATTGTCTGTCAATAAGGGGTTAAGGATTTTCACCCTTTCTCCCTCCTCAACCTTGATTTGAAGATATTTACTTCAATTATGGCAATGTTCCAAAACAGAGAACAATATCTTACTTATCTAGAAGTCAACCTGACTCATCATAACTCATCATTGTATAAATAGAACTACACTCTGCTCATAGATAGGTTTCGTATAGATCTTACAAGATGGAATACCCCCTCAATCTCTTGGCTGGGTTGAATGCAGTCAGTTAAGATGGTCTCTTTTCCGCAATTTTATACCTATTTAGAGCTCTACCTATAGCTATTCCCACGCGTACATTTAATAAAATTCATTCTCTGATCTCTGGATTTGTCTGGAAGCATAAATGACCAAGGGAGGCCCACAAGACCATGTTTGATCATAGAGGAGTATGAGCATTCTCCCTCCCAAATTTCCAGAGATACTATAAAGCTGCACAAATTTGGCAATTCATTTCTACCCACTTCATTAGAGTCAGCTTTCGTTGCACCTTATACCTATAAGGGCTTAATGTGGGCAGGACCCCTGCAAGAGGCCTTACCCAGTTGTCCCTATATACCCTTTAAATATATGGCTTAGTGCTGGATTCCAGTTCAAGCTGCAGCCTTGCCCCTCACCTTTACTAAGCATTTTGCACAATCTTATGTACCAACTGGGTTTGACACCCTAGGCTCATATATAAGGCGCACTGGAGTATAAGGCGCAGGATCAAATGCAGTACCTAAAAATGACCAGCAGGTGGCAGACCTATGCACAGTTCAAGCCAGCTACACTTCCCGGGAAACTTGTCTTCAGCGTGTCAGAGAGCTCCGATCTCAGAGGTATGGGCTGCTGGGGGTTAATGCAGGGTGATGCAGCAGGGGTTAAGCGGTCTCCCTCTGCCCCTTCTCCTTCCCTCCTCAGGCAGAGTGTTATTTCTGTGGGGTTCCCTGTGGCTCCTTCTCTTTCCCCTGTTACAGGGCTGGCAGGTATGGGGGATTGTTTACTGATGATGATGATTGCCTCGTGGTCGGTACTATGGTGGCTCCGGTCTCTCCGTGCTAGGGGAGGGCAGGATGGGCACAATGTTAGTTGTGGTGCCAGCGCACTTCAGGAGCTAGGGACCCTGTATACTGTGTGGGAAGGTGCAGTAAATTTCTGGGGATGGAGCTATAGGCGCACTGGCCTATAAGGCACACCTTTGATTTCTGAGAAAATTAAAGGATTTTTGGTGCGCCTTATAGGCCGAAAAATACGGTAATATGTTATATCCCTTGTACCTCTTTCACATGTGACCCCCTGCATGGGGATATTGTAGCTGTGAGGATTCTGCATCTCACTATTTGCGTACTTTAATAAAATTATTTGGAAATTAAACAAGAAAAATCATGGTATTGCCACATCCCAAAATGTCTGATTTATTAAAATATAAAAACAAAAATTCCTGGTGATGTGCCCGTAATGAAAATAGTACCTAAATGTCTGAAACAACCATCACCCTTGTCACGGGAGCTCCCGCGATCCCTGTCTCGCGAACCTTTAAGAGACAGAGTGCCCAAACTGCAAACCAAAGCCGGCGTTTCTATTGCAAGGTGCCAACACAGCAATTTAGCCCAATAGTGCCACAATACCACTATACAAGAGACAAATAACACTTTGACATCATGAGGCCACCATTACAACCACATAAATAGCATAATTCTGGTTATAAAGACCACTATAGAAAGGCCAACATTACCAATAATAACACTATACTAGAAGCTAATAAAGTGATGAAAACTGTATTACTGCCATTCAGTGTGGAATATTACCGCCACATACTGATTAACATTAGAAACAACCATCACCCTTGTCACGGGAGCTCCCGCGATCCCTGTCTCAGATCGTGGGCGCATCCGTGCTCCTCTGTGTGCCCCCGCTGCCCGGTCTCACTTACCTCTCCCGGCTCCTGCTCTTCCCCAGACTGCCGTGCGCGCGTCCCCGCCTCCTAGGGCGCACGCGGCTCCTGCCGAAAATTTAAAGGGCCAGCGCACCGCTAATTGGTGCACTGGCTGAACACCCCACCTTTAAGAATCCTGCCTCTTCCTGTGTTCCCTTCCGGATCTTTGTGCCTCACAGCCTAAGAGAAAGCTTCCTGGTGATTATTCCTGCGTTCCTGTGTATTCCTGCGTATTTCTGCGTTCCTGTGTATTCCTGCGTTCCTGTGTATTCCTGCATTCCTGTGTGTCTCCGCTCCCAAGTCCTGTGTAGCCGTGTTACCCGAGTTCCTCTGTGTTGCTGTGTTCCGTGTGCCTGTGTTCCCGTTCCCACCTGCCTGGACCTCCCATTGCTGACCCCGGATTTGGACTTGACCTCGCATCTCTGCCGCCTGCCCGGACCCGAGCCTGGACCTGACTACAAGACTGTCTTCTGCTAAGGTACCTCGACCTCGGCTGCCACCGCGGGCTGGTCGCGTCTGGGAACGACCTGGTGGTATCCTGCCGCAGCAAGTCCAACCCGCTTTGCGGCGGGCTCTGGTGAAAACCAGGTGCCACTTGGATTCCAGTCCCAGTTGTCGGCTAGTTCCATCTCCCGTGGTGGTCCAGAGGATCCACTGATCCTGACAACACTTTTGCCTCCAATAAAAATATGAATAAGAAGTGATCAAAAGGTCCGTACACTGAAGTATGAAAAAGTTACAGGTGTGAGAATATGGTGACACAAGATATTTTTTTTAAATGCAAGGTTTCAAAATATTTTATTTTAGAGGTATTAGGACTAGAGATGAGCGAACATGCTCGTCCGAGCTTGATGCTCGGTCGAGCATTAGCGTACTCGAAACTGCTCGTTGCTCGGACGAATACTTCGCCCGCTCGAGAAAATGGCAGCTCCCGCCGTTTTGCTTTTTGGCGGCCAGAAACAGAGCCAATCACAAGCCTAATGAACAGGTGGAAATAATCCAACCGCAATCCACTTCCTCCGTTCTTATTTAGTCCGTGAGTTGTCTTTTGTATACTATACAGCCATGAGGAAGGACGCATAGTGCGTTTGAAACGCGTTGCTGATGTATTTTTAATCTGTTACGCCAGAAAAAAGTTTTTGTATTTGCGACCAAGGTCCGTCAATAAAGACATGGAGTTTTTCAACTTTTAAAGATTGATGTCTGAATTCCTGTAGCTGGATCCTAACCCACAAAGTGCCAACAGTGGCAGAGCACTGGATGGGCCTGCCTCCTCTCTACTTGGGGTGGTGGGAAAGCAGAGTAAGCATCACAAGCATAGCCCTATGGTGAGCATTGTTCTACACAGATTCCTGCAGTTCAGTGGCTCATTCTCCTCTCCATCGGTTTCTCGTGTTAATCCCCCGCAGTAATGTGACATTCTTTTTTCTGTTTTTTAGTGCTGAACGCATGGCGGGCCCCTTTTGTGCCATAGTCAGCCATTATGATTGCCCATGCACTGCGGTCCCATGCAGCTCATGGGCCCCGTAGCAGACGCTACGGCCGTAGTTACACCTCTGCTGGAAAATTTGTGCTTGGCCATTAAGACTTTGTATGCCTGAAAAGATGCCCAGAAAAATCTAAATAAGGCCATTTTCACACGACTGTGGCAAAGTTTTATCAGTTTCAGAGTTTGATCATTGAAATACTGATATTTCATTACGTCTGTTTGTTCAGTCTGTTTTTAATGCAAGTTTTTGTTCCGTTTTGATAAAAAAGACTGATGACTGGGGTCTATTTTTTTGGGACTGGGCCACTGAGAAACCCATGGGAAGTATGTGGTAGAGAAAGTGGCAAGAGAGGACAGGGAGAGAACGCTAATAGTGTGGCGTTAGGGAACGGGTTAAACATAAGGGTGAAGACTGTGCTCACTGTATGTGGTTGTGCTAAGAATAGGCACAACGCTATTGAGGGCTTCACAATAGATCGGCTCTGGTGCTGCCTCCAACGGCCAATTTCCTGTGTATCGCCATCACAATAATACAGGATGTGTAGAAGTAGTCTGTGGTTTTGGTCCAAATGGATGGCACACTCAGAAGTAGGTGTATGGAGTATTTAAAAAAAAAACATGCAAGCATGAGCCTAAAAAAATGCATGTCTGAAAAAGACCATTGAATACAATAAGGGGACATTTATCATAGCCAGCGAGCACTCTGTAGGCTCTGCATATTATAATGAAAAATCTCACCTGCCTCGCCAGATACACAAAGAGGCACAAACCTAAAACTATGTCAGGGCCGACCTGCCCTAGTTTTGCATAAAAACCTGCAAACATTCAGCAGTGAATGTTTGCAGACTTTAGCGAGTGTGCAAGCACAGGGCAGAGATGTTCTGTGCTGACCCATTCTGCCGGTGACCACGGCCTATTCATGCCCTCTCCACAACCACATGGCGTGGAGGTGGCATAGAATATTGCAATTTCTTTCTGGTATAGAAGCACTGATAAATCTCCCTCAATATTTAAAAAAAAAAGGGTAAAAAACACTTGTTTGAAAGGGGCTTAAGAAGGATGTCCTAACTTTTGGGGATTTTTCAGTGCACATTTTTATTTATGATGGTGTAGTTTCCTGGCACACCACATATTGCTGAGTGAGCAGAACCTTTTATTGGGACACCCATTGTTGAGAGCCCCTGTATGATAGTAGACATCCTGTCAGGTCATGGAAATGTACTTGCTACTTCATTTTTGTTTTGTAAATAATTTAATCGTGAATGTTTTTGAGAATGAATTCTAGCACACTATATCCTGTATTATATGCTGTAATTACCCAGGAATTTTTTTCTGTCATTTTTATCTTTTCCAGCCTTTTATTAGATAATCCACAGATTAGGTACACCGTGAAAAGAGGATTATATGATGGCAGCCAATCTTTTTACTCGCTGTCATTGCACATTGGATATCTCTTTTTGAAGCATCTGTTAATACTTTGTTGCTTAGAAAAGAACTGATGAATCATGTTTGATTTTACACTTTATAACAAGTAATTATTTTATACTTTTGTTCTTTTTGGTCAGTAAAGAAATTAATAATGTTCAGAATTATAAGATTTTTGTAGTAGTAGCCTATCTGTAGCTGTCAAGTAGTTTGCGCAAGCTAGATTTATTGGAAAACACAAACCCTCACACAACAGGTTAGATGAATTTTTAGCTTGATTCTTATGGAGATAAAGTTTACAGTAAACAAGTGTCTTGTTTCAACAGGAATTGTATAGATAGGCTGTGTTCACATGTTCATCAGGATTTCCATTTTCCGTTCTGTTATAGCAAACAGCAAAACCTTCATTCTACAAAACTGAATGGATCTTAAAAATTAGGCCATTACAGTATCTGACATTTTTCTATATAAAGAAGTCCTTCATGAAATACTTTTGGACCATGATATTTTTTTTTCCCGTGATTTGCGGTATTTGCATGGCTGTGACGCAGATTTGATCTCAAAATTACATGTATTCATGCTCATCCACACCACTGTCCACTGCATCATGTACATAAAATGACACTGCACTTATCAGTTGTAAAATGAACCCTGAGAGTGCTAGATTTGGCTTTCTATAATAATTGGTTTCCAGAGAGAACATGAAGATATTTTTACAAATGTCACATATATAGGAGAGATTTTTCAATCTTTTAAGTGTCTTAAGAGGTCTATGAAGGCCTCCATACAGTTCCTTCATTTTTGCCAGCTGGGGCTTTGTCCTTTGTTTCTCTGTAATATGCAGAGGCGTCGATCAGGATCCTTTTTTCTGCCTCCCCCATGTTCTCATAGAGAATAGTGTGCAAATTACCAAAGTGGTTTTTCTTTTTTTCTTTTAAAAAAAAAGAAGAAGCTTTTTTTGCTAAAAAGAGAGAATTTAGATGAAAGTTTACCCTGCCCCGCAGAGCAGTGTCCCGTGACCCTCAAGAAACCACTATGCAATGCGTCTATTTCAAATGAGAGGTATATGGGGCTTTTAAAATTTGAAATAGATGCATGACAGCGCAGTTTCCCTCAGGTGGGGGTGGAGGGGGTCAACTGTTTCTAACTGACCACTCACATGGGACACTGCTCTGCTCAGAGAGAAAGATAAACTTTCATCTTTTTTTTTTTTTTAATTGGAAAAAGACAGTTTTATTATAAAAACACTGGCACACCATTCTCCAAGGGGACATGGAGGAACCAGAAATAGGGCTCCTGACAGGTACCCATTAATCTTTTATACCATTGTAATACCATGCACATTTGCCTGTACAAACATTTAAATAAAAGAGCTGGTATGTGATGGCTGCAAATAGCTGCCATCTGATATTTTTGACCTCACTAAAGCTCTATCTTAAAGGAAACCTACCACTTGAAGTGGTAGGTGTAAGATGGGAATACCGAGCACCAGCTCAGGGTGAGCTGGTGCCGGAGCTTATTTTTGTTAGTGTTTTAAACCGAAGAAACATGCGTGCGGCTACATAAGAAGGAGAGCCGCGCGCACGGTCGCTTGCATGTTGCGCCGAAGCAGCTTTGGCCATAAAGTTTAAAAAGTGTTATAAACCGCAATAGATACAGCGTTTAAACCACTACAAAATAAGCTCCGGCACCACTCACCCTGAGCTGGTGCCCGGTATTCCCATCTTACACCTACCACTTCAATGGTAGGTTCCTTTAAGGGATACACAATTTTTTTTTTGAAAAAGCCGGCATATACTCTGATATATAAAGAAAAAATAAACTTACTTACCATCTGGTGCTCCCCACAGCTCCTCTTTTGTCTCCCTGTTTCACATTAAGATAAAAGAGAATGCCAAGTTTATTTATTTTTTTATATTATAACTAGGGGCTGGTGAAGGGCGTTTCTTTACTGGGGAGGCTGCATGGGAATTAATTACTGGGGGGCTGCTGCGGGCATTCATTACTAGGTTGACATATAGGAGAGACTGCGCTGGCATTTTTTTACTGGGGGAAGCTGCATGGGCATTTTTCAGTGGTGAGCTTCATGGGGTATTTCATTGCTGTAGGAGGCTGTGAGCAATGCATTTCCCACCCCAGGCTTGTACTTGAGTTATAAGTTTACCCATATTTTGAGGTAAATTTAGGTACATTGGCTTATACTGAGGTCGGTTTATACTTAGTATTTACCGTTATAAACTAAACCTTGTTTAAATGCATTTTGAAGTTTTAATGTCATTGCAGATTGTCATATCAATGTATTCCCGCTATGGTTCACATGTCATCCAGTATTTGAATAAATTGAATGGTTTTTACTGTGTAAATTTTTAGTTTGGTCCATAAGGATGACTTAATTGATCTAAGGGCTAACCAGTAATGGTACCTGTCATTTATGGATTCAATCCAATATATCCACTGTGATTATAGAGCAGAGGCACAGAGTAGATTATACATACAGGCAGTCCCCGGGTTACATACAGATAGGGGACTGTAGGTTTGTTCTAGTTGATATTTGGATTTAAAAGTTGGCTGCCAATCAAGGTGACCCCTGGGAATACTAGCCGCTGCCCGCGCGCTCGGATCATTCTGTGGTCGGATGCCCGCTAGGGAGAGAGCTGCTGCGTCGGGAAAGCGGTAGGGGTGTTTAAGCAGCCTCAGAGGCATCCATGCATGCTGCCCCTGCTGTTTCCTGTCCATTTCCGTGGTGTTTCCATCCTTTTCTGAGGTTCCCAGGTGTTTGGCCAAGCTTCCCTGTGCAGAGCCTTGGTCCCCTTGAAAAATGCTCGAGTCTCCCATTGACTTCAATGGGGTTCGTTATTCGAGACGAGCACTCGAGCATCGGGAAAAGTTCGTCTCGAATAACGAGTACCCGAGCATTTTAGTGTTCGCTCATCTCTAATTAGGACATAACGGAACCATTTAAATTTTGCATCTCTGCGATTGTACTTATCCAAAGAATCAAGGAAAGGTGTCTTGATTGCACATTGAAAGCTGTAAAAATAAATTCATCAGAATATAGAAAGTCTACCACATTTGGAATTTGTTTCCGGTTTCCGAGCTTCTTTGCAGTAAGTGTCACAAAATATTAAATGGTGCCATTACTAAGTACAATTTGTATCGCAGATAAGATCTCTTGTAGCTTTGTAAAGGATAAAAATTCAAAAAGGTACAGCTTGTGGAAGAAGCAGAGTGAAAAAGTAAATAAGCAGAAAGATAAAGTGTATTACTAAGTTTTGCATCATCATGTGTACATGTGATTTATAGAAATTGGTTACAGGTTTAGTAAATATTGGTCTAAATGTCGTTGTGTATAAGTTGATAAAGTCTATTATTTTTACTCTAATTCTGAAAATAGAATGCAAACTTTTGCTAAAAATTAAATCTTAGTCAAAGCCTTCCATGCAAGATCCTTGGGTCTGATGCTTTTTACAGTCTTAAGGAGCTGAAAGAAAGGAAAAAAAACATCACACAAAACACAGCAACATATTATTTTAGGTGAAAAGACATTGATACTTACAATGGCACGTTGGCGGACGGCCCTCCCATACACCATCTTCAGTACATTTTCTGGTTAAATTTCCACTTATAATGTACCTGTAGAAAACAAATAATGCATTAAATACGTGCAGCCATAGTAACATCGATACACTGGGGGGAATGTATCATTACAATTTGTCATTGACTTGGCTGTCTATGCTCAAGTCCATTTTTGTTTTATCTGAATTCATCAAGTAAGTATGTATGTTATATTTGTTTTGGGTTTTTTGGTTTGTCTCATAATATTGTTTTTTTTGCGTTTGTCGCAAAATGTTTTTTTTTTTTTTTTGTCGCACTTGTCCCTTGATGTCTCAATAAATTTGGTAGTGTTTTTATTCTACTTCTACGTCAGGCGGTGACTGGAGTCATTTTGCGCCAAAACATGCGCCTTAATGAAAATTTGCACCAAACTGCAAATAATGAATTCAGTTGAGTATTGTGAAAACTAGTCTATGCAATAATGAATTTGTAGGGTCTATTTTATAGTGACTTTGCACTGTCTTATGATCATTTGGTGTAATGGAAAGTTGCAAAACAGCATTTGTGCCACAACTGCGCCAAAACAACGCCAAACATAGACAAAAAGAGCAATGATAGCCCCCTCCCCCCAATGTCTCCGTTGTACTCCTTCAAAGTTTGGTTAGCGGTTTACTTACAATACTTTATACAACATTTCAGGAACATCTATTTGTACATGACGAATTAGGGACAAATAATTGAATTAAGACTGTCACATCCTATGGTGTCACCAATGTTTTATGCACTAGTTACCAAGAACATTCCCACACTGCAGTAAAAATGGAACAAAATATATTAATTATATAATGTAGTAATAATATAAATAGTTCATCATCGTGATAATTTCACCATCTCACACATGTGAGATTCACATACCATTATGTGGGGACTGCTACATAGATCCGAGAACACTTTGCATTTTCTTTCTAATCCCCCACAGATGCACCATGTTTACAAAAACGCAATGTTACAAATTGCATTGCGAGCAGGATGCAAAGGAAACACAAACGCGATGGAAAACGCAATTGCCACGCAAATACAAAAGTGAAGCGTGGGCCACAAATGCAAATGCAACGCAAATGCCATGTAAGTGCAAATGCAATGTAAACACAATTGGGCACATTTACTTACCCGGTCCAGTCTCGATCCAGTGGCGTGTTCTCTGACGAGGATTCGGGTCTGCCGGGATTCACTAAGGTTGTGAGCCCGATATCCAGCAGGTGTGGCCGAGGTCCGCCGGAGTTCAGCTGCTTCTTTCCAGTGCATCTAAGTGCGTGATCTTGCGACACAAATTATTTTTTAAATTCCGCGTTTTTTCCGGATCCGTCAGGTTGTCCGACGGCTACGCCCCCCGATTTCTGTCGCATGAAAGCCGGCCCCGATGAGACAAAATCCGGTCGCGTGCACCAAAATCCCAGGGCAATTCAGGGCAAATCGGATGTGCTCCAATTTTAACACCACATGATGCAAATGCAATACAAACGCCAGATGCAACATAAACGCGAAACTGAATCCACATAAAACACTAACATGACAAAAATGCAAATACCATGGAAACAAAGCGAATACGCCACATGAAGGTAAATGTGCTGCAAACGCCATGGAAACGCAAATGCCACATAAACATAAGCAGAAACTCAAAGTCAAATCATTTCAAACGGCATGTGAATGCGATGAAAAGGCTGTGTAGTGCAATTGTGATGTAAGCGCAAATACCATGTAAATGTCGTGTTTGCGAAAATATAATGTAAATACTTTTACATTTCATGTTAAATTTATATCACTTTTGTGTTTACTTTGCATTAAAGTTTACACAGCATCTTTGTTCACAATACGTTTACATCATTTTATGTTTGCATTTACATTGCGTTTGTGGTAACCTCACATTTGCTTTCACATTGCGTGGACATTCTATTTTGCAATTTTGTAACAGTGGCCAATTCACAAGAAACAATGAGCAAACTGCTTGCACATGTATTTAAGATGTATCCGCAACATATTTGTGTCGCTGCCTCACTATGCCCACCGCACCACAAATTTCCGGACATAAAGAGGCAGTCCGTTGCACATACGGAATGTGCAACAAATTTATCCTGTGGTGTTCAACTGAATTATGTCACACGCTGCATGTTAAAGTTGCACCAAAAAAAGTTGGTGCTCTCTGTCAGAGCAGCGCAGGGTGCTCCAGTTCTGAATTAATCTGCGCAGTGCACATTCTTCCAAAGGCAAACTTATACTTTTGATAGATGTTGGCCAATGAGTTTATGTAAACCAGGCGTAAACACGATGTCAATAGAGTATTAGCGGAATGTGGTTCACCATAGCCTCTAGATGAGCATAGAGCAATCACTACTGTTTATAGTAGCTTCTTTGACATTGTCTGCCACTGATTGGACAGTTTCAGAGAAGATTATCAAAAACATATGCTTCCAGCCCCGACTCCTATCTGACAGGAGACAGATTAGAATGATCAGATACTGGGACTGATATCTCCGCAACCGTGGGGGCTAGAAAGGAAATTAAAAGTGCTCCTGAATCTGTGTCGCAGCCCCTACAGAATGGTAGGCTACAGAATAGTATATCCATCTCCACATGTGTGGAATTATTTCATTTTTATTAATGGGCACTCACCCTGCATTGCAGCTGTACAGTGCTTTTGATCCAAAATCTATTCCTGTTATTTGGACTTTTCCATTTTTTATCTGCTCTGGTTCTCCACAGATGACTTCTGGGTAAAAGTAGTGTAGTTATTATGATTTTACTTATGTACCATATCAATAGCAAACATTATGATATGCTTCCATATTAACAGTACATATATTGCAAACCTTGATACATAATAGCAGTAGCAGACATATTTATGATCTACCGGTAGCATTCATTTAAACAAAACTTTAACTTCAATCAGGATATGATTTTACTTTTAATAGCTCAATAGCCATGGCGTGAAGGTGACATAACCTTTCTATACATTTGTGCACTTTTTAGTATTTATATTTGTGCATTTTTTTTTACAGTTTTTAGTATTTTAGTACTATTTGGCCTTCTGATACAAAGGGGGAATTTATGTACATAATTGGTCTGCACATCCCCAAATACAGAGGAGAAAGAAACAACTTTCCCCCAAAAATATGACAAAGTAGACAATTGTTATTGATATCAAGTACATTTAAAATCACTTAAAATATAATACACACACACAGCATGATAAATCATGTACAACTAGCCACACATATATCTACTGGGTAAGCAGAAATATCTTGGGATAGTATATTAGTAAATGCAGAGCTGAATTACATGAGCAGACTATGCAGAAAAGCACAAGTGAGCAAATGAAATCATAGTGAGTAAACATCATACAACATAAACAATATGATGAACTCACTAAAAGTTAACTCTGTGCATTTCTCCTCTTTATTTTTGGGGTAAGTAGATCTATATGTGGAGAAAGAGGGACCAAGTGTAGCCCCCCTGTGCCCTTATTATATATCTGGTTTATAAGGAGATTAGTGAAAATGTGGAAAGTCACTAAAAATGGTTCCAAAACTACTTACTTTTGCAGAAGTCTGTGAGGATGGACCATGTAAATCCTTCCAGACACTGGATAGTAGGTGATACAAATAGGTTATATATATAACCAGAGAGACACTTGTAGGTTAGAATCATTCCCACTGGAAAATACTTGTTATCAGGCATCTCAATGATCTGTGCAAAGCTTATGGCAGGGGGATCAGGGCAGCTTCCTGTTTGAAAGTATAATAAAGAGTCTGAGCCATGAAAAACAGAAAATCAAGTTTAAGCATATATCAGTTCTATACATTATTTTTTTTAATATTATACATTTTGTATATATTGTAAATCTATATATTGTTAAGTAAAATGTGTTTTGATGCAATGCATTTAACATTGCTTACCTGTATTCAAGATAATTCCAGGATATGCAATGTTTCAATATTACTGAATAGGTGTGTAACCTAAATAAGTTTGTGGGCTTCAATAAAAGAGGGGGACGGGGGTTAAGGAACTACCTCTGGTATGAGGGCACAGGGCCCTTGGTGGGAAGCTGATGTGTAAAACTTCAAATTCAAATACTTTGCCCAGACCTTCAATGTAAGGCATTTCCACTAAAAATGTAATCATCTATATGCACACCTCAAAAATGTAGGAATGGAAGTGGGAGCTTGAAAGAGTTCAGTACAGCACACAGTTTTTGGTGGTGATAATAAATTGACTGGGGCTGTGGATGAACACTATTGAGACGTCTGTATGCAACAATATTCTGTGTACAAATGTAAAATGACCTTCGTTGCAATTGGCAACAAAATGTACACTATGTTTTGATTTGCTGGTGAGAAGCAAGTCTTTATGACATTCATATCACACGATCACCACGATCACCACGATTTACCTAACCAAACCGACTGCAATGTAATGTAGGGTTATGCCCACCCACACTGATCATATCTTCATTTTTATTGTCCAACTGATCCTTACATGACAAAATCCATCTTTTATAAGTATGCAATTTTTTGTAAATTGTAAATTTCCATAATAACTATTTAAAAAGATAGTCAGATGACTGAGAAACAGAGATAAAAAAAATATAGAAAAAATACCATACAATACAAAAGAACAAGAAAATGATCTAGTCTTCCTTACTGGTTATGAAATAATTGTGAATAACTGGCTGCACGTAGGAACACCTGCAGCCAGCCAGTTATTCATTCTTGCCTTTTTACTGCCTGAAGTAAAAACTGAAATGCTGCCCCTAGTATTATACAGCCTCCTGTGTACAAGAATATAACTGATATAATATTACCCCAATGTACAAGAATATAACTACTATAATCATGCCTCCTATGTACAAGAATATAACTACTATAATACTGCCCCCTATGTACAGGAATATAGCTACTATAATATTACCCCAATGTACAAGAATATAACTACTATAATACTGCCCCTATGTACAAGAATATAACTACTATAACCATTGCAAAGAATCTACAGTCCCTACTGGAAGAAGGACTTTTCCTTGACATTTTCGACGAAAAAAACAGCCAATTTTTACTACCGAAAGATCCTGTCACCCCTTCATTTTATGCCCTCCCCAAGGCGCATAAACCTGGCTTTCCACCTCCCTTCAGACCCATCGTATCGAGTGTGGGGTCACTCACAGAAAAACTGGGTATTTGGCTTGACAGACTTTTACAGCCTTTAGTTTCTCGCCTACCAGGATACCTACAAGACTCAAAAGCAGTTCTAACAGTCATGAATGACTTTGATTGGTTCTCCTCTTCAAATTGGCTCTCATGCGATGTCACCGCCCTCTATACCTCCATTCCGCACAACCTCGCCAACGAGGAGCGCTTTACAAATCATAGGAAACAAATACAAATGTAATGTAACAGAGCACAACATTTGTATGGAACAACAGGAGTGAGGTCCCTGCTCGCCAGAGCTTACGGTTTATGAAGATGATGGGGTAACACGAGGTAAAAGAATATTTAATGGTCAAGCCATTCTTCTTAGGGAATAGAAAAAAATATAATAAATGGAATTGCTGTCGCTTGAAACACTCAGCCGTCATCTTATATACCAGGTCCAGGGTGAATGGGACTGCAGAGAAGTCTGGTGCCTGTTGGTTGCTGGATAACAGATGGGAGGACGACACAGGACGGGTTAGTAGAAGAGTTAAAACTTCATGCAGTTAATGAGTGTTATAGGCTTGCCTAAAGAAATGGGTTTTAAGAGCACGTTTGAAACTTTGGAGGTTAGGTATTAGTCTGATAGTCCAGGGCAGAGCATTCCATAGAATTGGTGCAGCTCTAGAGAAGTCTTGGAGACACGAGTGGGAGGTCCGCACTAGGGTAGAGGTTAATCTAAGATCACTGGCGGATCTAAGAGCACGGGTTGGGCGATAGACTGAGATAAGAGAGGAGAGGTAGGGGGGTGCAGCATTATACAGAGCTTTATGGATGAGGGTTATTATTTTAAACTGTATTCGAAAGGAGACTGGCAGCCAGTGCAGCGACTGGCATGAACTGTAAGCATACATGGTCCCCTTATCAAACGAGCGTGTTTTCCGGCCGAAAGAATTTTGGGTGTTTTCATGCCCATTCCACAACAAACCCTTGTAAGTTGTCGCCCACCCTCTGCCCCGTGAATCCACAAAAAATACTGGCAAAAACTTTTATTCATAATACCGATCTATTTCAGCGTTCTGCGCAGCTGTTACTTCCCCTCACACCGCCAATCTCAAACTTATAAGAACGTACTACATTGATCTGATACACCAAGTTTTTAGAAGTGCTGTTTGGAGGGGAGTAGCCGAGAGACAGGGCTGATTGGCGAAAGCCCTCGCTGGCACGGAGCGCCCCAAGCTCATGCCAAGATTCCATAACATACGTTTTAACTGCAGCACCTTTAATCTACATACTAGTTCACGCACTGCATCTACATGGCCCCTTATAAAAGAGCTGTGTCAGGCAGGAATTTTGGGTGTTGTTCAGGCTTCACATTTCAAGTTGTCGACACCCTGCTGTGTAATCACAAAAATATGGCAAACTTTTATCAGTACCGTATTATTTGAGCGCTCTCTGCTAACCCTCCTTTGGTTCCTCTCTGCCACCATTGGGTTGAAGCTGAGCCAATTTAGGGCTATGTCGCCATGAACTCTTCTTAGCATGCTGCCGCTGCCTCTGCCATGCCGTCCCCTATGTGTGCAGGGTCAATTATTGGTGTTTTGATGCTATCTAGCTTCATTCGTGTCAATCGTCATGGCCATGCTGTGCCATAATTTGGCATAATGTTGAGATTATGCAAGCCTCAGAGGCATCCATGGCATGCTGGCCCTTGTGTTTCTGTCCATTTCCGTTGGTGTTTCCATCCTTTTCTGAGGTTCCCAGGTGTTGGCCAAGCTTCCCTTGTGCAGAGGCCTTGGGTCCCTTTTGAAAAAATGTCGCGAGTCTCCCATTGACTTCAATGGGTCGTTTATTGAGACGAGCACAGACATCGGGAAAAGTTCGTCTCGGAATTAAACGAGTACCCGAGCATTTTAGTGATTTCCTCATCTCTAAGCTAATGTTAGGTCTAAAAAAAATCAACAACATAACAGGATCCCATTTTGAACGTAAAAAAATAAACCCAAAAGGAATTATTATTGAAGTAGGCTATGACATCAGAATCCGTTCACTATCAAGATGACCATACACAGTATGTCATCCCAATAGCGACCATACCAATGCTTGTCTTTAGAAAAACGGATGTGCCTGAACAGAATACATAATTTCTCCCACCATGCAAGTAGAGGAATAGCTGCGACAGGAGGGGAAAAATTATAGCCCCCATCGCTGCTCCCTCTACGTTGCATGTGGAAACTGTGAGTTAAATGTAAAAAAATTGGAGAGGCGATTTTTTGGAAGATATGGAGTGTCTCAGTAGTAAATTTTTGTTAATCTTCAGAAAAAAAGGAGTGTATTGTATCTAGATGAGTATGTACTGCACAAAGCCAATTGTTGGGGAGGCATGTTATAATTGATTTCATATCGCTTAGTAACCCAAAGACTGAACTTGTGTTGATTTTATTTCATGCATGCACAACAACACTGCTTTGTATCTTTATGGTATCCAGGCACTCTGAACCAATGGTGTAGCCAGGCAATCCAGCCTTACCCCAAGTCGATCATTAGAGAGCCGATGCAGCACTATTGGGGCCATTTGGTGAAGGACTTTATTTGTCGGTGTTTTGGGCAACGAATGAAAATAGGGAGTGCATGGATATATGACATTAAGGTACTCATATAGTCCCAGTGTCTAGAATGTTTACAAGACCACTCCATCCGTTACAAGTGTTCCTATTAAGTGTGGTTGAAATCAGTACATTATGGATTATCATGTGCAATCAGACTGAGAGTGAGTAAATTTTCATTTAATTTGATATAGAGAGGAAGTATCGAGAACCACTTCTACCTCCTATAAGCCATACGTAAATGGTTAAAAAACATCTTTCTTAGTAAGTGATGAACTGGCTCGATACTCCCCCGGTCAAATTTGAACAAAAATCCTGATTTACATTCCTATGCAACTCCTCAGTTCTTTCTGTACTAATTTCTGGAAGAAAAGATTAACCATACTGAAATCAGGAACCCAATCCTCCTATCCTGGAGGGCAATTCCATCCTGCACAAATCACTGCCAAATCATTTTCGCCAATATAATTGGGAAAGGGAAAAAAAAAAAAACATTATTATTCACAGTTCTTCTGCAACTTCTTAGAATAATCTGGGTCACCTTCTTCCCCAGCAAAACGTGTACTTTAATGGTAGCAGTTAATACACCGGTTCACATCCAGGATGTGCGATATATAATCAAGTGGTTTGTAGGGACCAAAATCAAAACCTTGGGTGAGGGACACTGATTTCAGAATGCGTGTTAAAATGCAATGGCAGAAAGATTAACCACATTTCTTGTTTGCTTTCTTCCGGATTCTGTGAGTGGATTAATCCTTGTGTGTTTTTGTCACGCCCGCCGGTAGAGTTTTTTGATTTTTGGGCTTGCTGCCTTGATTCTGTGTTGAAACAGGTGTCAACACGGCATGAGAGTAGATGTATTGTCAGAGTATGCATCTGAACTTATCATGATCGATTGAATGAAACGACTTTTTACTTTGTACATTGTGTGAGTCCTTCTTTTAGTAACGTTTTTTTTTATTATTATTTTTTTCAAGATGGATCTTTCCAATCATACACTGTTTTAGTTTTGTAATCAGTCAGATCACAAAGAAGAAACTTACTTTTTGGTTATCATAATAGTGATTCTAATGGTGCCAATTATTTTTGAGTTTAATGTCCATAGCTATTTAAATTCTCAGTCAGAAGTATTCTGTAGTCAGCTTGTATTAAGCCTTATCTAGGTTTGTTGTACTCAAGAAGCTTGCTCTTTCCTGGACCAAGTCAGCTGCATTAAATGTATTGAACAGTCTGTAAGGTTGTTCCACTCTTGTTACAAACTCATTACATTAAAGGGGTTCCCCAACAAGGAACAAGTGAACTTGCTAATCAGTGGGGGTCTCAGACCCCAACCGATCACAAACAAGAGGTGTCCGAGGGGGTACCACTAGACCTCCGTCGACACTGTTGCTCCATCAGACGGAGTGGGAGATACGGCCACGCATAACCATTTGCTCAAGTAATCTTATGGAGCTGACGAAAATTGCCCAAGCGCTGAGCTCATGATCTCCTAGTCCAAGAGTTGCAGGGCTGTCTGTCCATGTAGTCTGAAAGAGCGAAAGGGTGGTCAGATGACCCGTTTTTTTTTTTTTTTTTTAAAGTTTTATGAAATATATACACCGGAATACATATACACTGGACATTGTTAATATATTGTATGCAGACGAAAAACACCCTATTGTATACAAAGTTATCCTTGATAGATTAGGGCTATGAATCCTTTATCCCAGCTGAATGATATATTATGATTTTATTTCCTATGTAATGAAATATGCTTTTTCATAAACAGTTGTGTTAGATTATGACTTGATTCTCCTTTGGGACATGGGGTCATTTACAAGGGACCCGATTCGCGTTACCGACAGTGTTACCCGAATATTTCTGATTTTGTGACGATTGTACTAGAATTGCCCGGGATTTTGGCGCACGTGAAGGCAATCGGGGGGCGTTGGAACAGAACGAAAACCCGACGGTATTCGGACAAACTGCCGCTTTAAAAACCGAAAAAAGTTGGCGAGCTAGTGAACGCTTACACTTACACTGCTCCAGCTTTTGCACTTCCGGCGCCTTCAGAGATTTTCAGCGCAGCAGCGCCACCTGGTGGACGGCGGGAGGAACCTGCTTCAAACTCCCGTCCAAGACCCGATCCGTGGCAGAGAACGCGACGCTGGATCGGCGAATAGGCACGGGTTAATGTAAATAATCTGCCCATTGGGTTATTCAAGTCTAGTAAGACTAATTTGGTAGCTATTAGGTTATGGGAATAAAGTCTGTACTGGAGGGAATTTTTCATCCCTATCAACAGTAATAATGACTGTAGAAGGGGAGGGTGCCTAGTGTGTTTAAACGTGTGGAAGAGTCTGGAATAATTTCCCCCCATAACGGTTAATAACAGGGCGGGACCTAAAAGTGAGTAGAGTAGTGTACCCTTGCACCACAGTTCCACGAATAGCGGTGATGGGAAGGATAGATCTTATTAGCCAGGAGGGGTGAAATACCTCTCATACGGGTTTTGGCCAAGGCCTCTTGTTGTGAGGCATATAGTGAGTAGTATTTGCGCTTGGTAGCCTTTAGCATTGTTCTTCGGAACAAGGGTGTGTTAAGATCTTGTTCCATTTAGCATTATTATAATTTGGAAAATGTTTTTTTTGCTGTCTAGATATTTATAAAGAGATATTGCTTTTTAATTGCCTAGTCTCGCAGTTTGTATAATCTTAGGCTTTATTTTGGTACATTACGTATTGGGGTGTATGTAGGAAAGTTACGAAATCTCATGTACTTAAAAAAAGTCAGCTGGTGGAAGAAGAAATTTTTTCCATGAGGGATGTTATGGGTAGAGAGTTTCCTATGGCGAGATGGGCGCCATGCAATTGAACCCCATACATGTACCAGTGTTAAGCTTATATTGTAATTGTAAGTTCTAAGAGGGCGTTGATAGGGATGGTTGTGGTGGAGGAATGATTCTTTCCTAATAGTCTTTTAACCCCTAATGACCTTTCTACGGCAGCAGCGGTCAGAAGACGATTTCAGACCACCAGGTCCGTGGTGCCAGTGTCGGGTTGTGTGATCTCACAGCCCAGACCGGCACTAACACCCAAGATCGGGGAAGCGAAAATCTGATAAGGTTGTTGTGTTTAACCCATGTACAAGAGCTGTATCGCTTGTATAAAGCGGTTGTAAAATTGGGGATCGACACCCCAACACGGGTGTGCCTGTACGTGGGGGATCGACCATCGACGCGTGCCCGGGGCGAGAGGACCCAAGGCTTCAGCTTCTTCCAGCCAGAGTTCTGCCTTTCTGGCGGCCGGGTAAGTAACTGAGCATGCTCAGACATGCTCAGTTATTCACTATGCACTGCACTACAAGTGTATTGCCAGTTGTAAAAGGCTTGAACAGGTGAATCGGTATGAAACGCTTGTTCAAGCAAAGAATGGGAAATGTAAAAAACGTATAAAAAAAAAGAATTAAAACATTTAGAATAATAATTACATAAATAATACAATAAAAGTCCCACAATGCCCAGTTGCACATATAATGCAAAATAAAGTGTATGAAAACACAAAAACACAAAAAAAAGATACATATTTGGTAATCACCGCGTCCAATTAATCTGTATAATCAGAATATGAAATCAAATATTGAATCTGCTGCGTTGAACAACGTAAAAAAAAACAAGAAAATCCCGTATATACAATTTTTCATTCAACACCCATCACAAAAAAGTTCTAAAAACTTACGTTCCCTAATTGATACGACTGAAAAGAAAAACTCTTTGCAAAAAAAAATAAGCCTCAACCAGATCTGACCAACAGAAAATAAAGAAGTATAGCCCCTGAAAAGTTTTCGATCGTAAAAGTAATGTGATTCCACCAATATTGGTTTTGCCGTAAATTTTAGCAAAGATACGAAAAACGTATATAAATGGTATCACCGCAATCATACGTGAAACCAGAATAAAAGGTTAAAAATATATTTTTACCGTTACGGTGGAGCTGGGGGAAAAAAAAGTGCTAAAAATCCAAAAAAAAATTGATGATTTTGTTTGTGTCCCCCTTGAAATAGTAATGAAAAATCTCATGAAAAGGCTATAGGACCCCCAAAATTAATTACTGTATATATTGAGATAAGCCGACCACGAGTATAAGCCGAGGCCCTAATTTACCACAAAAAGGGAAAACCCTTATTGACTCGAGCTTAATATTAGGCGTGAAAATGTATGGTCTCAGGTCCCCACAGTATGATAGCCAGCCAGCCCCCAGTAGTACAAGCCATCCAGCCCCCAGTAGTTAAACAGCCACCAGGCCACCTTAAGTTACAGGCTGACAGCCCCCTTCAAGTATGTATACAGCCTGCCAGCCCCTTGAAAGTTACCAGCCTGCAGCTACCGTTTCGCCAAGCACATTTCAAAAAAAAAAAAAAAACTTCATACTCACATAACAGGCGGAATCACTGCATTCCTCCGTTCCCCAGTGGACGGTCTGGTTTTCTCTCTGTGTTGTATCAGACGGCAGATACGCGTGGAGCGTAATCTGCCGGCGATCTACAACACAGAGAAGACCGGAGACCAAAGACCAGCCGTGGGGAAGAAGAAGAGGGACCGCCGAAACAACACTGGGAGCCACGCGGACCATCGGGGCCTTCCAGAGGTGAGCTATGGAATGTTTTTTGTTTTTTATTGACTCGTGTATAGGCCAGTGGGAGGTTTTTCAGCACATTTGTTTGTGCTAAAAAAACTGGCTTATACACAAGTATATACGGTAATCTATTACATTGTATCTCATCCCGTACAACAATAAGCCCTCATATGTTCACATTAAACAAAAAAAATTTAAGTTTATAGCTTGTACAATTGTGACAGCAAAAATCTGACCTGTGAATGGCGATGCTTGCTTTCATTCTATGCCCGGCAGTGCACCTAAAGGCAGTTACCACCACATATGAGTATCGGTTACACTCGGAGAAATTGGCATCAAACGTTGAGGCGTTTCATCATTTTCATTTTATTGAAACTGTCGTTTTGGCCTACAATTAATGTATTTTCCAAAAAAAATCAAAAGTTTTGCCATTAATAAATGTGACCTTTAAGCCCATATATTTGACGCACTGCAAATAAGTATTCCCCAATTCACCCTGTCAAATGCTTTTTCAGGTCAGGACGTTATAAAGCAGCAGGGATTTGTTCAACTTCACAGTGTGTATTAGGTGTTAGCTTCTGGTTGATAAGGTGCCTGTTCATGTGGGAATAAAGCCCGTTTGATAGGCCCTATTAGAGATGACGTGAAACACAATCGTGCCGAGCGTGAGCTCGTCGAGCTATTAGACGTACGCAAAACTGCTCGTTGCTCGGATCGAATATTTCGGCCAGCCTCGAGAAAATGGCATCCCCGCGTGTTTGATTTTGGCAGGCAGAAACAGAGCAAATCCACAAGTCCAGGAGACTCTGCACTCCACCCAGCATGACGTGGTATCAATTCACGACGATAGCAGTGGTTGGCTTGGCTCTGATCAGTAAACCTGGAATAGACTGACCATGCCCGCGTCTGCTCGGATCAGCTCTGTCTGGATGCGTTAGGAGAGAGCTGCTGCTGTGCAGGGATAGCGTTAGGGTGTTTATTAGCTTACTGTAGGAGAGAGTGAGTCACAAGAAAACCAAAGCCCTTGTTAGGGCTTTAGAATATTTTTTTTTCTTTGCTTGGTGGCTGGGCTGCTGGGACTAGTAGTGCAGCTAGTACCAATCATTATGGACAATTTGCAGGGAGACTTGCGAACGTGTATTAGCTCTTTGACACACAGAATCCACCTCATACACCTAAGTGGGACAACTTATTAGGGGTTTTTTGATTTGAAATAGGAACGTTCTGCAGATGTTTTTTATTTTGTATTTTTTTTTTCAAAACTTAAAGTCCATCATCACAAAGGCACAGCACAAAAATCCAGTTGTGTGCTGTCATGTTGGTTAGAAACTAGCCATACAAGAAACCCAACGGCTTTCTAGTGGCTAAAATAGCGTTGAGATGTATATATGATTTGCTTTGCTTGTGGGCTGCCTTGATGGCCAGTAGTTGCAGCTCGTACCAATTGTGACGAAGTTGCAGTGGAGACTTTGCGAACGTTGTGTATATAGCTATTAGTGACAACACATCCATCATCAAACCCTAGGGGACAATTATTAGGGGGGATTGATGAATTAGGCACAGCGTGATTTATTTTTTTTTACCTTTATTTCTTTTTATAGCTCAAAGTTCTCTGCAAAGCAGTTGTGCTTGCACTGTAGGCTAGAAAATAGCCATAGGAGAACCACCAACGGCTTATTAGCCTTAAATAGCGATTTAATTTCCTTTTTTTTGTTTGCTGTGGCTGGGCTTGCTGGCATTATGTAGTGCAGCTCAGTAACATATGTGAGGAATTTGCTGGGGAGGACTTGCGGAACCGTTGTGGTTAGCTCTTAGTGACTCGCATATCCACCACAAACACGAAGAGTGGGACAATTATTATAGGGGTTTGATTAGAATTAGGCGGAGTCTGCTGATTTATTTTTTTTTTACCTTTATTTCTTTTTATAGCTCAAGTCATCTTGCAAAGCAGTGTGCTTCACTGTAGGCTAGAAATAGCCATAGGAGAACCCCAACGGCTTTTTTTTTTCAACTAAAATCATCAGGCACAGCACAAAATCCTGGTGTGGTGCTGTCGTGTAGCGATAGAAACGAGCATACGAGGAACCCAAACAGGCCTCTTTGGGCTACAATAGGTTTATATTTATTTTTTGTTGTGATTTGCTTGTGGCTGGACAGTGCTGGCACTAGTAGTGCAGCAGCAGTACCATATTTTGACGCATTGCAGGAGTCTTGCGATTGTTCTGTTACCTCTTAGTGACACACATACCCATCTCTCAAAACCTACAGTGGACATTTTATTGGGGTTTGATTGAATTAGGCACAGTCTGCTTTTTCTTCTTCTTCTTTTTTGTTTTTTAACTAAAAGTCGTAGGCACAGAACAAAAGGCCTGTTGTGTGCTTGTCAGTGTAGGTTAGAGTTAGAAACTAGCCATAGCATAGGATAGCATGTTTTGTTAAAAAAAACAAGCAAAAAAAAAACACAAAAAAACCACAAAAAAACTGTTGAACCCGAGGGCTAGGGGTAGAGGACGATGGGCGTGGGCATCAACTACTCAAGCAGGGGTCAGAGGGCAGATGGTCCTGGGCGGGGTGAGACACCACCTGACTGATGAGGGGAGCAGGGAACGCGCAGAAGCTTAACACTCCTAGGTTCATGTCTCAAGTTACTGGGACTCGTGGTAGAGCACGTTGAGGCACAGAACAGTGGAACAGGTGATGTCATGGATTGCGGACAATGCTTCTAGCATTTGTCTACACCAGTGAGTCTTCCACGCAGTCCACCCATGTCACCGAAATCAGCAACTCTCCAGCTCCTCCACCTCAGCCTTCCTTCCCCCCGAGCTGAGCTCTTTTCCGATGCCAGGTTTTCCACCGGTGAAGTCTGTGGGGATGATGACCTTGTTGACGTAGTGGAAGAAGTGTGTAAAGAGGGTGTCGCGAGATGAGGAGACACGGTTATCAGACAGTGGTGAAGTTGTTGTCAGGGCAGGGAAGTCAAGGGGGGGAGCAGACTGAGGATTGGGGATGATGAGGTGACAGACCCAAGCTGGGTTGATAGGCCGGGGTTGACACAAGTGTCTGAGACGGAGGAGAGGTCCTCGACCAGAACAGGTTGGAAGAGGCAGTGGTGGGGCCAACGGAGAGCAGGGACCAGAGCTGGTGCACAGGCCAAATGTTTCACGTAGTGAAGCTCACGTGGCGAGGGCTAGATTTTCGTAAGTCTGGAGGTTCTTTAAAAGAAACACCGGGATGACCGACGGACTGTGGTGTGCAACTGTGCACACCAGGATCAGCAGGGGTTCCACCACTACTAGCTTAACCACCAACAGATGCGCAGAGCGCATGAATGCTAAAACCCCACTCAATGGAACCAAGGCCGTTCACCTCCGGCAGGGCACACACACTGCTCTTCCCCTGTGCTCTCTGCGCTCTGCTAGTATGACCCTGTCCAAGACCACGGCCCAACACACCCCGCCTGGGAAAACCACAACTCGCCCTCCACGATCCTCCACAGCATCCACCAATGTCTCCATGCACAGCATTCAGCACTCCATACCCCAGACGCTGGGAGCGCAAGAGGAAATACGTTGCAACCACCCACGACGCAAGCCCTCAACGTCCACATTCAAATTACTCAGCTGGAGATGCTGCCTATAGGGTGGTAGAGACCGGGGCCTTTCGAACCTCATGGCGGCGCGGCCACTCTCGGTATTCGGTCCCCAGCCGCCACTACGTTTCCCGATGGTGCCGTCCAGCCCTGCAACAGCACGTGTCGACAAACATCATCCGTGCCTGACCAACGCGTTTTGACAAGGGTCCACCTGACCACGGACACGTGGACGGCTGCTCTGGGCAGGGCCACTATAAATCGCTGAGGCACATTGGGTTAAATTGGTGGAGGTGGGGGAACCAAATCTGACCCTGGGGCTGCTCATATACTGCCGACGCGAGGATTGCGGGGACCTACTCGCTCCAGGTCTCTCAGGCCTACTATGCTCCTCCTCCTCCCACCCCCTCCTCCACTCCTCTCTCGAATTTATCCCGTGGGCATGGCGGCCATCAGTCGGTAGCTCTAGACAAGCAGCAAGTCCCGTCGCTAAACGTCAGCAGACGGAGCTCAAACTGTGAGCTAGGCGTAAAAAGGCACACGCCCCAAGAACGATTACAGGGCATCACGGCAGCAGACTGATCTGTGGCTGGCCACCGATGAACCTGAAGCAGGCATGGTTGTGTGTGACAACGGCCGTAACCTGTGTGCGGCTCTGCAACTGCGCACGAATGACAATATTCAGTGCCTGGCCATGTGTTGAATCTATGTTCAGCGGTTCCCAAGACATACCCCAATCTGGTCTTTTGGCTATGAGGGTGCGCCGCATCTGTGCGCATTCAGGAAGTCCAGCACAGATGCTGCCTCCAACTGCCGCTCACCGACTGTTGTGCGACGTGCCACGAGGTGGAATTCAACATTAACATGGTATCCAGAGTTTACCAGCACCGAGCGATTGTAGACTGCCAGATGTCAACTTCCACCAGAACTGGTAGGTAACAGTCAGCTTCCTCAAGTCTACAATGAGGAGGGACGTGATGTCTGATCTGTCAGGTTGCTGAGTAACTTTGAGGAGTCAACACAGATGGTCAGTGTGGGCCATCATCAGCCTCACCATCCCGCTGCTTGGTCTGTTTGAAAAACTCTCTGGTCAGCATGAGTCGAAAGCTTGCGCTCGTCACAAGACGACGGGAAGAAGAAAGTCCCTTGTTGATAGCCCAAAACACCCTCAGGTCTGTTTCTCGCGCATATCGGAGGAGGATGAGGAGGAAGAGGAGGAGGATGTTGGCGAGACAGAAGAGGGGGGAGCATTGTCAGTCCTTCACTGTTCAAGTGTATGGGCAGAAGAAGAGGAGTTGGAGGAGTTGAGGAGAAGGAAATGGAGAGGCAGGCCAGTGGGGGAGTGGAATTTTGCGCGTTGGGGACTCTGGCGCTTAGCAGATTTCAGCTAGGCTGCCTATCCCGTGACCCTCGCGTTCAAAGAATTTATTCCAGCACCGATTACTGGGTATTCACTCTCCTGGACCACGGTACAAGCAAAATCTTTACACTTCATCCCTGGAGAGGAAAGGAGTAATGCATGAATACCAGCAGGCCTGGTGCACAAGCTGAAACAGTATTCCCTTCGACAGCGTTTGTAGCGGCGAGGCGTACTTCTGCGGACAAGTAGCAAGGGAGAGTAGGCGAGCAGCCAGCTTGTCCAGCACTGGCAGGGGTACGCTTTACAAGGCCTTTGCCAGTTTTGTCACCCCAGCAAGACCACTGTTCACCATCCCCAGTCTCTGCCAGAGTAGGGCTGATCTTTACAGAAAGATGGTGAGGGAGTACGTAGCGACCATACCATCGTGCTAAATGATCACACCGCCTCCCTACAAACTACTGGGTTTCAAAGCTGGACATGTGGCACGAACTGGCGCTGTACGCCTTGGAGGTTCTTGCCTGGCCCTGCCGCTAGCGGTTGTTGAGCGGGTTTTCAGTTGCTAGGTGGCATCATCACCGAAAGCGTACACGCCTTCGACTGACAGCGCTGACAGGCTGACGCTTATCAGATGAATAAAGCCTGGATTCTAAGGATTTCATCTCCACCAGGTGAAAGAAGCTCTCACCTGAATAAGTAGCACTCCTCCTCCTCATTTTCTCCTCCTCTTTGTACACTAAAGCAGAGGAAACTGGCTATTTTTGCCAGGGCCAACTGGCTCTAGCTATAGTACTCTATGTAATTTAATTTTCCTGGAGGACACACCTACTGCTCCTTGGTTGAAAAAATTTTTGGACTGCCACATACAGGCACTATCCAAATTAATTGTCTCCATATCAGCCCTCCACACGTGTCTCCATTGCTACTCCACACATTCTCAATGCTGCCTCCAAAAGGCGTCCATTTAGCTGCCTCCAATATCGTCCCCTGAGCAAACGAGCTGTGTCAGGCAGAATTTTGGGTTGGTTCATGGCTTCCACATCCAACTTGTAAACTTTGTCCCACCCGCTTGTTATCCACAAATATACCGCCCAAACTTTTATCATTTACCGATATTATTTCAGTGCTTCTTGCGCATCGTTTACATCCTCACCCGCCATAACCAAGCCAATTACTTATAAAACAGTATACACTTGATCTTATACAAAGGGTCTTAGAAGTGCTGTTTGTAGCCCCCGCCTGATTTAAAATTATAATTTTTTCAAAGTAAACGTCTGGCCCAGGCCCATTTTGGCTGGGGAGGAGCCGAGAGGCAGGGGCGGTTGACAGGAGAAAGCTCGCCTGGCAGCGGACAGCCAGCTCCATCCCAAGATCAACTAACATAGTTTTAACTGCAGCACCTTTCACCGGTTAAGGACCGGGCCCTTTCCTGTTTTGCCCTTCACAGTGATGGTATTAAATATTCCAGCATGTCCTGGACGGGAAGGAGAAAAAAATCCAAATGCAGTGAAAATGGTGAAAAAATGCATTTGCGCCATTTTCTGTGGGCTTAGATATCGTCTTTCACTGAGCGCCCAAATGACATTTCTACTTTATTCTTTGGGTCGGTACAATTACGGAGGTATACCAAATTTGTAGGTTTTATAATGTTTTCATACATTTACAAAAATAAAACCTCTGTACATAAATATTTTTTTGATTTGACAACTTCGGGGCGCTATAACTTTTTATATATTGGTTATGGAGTGTGGTGTAATTTTTTGCGAAATTGATAATATTTTCAATGATATCATTTTATGATTGTACGACCTTTGATCACTTTTTATAGATTTTTTTATATTTTGCAAAATGGCAAAAAAAGTGCCAATTTCGACTTTGGGCGCTATTTTCCGTTAGGGGTTAAACGCATTGAAAAACCGTGATCATATTTGATAGTCGGCATTTTTGGACGCGTCGATACCTAATGTGTTTAGGATTTTGACTGTGTCATTTATTTTATGTCAGTTCTAGGGAAAGGGGGGTGATTTGAAATTAGGTTTTTTTATTATAATTTTTTGTTAACTTTTTTTTATTTTTACTATTTTTCGACAACCCTAGGGTACTTTAACCCAGGTTGTCGATCGATCCAATCATATACTGCCATAACTACAGTACGGCAGTATATGGGGATTCTCCTCATTCATTACAATGTGCTATCAGCATTGTAATGAAGGGGTAAAATGAAATAGCCTCCGGTCTTCGGAAGACCGAGGCTACCATGGAGACGGATCGCCACTCGATGACGTCACGAGGAACGGCGATCAGGTAAGATGGCGACCCCATGCGCAGCTATCTTTTTGAGGCTGCACGGCAGCACCGCTGTGGTAACACCCGCGATCGTGTGTTAGCACCGATCGCGGGTGTTACCGGAAGCCTTTGTGCAATATGCAGCAAAGACTTACCGGCTATGGAGAGGGCTCAGCCCGTGAGCCCTCTCATGCAGCGGCGACCCGACCGCCGCCGTGAATACACCGGGGGCGGGGGTAGCGAACGTGTACTCTACTACTACCTTACTGCCTCCATACATCGTCCCCTTAGCAAACGAGCTGTGTCAGAATTTTTGGGTGTTTCACCAGATACTAATGGAAAGCGGCCCATCTGTCGCCGCCATGCTGCGGAGACATGAGTTTCAATCATGCAGCGCAATATGCATGCCCCATTAGTCGCTCTTAATCATGGAACCATTTCCGAAAAATTAATTAAAAATAGAACCGCTTGCTATTCCATTATTCCTAGATAAATATTCAAACGACCCCGCCTGCTTTGAAAATTATAATTTTTTCAAAGTAACGCTTCTGTCCCACAGGCCATTTGGGTGGGGAGGAGCCGAGAGACAGGGGCTTGGACAGGCGAAAGCTCGCCGGCAGCACAGACCGCCAGATCATCCCAAGATTAGGCAGCCTCAGAGGCATCCATGCATGCTGCCCCTGCTGTTTCCTGTCCATTTCGCCTCTACAATCCTCCACAGCGTCCACCAATGTCTCCAGCGCAACTTTCAACGTCTATACCCCAGACGCTGGAGCGCGAGAGGATATACAGCACATCATCCAATTATCAAACGAGCGTGTCAGGCAGAATTTTCAGGTGTTTCACCAGATACATAATGAACTCGCGCATCTGTGGCCGACATGCTGGGACCTGAAGTTCAATCATAGCAGCGCAATATGGATGCCCAATACGTCGCTCGTACATCATGGAATTAGTCTCCATGGACTGCTCCCACATGTCGTTCCCTTATCAACGAGCTGTGTCTGGCTATTTTCGGGTGTTTCACCAGATACGTTATGGAACTTGGTCACTATGTCGCCACCATGCTGTGTTATCGACTAAATATACCGTCAACCTTTTGTTCACATAGGAAATCATTTCAGCGCTTCTTGCTCACCTCCTTTGGTTCCTCTCTGCCGCCTTAACCAGGCAAAATACTGATACATACAGTGCTACATGTTATCCTCGCCAAAAGGAATTTTTTAAATTGGTTTGAAGCCTGAGTCCATTTGGGGTATGTCGCCATGCCACTCTCTAGCCTGCCGCTGCTGTCGCTGCCTCTGCATGCCGTCCCCTATAGCGTCAGGGTCAATTATTGGATGTTTTAGATGCTTTTAACCTCATTCGGTCACTCTGTCATCGCCATGCTGTTGCCCATAATTTTGGCATAATGGTGCGATTAAGCAGCCTTAGAGGCATCCATGCATGCTGCCCCTGCTGTTTCCTGTCAATTTCCGTGGTGTTTCCATCATTTTCTGAGGTTTCCAGGTGTTTGGCCAAGCTTCCCTGTGCAGACCCTTGGTCCCCTTGAAAAATGCTCGAGTCTTCCATTGACTTCAATGGGGTTCGTTATTCGAGATGAACACTCGAGCATCGGGAAAAGTTTGTCTCGAATAACACTCGCTCATCTCTAGGCCCTATCAGTATTTTTAATATTGGTTTAAGCCTCATGGCTAGTAGTTTAGCAAAAATTTTAATGTCCCTGTTCAATAAGGAAATTGGGTGGAAACTGGTAGGAGAGTCAGGGGATTTCCCGGGTTTGGGAAAGGTTATAATTATACCTTCCAGGAATTCTTTAGGGAATTGAGCAGTTTGTGTCGCTAGTGAGAATATTTTAAGCATATGTGAGATTAGAATTTTTGCAATTTTTTCATAATATGCACCTGTGAGGCCGTCTGGGCCTGGGGCTTTGTTCCTGGGGAGAGTTTTAATAGTTTTACCAATTTCTTCTGCTGATATAGGTTTGTTTAATTACTCTAGCTGTGATTCTGATATATTGGGAAGGTGTAATTTTGCCAAAAAGTTTGCTATTAAATCTGTTGTGGGTGGTTGTACTAAGTTGTTATTAGCTAGGTTATAGAGCTCTGAATAGTAATCCATAAAGCCATTTGCTATGTCTCTGGGAGACATTAGTTTTTCCTTTGATTTATGGTGAAAAATGTGAGAAATTCTAGTTTTTTGGATGCATTGTTTTAATCGGCGGGCCAATAGAGCACCAGCTTTCTGGTCGTGTGCATAATGTTTAATTTTTAGTTTCTCAAGGGATCTGGCGTATTTGTCTAACAAGAGGTTGCATAATTTAGTTCTGGCTTCAGTTAAGGCATCATTAATGGACGTAGCGGGCTGTACTTTATTTTGTCTTTCTAGAAATTCTATTTGTAGGGTCAGAGAAGTCAATTCTCTATTTCTCTCTCTTCTTAGTCTACTACCCAATTTTATTAGATCATCTATACATTTTGTGCGTAATCCACACAGAGAAGAGATTTGCTAAATCGTTGTCGTTGGATGAGATAAAATTTCTCAAGCTGTCCTCTATAACGGCAGAGTTTTCTGGTTTGGCCAAGTCTGAAATGTTTAGTTTCCATATGTAATCTGAGTTGCAGGAGAATGCATCTTTAAATGTGACTTCTACCGGAGTGTGGTCAGACCACTGTATATTGCCTATGTGGGATGATAACATTCTGTCTAAATCTTTATGTGATTATCATGTCAATACGTGAGTAGGTTTTATGTCTCGGGGAGTAGTAGGTAAAGTCCTTCTCTGTGGTGTGGTGGATTCTCCATATGTCAAATAAATTGTTGTCCCATAATAGCGGGTTTAAAGTGAAGTTTCTATGGAGGGATTTGGAAGTAGTATCATAGTCTGTATTCCCTATTGAGTTAAAGTCTCCACATAAAAGCAACGCTCCCCTTTTAACTTTCTCGACTTTGGAGAGGAGTTTTTTCAAGAAGGGGCCTTGTCTCTTATTTGGAGCGTACACATTTACAATAGTATATTCCAGGTTATTAATTTTACATATTATAATAACATAGCGGCTTTGGGGATCTATGTAGGTGTTTAGTATTGACAGCGCTAACGTGTCCTTAAATGCAACTAAGACCCCTCGTTTTTTTTTCCCCAAACAATGACAAAAATTCAGGAAACCTAGCATGCGTTAATTTTGGAGGGTTTTTTTTCCGCACACATGGGTCTCCTGAATGCACATAATATCCCCCTTACTTTCCAAGGCTTGCTTCCACAACATCGATCTTTTAAAGGGACTATTAAAGCCTTTAGCGTTTAAAGAAAGTAATTTAATACTCATGGTGGAGGAGGGTTTTTCCCTCTATGCAGTAAAGGTAAGAAAGTACAACCTCTAATAATAGCTACTAGCCCTTTATTAGGATACATATAGTTTTTTGTTAGTAGCTTCAGGTCAAACATAACAATAACATGACATAACAAAACTGTGTCTAACATTGTAAGGTAACACAGTTAACAACAACGTAGGACTAATTTCACCTGTTTAGTACTGGTATAAGTATGAAGGTAGAAAGTTTCTCTGTGGAAACGTGAGTGTCCGATGAACACCGCCCGGGACCATTGACAAACTTGCAATTATGGTGGGCCAGTTCATCTTGAGTTGGTATGCCATTCGGGGTTTATTCTTGTTGAAGGGTTGGGTCTTGTTTTGGACAATTCAATTTTTTCTTTAGTCATGCCCCTAATCTCTAGTAGATGAAATCCTTCTTCCAGCGTTTTAATTGGTATTATGTTGTTTTGCCGTTTTACCAATATTTTCGTAGGAAATCCCCATCTATATTGGATTTCATGATCTCTCAGTAGAGAAGTTATAGGGCTGAAATTTCTTCTTGCTTGAAGAGTAGCGGCGGAAAGGTCCACGTATAGTTTGATTTTGTCGTAAGGAACTGGTAGGTTTGGTAGTTTTCTTGATTGCGCCTGGAGCTTTTCTTTGACGTGGTAAAAGGTAAATGTAGCAAGCACGTCTCTTGGTATAGTGTCTGGCAGAGTGCTGGGTTTCGGAGCACGGTGAGCTCTGTCTATGCTGAGTTAATATTCTGCCAGATGAGGGAGCAATGTTTTCGTCAGCTGTTGCACATAAGTGCGCAGTTGGGAATTAGGAACTGATTCTTGTATTCCTCTTATTTTAATATTGTTTCGTCTATCTCGATCTTCTGAATCTATTAGTTTAGCTTGAATTGATGAGACAGTGGGGGTCATTTACTAAGGGCCCGAACCGCGTTTTTACGTCGGGTTACCCGAATTTTACCGTTTTGCACCGATTTTCCCAGAATTTCCCCAGGATTTTGGCGCACGCGTGCCGGCATGCACGCAGCGGAAATCTGGGGGCGTGGCCATCGGAAAACTCGTCAGATTCGGAGAAACCACCGTATTTTTTTTAAAAAAAGGGGCACTTGACACGCACTTACCTGCACCCGGCCTGGCTTGGTGAACTTCAGTGAACTCCGACGGAATTCAGCGCAGCAGCGACACCTAGTGGACATGGGGGGAACTACCTTAGTGAATCGCCGGAAGACCCGAATCCTCCACAGAGAACGCGCCGCTGGATCGCGAATGGACCGGGTAAGTAAATCTGCCCCAGTGTCTTCTAAGGAGTTGTGGGAGTCTGCCAGTTCATTGAAGGCAGAGGCATGTTCCGCCATTTTGTTCTCCATATGCACCACTCTATCGCCCATTTCATCTATTGAGCCCTGTAATGGTTTTATCAGAGTAGAAATATCTTTTTGCAAAGAGGTTCCGAGAACAGTAAGCATGGTTTTAAGCATATACTGTTTCAGATATATACTGGTCTGATGCTTGCAAGGTGGCAAACATGTCATTTTCTACAGCAGAAGTAGCATTAGGTTGTGCTGTGTTATTTCCTTCATGGTCAGAGGGTTCATTATTATATCTAGATTTCTGTTTTGCAGGGCTTCCTGATGGGGATTCCCCATTCTCTATACTGCCTAGAGTAGAGCTGCTGGATATGGAAGGGGATAAGCTGCCAGGGCTGCTGCTGTGGGGTAAGCACAGGGGTGGCATATTGCTGTCCTCTTCATTATAGTCTGGGGATTGGGAAGCAGATGAGGGGGGCTGGTGAGTGTACCTGCTATTTTCCCCCTGTGTAGGCTGAATCGGAGGTGATCCTCTTGTTCCTCCGGTTATTGCTGGCTGTCTGCCGAAGGTGAGGCACTCGGACGCTCCGCTTGAGCATGTGCAGGACTACTGTAGAGTGCGCTCGGCACCATCTTGATTTTTCGGCGCAGCTGCCGAGTCCGAGCCGCGCTGTGCCTGCTGAGGCTTGCTTGGCTGCTCTTTTCCTTCCGGCTTCCTCCCCGCTTGTGCCTCGATGTTGCTGGGCATCTTCTGGGGTTTTCCCTTGCCTCTATGCTGGTTAGGGTCGCTTTTTGGTGGTCCTCGCGGTGGAGCTCCCCTCTCACGTGGCCATGTTCTTTTGCGGCCAAGCCACGCCCCCGGACCCCTTGTTTTTGTGATCTGTGGGGGTTTCAGTACTGAGACCCTCACTAATCAGCAAGTTAGGCTTGAATCAGCAAGCCTGTGGATAGGCTTGAACAGGGGTGAACCAAGCCTGTCTGCTGTAGAAAGACGCCCCCCCCCATATATCAGGGAGTGTCAGGACCAGATCCATCATATTGGTTTGGTGTGAAAATAAAGCATACAGTGGGCCGCCATGTAGTATAAAATGCATACAGCATGCCACCATGTAGTATAAAATGCATACAGCGTGCCGCCATGTAGTATAAAATGCATACAGCGCACCGACATGTAGTATAAAATAAGTATACAAAAAAATGGGTGAAGAGATAACTCAAAACCGCATCTCAAGCAAATATGTACATAAAGAACAAAGAAAAAGACGATGCGTACAAGTAATAAAGTAATTTTATTGAGCAACAAAAAATAGAAACAAAAAATTAAAAACACAAATCGTGGTAAAAATACCCACTGTGCATTGACGTGTGTACATGATAGAAAAAGCCAATATAAAATGTGTGCTCCATGTACAAAAGCAAGGTAACAGGTATAAAAATTGAAATTGTGTGAGGGGAAAGACCTTGTAAGTGTATAAATGGTAAGTATTATATAGGGATAAATGCCAAACAGTACATTAGAGGTAACCCCACACAATTTCAGTAACACACTTATGGATGGAAATAACACATAGGCAATAAAACTTTGCTATAAAGCTTAGTACATAAAAGATGTTACCAGTGATCGTCCAGCACAGAGAAAACCGCCCCACGCGTATCGCCGAACTCGTAAGCTTCATCAGGGGTATCCAACAGAGTAAATGTGCTCACCTTAAATGCGTGCGGTGGCCATGATGTGGAGCCGCGGACCAATCAAGAAACAGCTGTGTATGTCATGTGATGACCCGGCGACCCAGAAGTGAAATCTGAAATGGGGAGGTGTATCCGGCCCACAGCATACCAGGTGATGGTTATGCAGGAAGTTATACATGTCACCTAGTAGTGAGCGCCGTGTCTTATGATGACGTGTTGATAAAGCTTGCGTTCCAAATGACACTAAGTGGCGCCGACTAATGGCGCAAGTAAGTGGAAGGTGCTAATAGTGTAATTGAAATAGAATAAAATAGAGAATAACAATCAATCATATGTGCTTTTAAGAAAAAACAAAAAATTATTTAAAAAAAAAAATTATTATTTTTATTTTTTTTTCCTTCTTCCTTTTCTTTCCCCTCTCTTTTTTTATTTTTGGCAATTTTCTTGTGCAAATTAGCAAAACAATACAAGTATGGTCGGCGACATTGATGTTGGCACAGCGAATGCAGCCACATAAATTACAACGACTAAACCATATTTATAGTGAAAAAGTACTAAGGTGCTGAAAAGACAGGTAAGTATCCTGTATATATGAGTAATATCATGGAACCTAATTATCCACTGGTGAGTCACGGGGTTAAACAGGAAATATATACTAATAAGTAACAGTAGAATAATCGGCGGCATGATCTAATCGAGTAAAATAATAAAATTATCAATAAAGTGCATAAAATATGCATCCAGAAGAGAATGCAATCATGAAGTGTTAGGGTCACCCCCAATCGACATGGAATGTCAAGCGAATATTGAATAAATACCAAAAACTAGACGAAAAGAGGGAAATCCATGACAATAAAGAACTTGTAAAATAGAGAAACTTTATTGATAACAAATTAATTCTTTAAAATGTACTAAAAAATTCCAGGAGAGACAATGCATAAACAACCCAGGTAAGGGTACACAGCTGTATATAGAGTAGTGCAAAGGGAGCGCTGCTCTTAATGGCAGTAATGTGTACTGCACCACATAACAAAAACTCATGCCCAGACACAGAAGTTAAGCAGATAAATACTACAAATAAACATGCAGTTATTTGAAAAATAAAAAAAAGTACCTGGTGTTCAGCCCCCGCCGCGCGTTTCAACCCGCTGGTCTTTCTCATGCATTGTCTCTCCTGGAATTTTTTAGTACATTTTAAAGAATTAATTTGTTATCAATAAAGTTTCTCTATTTTACAAGTTCATTATTGTCACGGATTTCCCTCTTTTCGTCAAGTTTTTGGTATTTGTGAAGGAGTGAAGGTGGGTGGCTGAAGATATGAAATGGCGTATACAGCTCTGAAAGAAGGGGTGTGCCATAGATAATTTATGATTTTTTATAAAAACCTGTAAACAATAAGGCCTCATTGAGGCCCTTAGGAGATACACAGTCAAGAGTATAAATCCATTTGGATTCCCTCTGCAATAACAATGAGGTGATGTACCACCCCTTGAGTTAGAATCTTTTCCAGACCGATGACTCTCAGGTCTCTGGGATTCCCTCCATGACAGTGGAGGAAATGCGCAGCTACCGATGTTAGGGGTTTACCTTTTTGTAGATCTGATGCAGCGTTGTTGACGTTAGACAAATGCTGTTGGAACCTTTTTCTCATTTCTTGGGTGGTTTGACCACAAGGGTATGCCGCACGCATTTAAGGAGAGATTGTACTTGGTTATTCACACCATGGATTTGCTGGCCAGGGAGGCACTTTGGAGTAGCCGGACTGGAGACATTTTTCAAGAAACTTCTTCCCTTAGCTCCAATACGAACTTCAATAGACTCTCCAACGAGTTGATCAATCTACATAATGCTTTTACAAAACTTGGTGGAACATCAGATGCTTGAAGGAATACTTGAAGGTAAAAATATTCCCCAGGGGTTTAAGAGTTCAGATCTTTCCCTCTTGGGAAGTTGACGCAACAAAAAAAGAGACCAGGGAGAAAGGCTTATCGCAATGTTCCCATATTTTGACGAACATGTTACTAGACCATGATCGTAATTTGCTACACCATCCGAGGGAACAAATCAAAAATCTAGAAACCAGACTATTTACCTCTGATGCTTCTAGCTTAGTTGGACCTTTTCGTACAAAACTTAAGGACATTATCGATTCCTTTGAAAAGGACATCATCAAAGGGAAACATTATAAATTTGCCAGGAATAAGGATGACTATGACAAAGGTAAAATCTATAAGTGGCCCAGACAATTTACATCTGGCAACCTTACTGCCTCTCAGGACTCACAATCGTCTGATTATAGTGACTCCGACAATTCCCGGACTGACATCCCCACACAACCACAAGGGTCTAATGGCAGAAAGAGAGGCCCAAGGCATTGTGACTGGTCCCCTAGTTACAAGCGTGACAAACCTGCTCGGGGCAAGAAAAACGACTCGGGTGAGTCTGACAATTTACAAATTATTAATCTTTCTTCTGTCCATCTGTCAACCACTGAGATAGAAGTTCTAAAGAAGGGCCTGTCCTTTTCACCCATGAATCGCATAAACAAATTTGAATTGACTAAAGATTTATACCTTTTTTGCAGGCAAATAGCCTTCAAATTATTGTATCAACAACCGAATCTGGTGGACACACACCCGCAAGAGGACAGACAAACGTTTTTGGATCTATTAGAGCTTCTTGAAGAAAATAACGACGCAATTTCCATACAGAACACCTTCCCAAAGCACACCTAATTTAAAATTATTCCCCTCGTTACAAATTTTTTTTCGATTGTACCATGCAGGATATCAAAAGTCTACCAACTGATAACAACAGATCACAGAATTTATATGTCACGGGTGCTCCCGCGATCCATGTAGCGGATCGTGGGTACACCCATGCTCCGCTGCCTGCCGGTCCCCGTCCCCCTGCCCTCACTTACCTCTCCTGTCTGTGCTCCCAGCGTGTAGGCTGCACGCCTCCTTGCCTGCATTAGCGCGCTCTCACCACTAGGGGGCGCGCGCGGACTTCTCAAGCCTTAAAGGGCCAGCGTCCTCCTGATTGGCTCCTGCTAATCCGGCTCACCCTTATAATCCGGCACCTCCCTTCTCTCCCTGCCGGATCTTCAGCATTCTAATGGAACTTCCAAGGTTTCCACACCTTGCTTCCCACAGCGGTTCCTGTTGAAGTGATTGCCCATCAGCGTTTCCAGACGCTCCTGTCTCCCAGCGTTTCCAGACGCCTCAGTGTTCTTCCAGCGTTTCCAGACGCCTCCGTGTCTCCTGTCTCCAGTGTTCCCATACGCTTCCTGCTGTGCCTTCCAGGGTTCCAGTCCAGCGGTGTCTGCAGTCCGTGCCAGCGTCACCAGTGTTCCTCTGTGTTGCTGCTGTCATCCCAGGCTTGGACTGTTTCCTGCACATCCTTGTACCTTGGCTGCCACCGTGGGCCTCATACCATCTCCCGCGGTGGTCCAGAGGGTCCACTGGTCCACAAACTCTTCCCTCCGGACTCTTCCCATAGAGACTTTTAGTTCTGTTGTCTGTGTGACCCGTTACAGTAAGATCCGGCCATGGACTCCGCCTGAGACATCCATTCTGGCAACATGATTACTTTGAAAGTTACAGCAATTGACCATGTTTCCCCTTAGGGACATGGCGGTGACAGGGTTAAATCCCTGCACATGAAAGAGGCACAGTGGATCCTCCTCCTGGATACATGGTCTCCTCTTGGTTTACACCTAAAAAGTGATCTTCTTTAAATTTATTGAAAATTTGTACTGTGTACACATTCTTTGACAGGTTTCATTCCCTAATTTGGGTTTTGCTTAATATGTACATTTGTTATATGTACCTGCAGCTTTTTTGTGTCCTAATCATTCGGGTCCCACCTGAGTAAGAGGGGTGGTTCCTTTTTTGCACTTCTCTCTTACTTATGTCAGGTTCACTCATTCTGTTTTTGTATAGGTATGAATAAGGATCCATTGGTCTGAAATGCATCACCTTTTTTCTGTTTTTTTCCATGGAATTTGTGGCTTTTAACATGTCTTAAATAAAAGTTATATTTTTACCTTTTCCTGCTTGCTGCCGATGGACCCCTCTTTTTTTCTTTCTACATAACTACTATAATACTGCCTCCTATGTACAAGAATATAACTACTATAGGGCAATATTTTGTCCCCAAATACCTTTTCCACTAAAACGTGGCTACAAACAAAAGGTAGTTACTGTTGCGGCGGGTCCAGATGCAACATCTGCAAATTCATTCCTAAAAAAACTTCTTTCGTTTCTGTAACTACTAATATTTCCTACCAGATCAAAACTTATATGAATTGTGAGACGTCTCATACACTGTACCAAATGTTCCCTCCAGTACGTAGGCTGTACGGTCAGAAAATTAAAAGACCGTATCAGCGAGCATGTAACAGGAGCAAATCCTACCACTATCTCCAGCTCACGTAATCTATCTGGTATTTCAAGACATTATAAGGATAAACACGCCGGGGTCATGAGTGGAATGATAGTGACGGCCATTGAGCATGTCACACGCCCAAATAGAGGTGGCAACTGGAAAAAACTATTATTAATGCGAGAAGCTTTCTGGATTCTAAATCTGGACACTCGCTTTCCCAAGGGATTAAATCATAAACAGGATTTGTTATACATATATTGACATAATCATTTCTAATGCACAAATACTTGCATGCAATCGTTAACATTACCTGTTACCATCCACACTGATTGAATCAAACAGTATTTGTTATATATATATATATTGACATAATCATTTAATTCACAAATACTTGTATGTAAATGTTAACATTACCTGTTAACATTTTTGTAAACATTACCCTTTATCATTCACACTGATTGAATCATAAACAGGATTTGTTATACATATATTGACATAATCATATCTAATGCACAAATACTTGCATGTAATCGTTAACATTACCTGTTAACATTTTTTGTAAACATCACCTGTTACCATCCACACTAACGAGCTAAGGGCACACCTCCTACAGGGTGTGGCACTCCCACGCCGGAAGTCCGCTTGTGCATACTGCATCCACTCTCATTTAAGTCTGGAGCGAGACACAGCAACTTAGGTATGATTAAGGACTTAACAAACTATAGTCGAAACGCATGTTATCGCTGTATTTTTGGTCGGTCCGGGCCGATGTACCATTCATGTACTTCCATGTGTTCTACTATTGGAATTTCCTTCTGTTTTTTAAGGACTATGAGGGAATACATTTTGGGACATGTTTTAACAGCGAGTTCTTTTTCCTTTGTGGTCTATCGGATGTTGAATGCGATTCCCTTCCTTTTGCTTTTTGCCATTGTGATAACTACTATACATTACTGCTCCCTATGTAAAGGAATATATCACTTAATATACACTCCACCTATTACAAGATTAACTGACATAAAGACTGCCCCCTATGACAAGATATAACTATATAATACTGCCCTAGTACGGAACATAACTACTATAAATACGTTCCTGTGTACAGGAATATTATAACTGTTAATTACCTTGACCCCCTCCCTATGTACAAGATATAACTACTAGAATACTGCTCCTATGGTACAGGAATAAACGACTATAACATGCCCCTATGACAAGGAATATAACTGCTATATACTGCACCCTATGTACCACGACTATAATACTCACCCCCACCTCCCCCAACAACAACTCACTGCCCCCTATGGAGGATATAACTACTAGAATACCGTTCTGTGTACAGGGAATTATAACTGCCCCTATACCCCACCTACTGCCCCTAAACACAGCATACCCCCCCCGCCCCGCGCACCTGCATCCCAACCAGCCAACCACGACACAACCACGCCACAACCCTACCTCATAATATGCCCCCTATGTACAGGAAATAACTACTATAATACTGACGCCCTATGTACAGGGCCACACCTATAACTACTATAACGCTGCCTCTACTGTACAAGACTTAACCTGCTATAATACTGCCTCTAGTACAAGAATCTAACTACTAGACACACCTGCCTACAAGTACAAGATTAACTACTCTAATAATGCCTCCCTATGTACAAGAATAGAACTACTAAATAATGCTACAAGGTACCAGAATATAAACTACTATAATACGCCCTCCTAACCGATACAAGAATATAACACTCACTATAATACACTGGGCCTAACAACACGCGTACCAGACAAACACCAAACAGATGAACCCGTCACACGCCGCACTAACTATACCCACCCGCCACTGCCTCCAATGTACAAGAATATAACTGCTATACTACTTCCTCCTATGTACAAGAATATAGTGTCCCTCACACATATCGTAGCAGTATAAAGTAACCCCCAACACTTTCTCCAGCACTACATAGTGGCCCCCACACATGCCCCAGCAGTACAAAGTGGTGCCCACACATGCACCCACAATATATAGTTACCCCCATGCCTTTTTTGTTTTTGCGTTTTCATTTTTCACTCCCCATCTTCAAAAATCGATAACTTTTTTATTTTTCCATGTACAGAGATGTATGAGAGCTTGTTTTCTGCATAACAAATTGCAATTTATAGTGATGGTATTTAATATTCCATGCCGTGTACTGGGAAGCAGTAAAAAAATTCTGAATGCAGTGAAAATGATGAAAAAAGCATTTGCACCATTTTGTTGTGGGTGTCGATTTTACAGCTTTCACTGTGTGCCCCAAATGACATGTTTACTTACGAGCACTCGAGCATCGGGAAAAGTTCGTCTCGAATAACGAGTACCCGAGCATTTTAGTGCTCGCTCATCTCTAGTAGATATACATACATACATATTGGACCATAATTTCATATAAGAGTACATATAGAGAGATGATAATTAAGGACAAGGTTAGTTACTTACACACAATAGGATATCAAAGATAAAAAAGATAAAAAAATATCTAAAAATATAAATACATGGATTGATAGTTGGAGCACTTCAAATTTAAGTGTAGCTTTCTCCTTGGGCATCGGTGTTTGGTGGGGGAGCCTAGCTTATATTCTGTCAGCACAGGGAGTGGCTTCCTTGTTTTTAAACAATTTTTGGGAGTGCCACTACAGGCACTCAATCTTTTAATTTTTCTGGAGGGCCACCTCCTGCTCCTCGGTTTGAAAACTTTTTTGGACTGCCACATACAGGCACCCATCATTCATTTTTCTGGAGGGCCACCTACCTGCTCCTCTGGTTTCGAAAACTTTTTTGGACTGCCACAATTACAGGGACTCAATCTATTTCATTTTTTCTGGAGGGCCACCTACTGCTCCTCTGGTTTGGAAAACTTTTTGGACTGCCACATACAGGCACTCAATCTATCCATTTTTCTGGAGGGTACCTAACTGCTCCTCTGGTTTGAAAAATTTTTTGGACTGGCCACATAAAGGCAACTCAATCGTATTCAATTTTCTGGAGGGCCACCTACCTGCTCCTCTGGTTTGAAACTTTTTTGGACTGCCACATACAGGCACTATCAACTAAAATTGTCTCCCATAGCAGCCTCCAAACATGGTCTCCATTGCTACCTCCAAAAGTCGTCCATATAGCTGCCTCCATACATCGTCCCCTTATCAAACGAGGGTGTGTCAGGCAGAAATTTGGGTTGTTTTCATGGATTCCACATCAAAGTTGTTAACTTGTCGCCACCCTGCTGTGTTATCCCAAAATATACTGGCAAACTTACCATTACGGAATTATTTCAGCGCTTCTTGCGCATCTGTTTACATTTCCCTCACCCGCCATATCCCAAAACTTATAAGAACGCTACTACCACTTAACTTGGTGGAGGCTGGGACCGAGTCTGACCCTGGGGCTGGTCATATACTGCCCGACGCAGAGGATTGCGGGGCCTACCTCGGTCCAGGGTCTCAAAGGCTACTATACCTCCTCCTCTCCACCCCTCCTCCACCTCCTCTCTCGAATTACCATCCTGGGCATGGCGCATCAGTGGTAGCTCTGCACAGCAGCAGTGCCGTCCCTAAGCGACGCAGGCGGTGCTCAAACTGCTGAGCGTAGGCGATAAAAGTCACACCGCCCCAGAGCTATTAAGGGCATGTCCACATCAAACTTTTAACTTTGTCGCCACCCTGCTATGTATCCCACAAAAATATGGCAAACTTTATCATTTACCGATATTATTTAGCGCTTCTTGGCGCAATCTCTTTACTTCCCCTCACCGCCATATCCCAAACTATAAGAACGCTACACACTTGATCTTTACAAAAGGTTCTTAGAAGTGTGTTTTGGGAGTAGCCTAGAGACAGGGGCTTGGATTGGCGAAAGCATCGCCGGAAGCGGAGCGCCAGCTCCATCCCAAGATCCAACTAACATAGTTTTTACTGCAGCACCTTAATATACTACTGTTCACTGCCTCCATAATAATAATAAAATCTTTATTTAATGCGCCATCATATTCCGTAGCGCTTTACAAATCATAGGAAACAATACAATGTAAGTAACAGAGCACAACATTTGTATGGAACAACCGGAGTGAGGTGCCTGCTCGCCAGAGCTTACGGTTTATGAAGATGATGGGGTAACACGAGGTAAAAGAATATTATTAGGTCAAGCATTCTTCTAGGGAATAGACCAAAATATAATAAATGGAATTGCTGTCGCTTGAACCACTCAGCCGACATCTTATATACCAGGCCAGGGTGAATGGGACTGCGAGAAGTTGGTGCCTGTTGGTTGCTGGATAACAGATGGGAGGACGACACAGGACGGGTTAGTAGAAGAGTTAAACTTCATGCAGTTAATGAGTGTTATAGGCTTGCCTAAAGAATGGGTTTTAAGAGCACGTTTGAAACTTTGGAGGTTAGGTATTAGTCGATAGTCCGGGGCAGAGCATTCCATAGAATGGTGCAGCTCTAGGAAGTCTTGGAGACACGAGTGGGAGGTCCGCACTAGGGTAGAGGTTAATCTAAGATCACTGGCGGATCTAAGAGAACGGGTTGGGCGATAGATGAGAATAAGAGAGGAGAGGTAGGGGGTGCAGCATTGTACAGAGCTTTATGGATGAGGGGTTATTATTTTAAACTGTATTCGAAAGGAGACTGGCAGCCAGTGCAGCGACTGGCATGAACTGTAGGCATACATGGTCCCCTTATCAAACAGAGCTGTGTCAGGCAGAATTTTGGGTTGTTTTCATGGCTTCCACAACAAACTTGTAACTTTGTCGCCACCCTGCTGTTAATCCACAAAATATACTGGCAAACTTTTATTCATTTACCAATATTATTTCAGAGCTTCTTGCGCATCTGTTTACATTCCCTACCCGCAATATCCTACAACTTATAAGAACGCTACTACACATTGATCTTATACAAAAGGTTCTTAGCAGTTCTGTTGGGGAGTAGCCTAGAGACAGGGGCTTGGATTGGCGAAAGCTGCTGGCAGCGGAGCGCCAGCTCCATGCCAAGATCCAACTAACATAGTTTTAACTGCGCACCTTTAATCTACTACTAGTTCACTGCCTTCATACATGGTCCTTATCAAACGAGCCTGTGTCAGGCAGAATTTTGGGTTGTTTATGGCTTCCATGTTAAATTATCGCCACCCCGCTGTGTAATCACAAAATATACTGGCAAACTTTTATCATGTACCGATATATTTGAGCGCTTCTTGCTCACCTCCTTGGTTCCTCTCTGCCACCCATTGGTTTGAAGCCTGAGTCCATTTAGGGTATGTCGCCATGCCTCTCTATAGCCTGCCCACTTGCTGCCGCTGCCTCTGCATGCCGTCCCCTATAGTGTCAGGGTCAATTATTGGATGTTTTAGATGCATCTAGCTTCATTCTGTCACTCTGTCATGGCCCATGCTGTTGCCCATAATTTTGGCATAATGGTGCATATTTAAGCAGCCTCAGAGGCACCATGCATGTTGCCCCTGCTTTTCCTGTCCATTTCCGTGGTGTTTCCATCTTTTCTGAGGTTCCAGGTGTTTGGCCAAGCTTCCCTGGCAGAGCCTGGTCCCCTTGAAAAATGCTCGGGCTCCCATTGACTTCAATGGGCTCGTTATTCGAGACGAGCACTCGAGCATAGGGAAAAGTTCGTCTTGTTTATTTATAATCAATTCTAGGGAAAGGGGGGTGATTAGAATTTTTTCTTTTTTTTTATAAAATATTTTAAAACTTTTTTTATTTTTTACAATTTTTCCCTCCCTTTGGTATTTAAACCCTAGGTTGTCTGATTGATTCTACCATGTACTGCCATACTGCAGTATGGCAATATATGGGAATTTTGCTAATAGATAGCCTAAAACATGACCAGAGACTGTCATGGCAATGGTTTGCCGGTCCCTGATGACGTCACAGGGAGCGATTATCAGATCCAAGATGGCGGTGCCCACACGCCGCCAGCTCTTTAATGCTGCCATACTATAATACTGTCCCTATGGACAGGAATAAACTACTATAACTGCCCCTATGTACCAAGAAATATAACTGCTATATATGCACCCTATGGTACCAGACTATAATAACCCACCTCCCCACTACTAATCACTGCCCCCTATGCAGGAATATATACTACTATAATACCGTTCCTGTGGAAGGGAATATAACTGCCCTATACCCATACTGCCCAACACGCTCCCCCGCCCGGAGATCCAACGCAAACGACAAAGCAACCTACCTATAATATGCCCCCCTATGTACAGGAAATAAATACTATAATACTGACGACCCTATGTACAGGGGACTATAACTACATAACGCTGCTCTACTGTACAAGCTAATGCTATCAAAGCTAGACAATCTAACTACTAGCGACACCTGCCTACTCAGATTAACTACTAATAAGCCCCTATTACAAGACCTAAATAATGCTACAAAGAATATAACTACTATAATACTGCCCTCCAACGATACAAGAATATAAACTACTATATATCCCTACATACTAAGAATTGCCTACGAACTACTGCCTACCTAGACAAACACTAAACTAGATACCTCTACACATGCTAAAAGACTTAACTCATACCCACCCGCTACTGCCTCCTTGTAAAAGAATATAACTGCTATACTACCTCCCTCATATTGTACAAGGAATTATAGTGTCCCTCAACACATAGCTAGTAGCCAGTATAAAGTAACCCCCAACACTTTCTCAGCAGCACACATAGTGGCCCCCCCACACATGCCCCAGCAGTTACAAGTGGCGCCCAAACATGACACCCACAATAATATAGTTTACCCACCATGCCTTTTTGTTTTTGCGTTTTATTTTCACTCTCCATCTCAAAAAATCGAGTAAACTTTTTTATTGTTTAATGTACAGAGATGTAGGAGAGCTCGTTTTTGCTAACAAATTGCAAATTAGAGTGATGGTATTTAATATTCCATGCGTGTACTGGGAAGCAGTTAAAAACATTCATGAATGGCAGTGAAAAATGAAATGAAAAAAGCATTTGCACCATTTTGTTGTGGGTGTCGATTTTACAGCTTTCACTGTGTGCCCCAAATGACATGTTTACTTTATTCTTGGGGTCGTTACGATCATGGGGATAACAAATTTGTATAGGTTTTATAACGTTTTCATGTATGTACAAAAATTAAAACCTGTACAAAAAAAATGTTCATTTTGCCATCTTCTGGTGCTAATAACTTTTTCATACTTTAGTGTATGGAGCTGTGGATGCAGTGGCATAACTTGAAGCTGATGGGCCCCAGTGCAAAGTCTGTGCCAGGCCACCGACTATAATGTATGTGTTACAGTACTAGTCTTCTCATATTGGAAAGTGATACCTTATGGTCCCGCTTAACCTGCTGGGCCCGGTTGCGATCGCACCCTCTGCACCCCCTCAAGTTACGCCCCTGTGTAGGTGGTGTAATTTTTATGAAACTTGATGACGTTTTCCAGACTACCATTTTGAGGACTGTTCGACCTTTTGATCATTTTTTATTGAATTTATTATATTTTGCAAAATGGCATTTTTGACTTTGGGCGCTATTTTCCGTTACAGGGTTAAACGCTAAGAATAACTGTTATGATATTTTGATAGATCGGAAAATTTTGGGACGCTGCAATACCAAACATGTTTATGATTTTTTGATGTTTATTTATAATCAATTCTAGGGAAAGGGGGGTGATTAGAATTTTTTAAAATTTTTTTAATAAATATTTTTAAAAAAAAACTTTTTTTTTTTTTTTTTTTTACAATTTTTCTCTCCCTTTGGTATTTAAACCCTAGGTTGTCTGATTGATTCTACCATATACTGCCATACTGCAGTATGGCAGTATATGGGAATTTTGCTAATAGATAGCCTAAAACATGACCAGAGACTGTCATGGCAATGGTTTGCCGGTCCCTGATGACGTCACAGGGAGCGATTATCAGATCCAAGATGGCGGTGCCCACACGCCGCCAGCTCTTTAATGCTGCCGACAGATTTGCCGGTGGTGATCTAAGGGTTAACAACGTTGTTAGCGACGTGAGCCCACTTGATACTCCCCCTTCCGCTACAGGACATTCATGAACGTCCAAATGCGGTAAGGGGTTAAAAATAGAGATGAGCGAACATGCTCGTCCGAGCTGTATGCTCGTGGTCGAGCATTCGGGTACTCGAACTGCTCGTTAACTCGACGAAATACGTCGTCCCTCTGAGAAATGGCAGCTCCCGCCGTTTTTCTTTTTTGGGCGGCCAGAAACAGAGCCAATCACAGCCAGGAGACGCGGCCTCCACCCAGCAGACGTGGTACCATCTTTTTTTTTTTTTTTTACACGTCGATAGCAAGTGGTTGGCTGGCCAGATCAGGTGACCCTGGGCTAGACTACCGCTGGCCGCGCTTCTTCGGATCCTTCTGTTCTCTGGATGCCGCTAGGGAGAGAGCTGCTGCTGGTCAGGGAAAGCGTTAGGGTGTTCTATTAGCTTACTGTTAGTCAGAGTTGATTCCTCAAAGAACCCAACAGCCTTCGTAGGGCTCCAATAACGTCTAACTATTCTAACTTTTTTTATTTTAATTTGCATCTTTCCATTTTGTGAGTGGGAATTAGCAGTGGGGACTTGCTACCGTTGTTTTTTAGCTCTTAGTGGCAACCATATCCATAAAAAGACCGGAAGTTGGAAAATTCAGTATGGGTGGATTTCTATTAGGCAATAACTCAGTGTCCATCCTCATCTGGCCATAGTAGTGTGCTTCCTTTGATACTACTTTTGCTAGCAAATAGCCATAGAGAATACAAACGCTTCTTGAAGCCTACATTAGCGTTCTATATATTTGATTCTGTTGATCTGCTGGTGGCTGTAGTTTTCTGCAGTGATGTACTGCCAATTCTGAGCAAGTTTGTAGTGAGACTTGGGTGCTATCCGCTTGTGTTCTGCGCTAGGGGCGCACATATCCTAGCAAGGGCCGAGTTGCAAATTCAGTGGGGTTGGATTTCTATTAGGCAATAACTCAGTGTCATCTCATCGGCATATAGTGTGCTTACTTTGTACTTGGCCTAGAAATAGCCTAGGAGAATACAAACGCTTCTTGAAGCCTACATTAGCGTCTATATATTTTGATTTCTGTTGATCTGCTGGTTGCTGTAGTTTCTGTTTCTGCAGTGCATGTAACTTGCCAATTCTGATCTGACAATTGTAGTGAGACTTCGACCTGGCTGTGTTCTGCGCGTAGTTGGCGCACATATCCATATCAAGGCCGAGTGGCAAATTCAGTAGGGGTTGGATTGCTATTTAGGCAATATCTCAGTGTCATCTTCTCAAAATCCGGCATTACTGTGCTTCCTGCCTTTGATACTTGTGCTAGCAAATACCATAGGTAGAATACCAACAGCTGCTTGAAGCCTCAGTAGCGTTCTATATATTGATTTCTGGTTGATCTGCTGTGGCTGTAGTTTCCTGCAGTGCATGTACTGCCAATTCTGAGCAATTTGAGTGAACCTTGCGACCGCTGTGTTCTGCGCTAGTGGCGCACACTATCCTAGAAAGGCCGAAGTGGCAAAATTCAGTAGGGGTTGGATTTCTATTAGGCATAACTCAGTGTCATCTATCTTGGCCTAGAGTGTGCTTCCTTTGATACTTTGCATAAAATATGCCATAGGAGAATACAAAACAGCTCTTGAAGCCTCAGTACGTTCTATATCATTTGATTTCTGGTTGATCGCTGGTGGCTGTAGTTTCTGCAGTGCAGTCTTGCCATTCTGAGCAATTTTTGTAGTGAGACTTGCGACCCGCTGTGTTCTGCGCTTAGTGGCGCACATCTCCATAGCAAAGGCCCGAAGTGGGCAAAATTCAGTAGGGGTTGGATTTCTATTAGGCATAACTCAGTGTCATCTCATCTGGCATAGTAGTTTGCTTCCTCCTTTGATACTTTGGCTAGAAAATAGCCATAGGAGAATACAACAAGCTCTTGAGCTACAAGTAGCGTTCTATACTTTGGATTTCTTTTCCTGGTTTGATCTGCTGGTGGCTGTAGTTTCTGCAGGCATGTACTTTGCCAATTCCTGAGCAATTTTGTAGTTGAGACTTGCGACCCGCTGGTTCTGCTTCTTATTGGCCGACATATCCATAGCAACGGCCGAGTGGGCAGGCAAAATTCAGTAGGGTGTTGGATTTCTTTAGGCAATACTCAGTGTCATCTCATCTTGCATAGTAGTTTGCTTTCCTTTGATCTTGGCTAGAAAATAGCCAGAGGAGATACAAACAGCTTTCTTGAAGCCTACGTGCTTTTTCCCTATATATTTGATTTCTGGTTGATCTGCTGGTGCTGTAGTTGCTCTGCAGTGGCATGTACTTGCCAATTCTGAGCATTTTGGTAGTTAGACTTTGCGAACCGCTGTTTTCTGCTTTAGTGGCGGTACAGATCCATATCAAGGGCCAAGTGGCAAATTCAGTAAACAAAGGGGTTGGATTCTATTAGGCAATAATCAGTGTCATCTCATCTGGCATAGTAGTGTGCTTCCTTTGATACTTTGGCTAGAAAATAGCCATAGAAATACAAACAGCTTCTTGAAGCCACAGCTAGCGTTCTATATATTTGATTTCTGGTTGATCTGCTGGTGGCTGTAGTTTCTGCCTTGCATGTACTTGCCAATTCTGAGCAATTTGTAGTGAGACTTTGCTACCGCTGTGTTTCTGCGCGTTAGTGCGCACATATCCCTAGTCAAAAGGCCTAAGTTGCAAAATTCGTTAAGTGGGTTGGATTTACTATAGGCAATAACTCAGTGCAGCTCATTGGCATAGTAGTGTGCTTCTTTGATACTGGCCCTAGAAAATAGCCATAGGGAATACAAACAACAGCTTCTTGAAGCCTACAGTGCTTTCTATATATTTTGATTTCTGGTGATCTGCTTGTGGCGGTAGTTTCTGCAGTGCAGTTACTTGCCATTCTTGAGCAATTTGGGTGAGACTTGCGACCAGCTGTGTTTCTGCTCATTAGTGGCGCACATATCCAAGCAAAGGCCTGAAGTGCAAATTCAGTAGGGGTTTGGATTTCTATTAGGCATAACTTCAGTGTCATCTCATCTGGATATTAGTGTGCTTCCTTTGATACTTGGCTAGAAAATAGCCATAGGAAAGAATACAACAGCTTCTTGAAGCCTACAGTAGCGTTCTATATATTTGATTTCTGGTTATCTGCTGGTGGCTGTAGTTTCTGCAGTGCCTGTACTGGCCTCAATTCTGAGCACTTTGTAGTGAGACTGCGACCAGCTGTGTGTCTGCTGCGCTTAGTGGCGCACCTTCCATAGCAAAGGCCGAAGTGGCCAAAAATTCAGTAGGGGTTGGATTTCTAGTAGGCACTAACTCAGTGTCATCTCATCTGGCCATGTATTGTGGCTTCCTTTGATACTTGGCTAGAAAATAGCCATAGCAATAGGAAGGATTGTTTTGGTTTTAAACACTCAAAAAACAACAAAAACACAAACAACACCAAAAAAAACAAAAAGAAGTAAACAAAAAAAAAATTTATACTCTCATTTTTAAAAATTTTTATAACCCGGGGCTAGGGGTAGAGGAAGAGGGCGGGTACGTGGGCGTCCAACTACTGCAGGGGTCAGAGGCCGTGGGTCCTGGGCGGGGTGATACTCCACCTGCTGATGAGGTAGGCATGGGAACGCCGCAGAGCTACACTCCCTAGGTTCATGTCTGAATTTACTACTGGGACTCGTGGTATAGCACTGTTGAGGCCGAACAGTGCGAACAGGTTTGATGTCGTGGATTTGCTGACAATGCTTCGAGCACTTTGTCCACCACCAGTCAGTCTTCACGCAGTCCACCCATGTCACCGAAATCCCCACTCCTCCAGCTCCTGCAACCTCAGCCTCCCCCCCCAGTCTGCCCCCTCCCAGGAAAAATTGGCATTTGAACACGGCAATACTCGAGGAACTGTTTTCTGGCACCTTCCCACATTCACAAACCACTTGTCCGGTTGCTGCTGAGCATTTTCCGATGCCATGTTTTCCACCAGTCACGTCTGTGTGGTGATGATGACCTTCGTGACGTAGTGGAAGTGTGTAAAGAGGTGTCCGACGATGAGGAGACACGGTGGTCAGACAGTGGGGGAAGTTGTTTGTCAGGGCATGAAGTCGGGGGGAGCAGACTGAGGGATCGGAGATGATGAGGTGAGACCCAAGCTGGGTTGAGAGGCCAGGTGAACACAAGTGCTTCTGGACGGAGGAGAGTCCTCTACCTAACAGGTTGGAAGAGTGCAGTGGTGGGGCTCAGACGGAGAGGGCAGTGCCAGACTGGTGGCATTCAGCGCCACTGTCAACTAGTGAAGCTCCCCAGTGGGTGAGGTCTCTTGCGGCGAGGGTGATCTTCAGAAGTGTGAGGTTCTTAAGGAAACACGGATGACCGACGGACTGTGGTTGCACACATATTGCCAAACCAGGCTCAGCAGGGGTTTCCACCACTCACTATCGTAACTCCCCCAGTAAATGCGCAGCATATGAATCTAAGCAACCCCCTCAGTGGGCACACCCGTTCACATCCGGCCCGTGCACACCACTGCATCCTTCCCCCTGTGTCGGCTGCTAGTCAGCCCCCTGCCCAGGAACCCTGGCATCAAAAACCCCATCGTCGCCCTCCACGATCCTCCACAGCATAACCAAAGCGTTCAGCTCTCCATACCCCATACGCTGGCGCTGAAACGGAAATATAGTGGCACCCCCCCCGCACGCCAACCCTTAATGTGCACATCTCCAGATTGCTTGCCTGGAGATTGCTGCCCTATAGGCTAGTAGAGACCGAGGGGCCTTTCGCAGCCTCAATGGCGGCGGCCGCCCCTCGGTATCTCGGTCCCCATCCGCCATACTTTTCCCCGATGTGCCGTCCCAGCCCTGCCCAGCACGTGGTCAGACAACATCATCCGTGCCCTGACCAACGCCGTTTCTGACAAGTTTCCACCTTACGCACGGACACGTGGACGAGTTGCTGCCGGCAGGGCACGATATAGTTCGCTGACGGCACATTGGGTTTAACTTGGTGGGAGGCTGGTACCGATTCGACCCTGGGGCTGCTCATATACTGCCGACGCCGAGGTTGCGGGGCCTACCTAGGTCCCGGTGTTCAGGCCTACTATGCTCCTCCTCCTCCACCCTCCTCCACCCCTCCTCCACCTCCTCCTCCGAACTTACCATCCGTGGCACGGCGTCCATCATCGGTAGCTCTAGCAGCAGCAGCATCCCGTCGCTAAGGCGACAGCAGGCGGTGCTCAACTGCTGAGCCTATGCGACAAAAGGCACAAACCCGCCCAAATCTATTCCAAGGCATCACGGCGCAGACTGATCTGTGGCTGGCAGCCGGCTGAACCTCAAGCCGGGAATGGTTTGTGTGTGACACGGCCCTAACCGGTGGCGGCTCTGCCACCCGGCAGACTGACCATGTGTCCATGCCTTGGCCCATGTGTTAAATCTGATCGTGAAGCTTTTCCTCAAGACTACCCCAATCTGTCTGATTTCTCACAAGGTGCCCTATCTTGTGGGCGCATTTCAGGAAGTCCAGCCCAGATGCTGCCCTCTCATGGCAGCGCAAGCGCCGCCTCCAACTGCCCGCTCCCCGACTGTTTTGCTACGTGCCCACGAGGTGTATTCAACACTGACCGTGTTAATCCAGAGTTTAACCAGCAGCGCAGAGCGTTGTAGACTGCCAGATTCAACTTCCACCGAACTTGAGTCAGGTCCGTCGCTTCCCTCAAGTCTACAATGAGAGTGGACGATGTCTGATATCTGTCGAGTTGCTGATTAACTTTGAGCAGTCAACACAGATGGTCAGTGTGCGATGCCGCCCTCATCACCTCACCATCCCGCTGCTTTGCCTGTTGAAAAACATCTCGGTCGCATGAGTAAGTATATCGTTAAGCTTTGCGCTCGTCACAAGAGACGGTGGAAGAATATTCCCTTGTTGATAGCCAAAGCCCCTGATGTCTGTTTCTCAGCGCAGATCGGAGAGGTGGAGGTGAGGAGGATGAGGAGGAAAGGGAGGCGAATGTTGGCGATACACAAGAGGGGACCATTGTTAGTCCTTCACTGTTCAGCGTGTACGGGCAGAAGAAGAGGGAGTTGGAGGATTGGGGATAGGAATGGACGTCAGGCAGTGAGGGAGTGAATTCTTACGCGCTTTGTACGCTGCTGGCGGCATATGGCATATTTTCATGCTAGGCTGCCTATCCCGTGACCCTCGCGTTCAAGAATTTATTCCAGCACTCTATTACTGGGTGTTCACTTCCTGGACCCACGGTACAACGCAAATCTTCCACTCTTCATCCCTGGAGAGGGAAAGGAGTGGTGAGAATGCATGAATACCACAGGCCCTGGTGGCCCCAGCGAAACATAATTCCCTTCTGACAGCGCTATATCCGGCAGAGTGCTTAGTTCTGGCGGGACAAGTATCGAGGGAGAGTAGGCGAGCAGCAGCTTGTCCAGCACTGGCAAGGGGGTACGCTTACAATGCTTTTTGCCAGCTTTTATGTCACCCCGCAAGACACTGTCACCTGTCCCCAGTCTCACGGCAGAGTAGGCTGATCTTTACATAAATATGGTGAGGGAGTACGTAGCTTACCATACCATCGTCCCTAAAATGATCACAGCAGCTCCCTACAAAACTACTGGTTTCAAAGCTGACTGTGGCACGAACTGGCGCTGGTACGCCTTGGAGGTTCTTTGCCTGCCCTGCGCTCGCGTCTTGTCGAGCGGGTTTTCATTGCTCTGTGGCATCATCAACCGATAAGCGTACACGCCTGTCGACTGACAGCGCTGACAGGCTGACGCTTTATTAAATGAATAAGGAGGCTGGTTTCTCAGAAATGTCATTCCAATCTCCACCAGTGAAAGGAGCCAACCTGAATAATTGATCCACTCCTCCTCCTCCTCCTCATTTTCCTCCTTCTCCTCCTCTTGTACAGTAAATCAGGAAAATGGCTATTTTTTGACAGGTCCCACTGGCTTCTGCTATAGTAGCTTCTGCATTAATTTTTCCTGGAGGGCCACCTACCCGGATCCTCTGTTTTTAAACAATTTTTGTGAGTGCCACATACCGGCACTCAATCTTTCCATTTTACTTTACTGCAGGGCCACCTACCTGCCTCTCCTCTGGTTTGAACAATTTTGGTCGAACTGCCACATACAGCCCCTCAATCATCCCTTTTACTGCAAGGGCCACCTACCTGCTCCCGGTTGTGAATCAACTTTTTGGATGCTTGCCACATTACGGCACTCACATCTATTTCCATTTTTTTGGAGGCAACCTACCTGCTCCTACTGGTTTGAAAACTGTTTGGACTGCCACATACAGGCACTCATCTAGTTCGATTACATTTACTGGAGGGCACCCTACTCTCCTGGTTTGAAAACATTTTTGGGACTGCAACATGGACTATCCAAATATAAATTGTTCTCATAGAGCTCCACACGTTGTCTCTATTGCTACCGGACGGACGCGAGCTCCAAAAGTCGTCATATAGCTGCCTCCATACATCGTTCCCCTTATCACACGAGGTGTGTGTCAGGCAGAAATTTTGGGTTGTTCATTGGAATCCACATCAAAGTTGTTAACTTTGTCGCCACCCTGCTGTGTATCCACAAAATAAATGGCAAACTGTTTACCCATTTAAGGATATTATCAGCGTTCTTGCGTCATCTGTTTACATTCCCCTCACCCGGCATATCCTAAACTTTAAGAACTCTACTACACTTGACCTATCTTATGACAAAAGGTTCTTAGAGGCCTTGTTTGGGGAGTAGCCCCTAAGACCGGGGCCTTGGTTGGCAAAGCTCGCCTCGCGCCCCTCTGGAAACAGCCAGCTCCATTTGCGCATCATGCGCTTCTTTGCGCATCTGTTTACATTCCCTATTCACCCCTGTCGACGCGCCATACCATCCCAAACTTATATAACCTTACTGTACCACTTAACCGGGTGCAGGCTTGGACCGGAGTCTGACCTTCTGGGCTGGTCTATACTGCCGACTTGCAGAAGAATGCGGGTCCTCCTCGTGTGCCTTGTCTCAAAGCCTACTAATACACCCTCCTCCCACCCCCTCCTCCACCCTCCTCCTCCCTCCTCCTTCCCGCAATTACCATCCGTGGGCATGGCTCCATCAGTCGGTAGCTCTAGGCACAGCAGCAGGTGCCGTCGCTAGCGACAGCATGCGGTGCTGACCTGCTGATCCTCGGCGTATAAAAGGCACAGGAACCCTCCTGCCCAAGGACAGCTATTACAATGGCATTCCACAGTCAAAGTTGTTAACTTTGTTCGCCACCCTTCGTGTGTAATCTCCCAAAATATACTTAGCAACACTTTTCCCTTTAGGGATATATTTCAGCGCTTCTTGCGCATCTGTTTACATTCCCCTCACCCGCCATATCCTAAACTTATAAGAACGCTACTTTTACACTTGAGTCTTATACAAAAGGGTTCTTAGAAGTGCTGTTTGGTGGATTACCTATAAGGCAGGGGCCTTGATTGGCTAAGCTCGCCCTGGCAGTCGGAGCTCCACTCCATGCCAAAGATTCCCACTAACTATGTTTTGAACTGGGCAGCAGCCGTTAATCTTACTACTAGTTCACTTGCCGCCTCCATACATGGTCCCCTTATCAAACGAGCTGTGTCAGGCAGATTTTGTGGTTGTTTTTCATGGCTCCATGTTATATAACTTTTTGTCGCCACCCCGTCCGCTTCGCAGCACCTTTTTAGTGGGTCTGACCCGGCCCGTGTTGCGTGGGTCCGTTAGCTTTTCCCCTGCTGTGTATCCCAAAAATATACTGGCAACTTTTTCGGTACCGATATTATTTGAGCGCTTCTCTGTCACCTTGCTTCACTCCTTTGGTTCCCCTTCTCTGCCACCCATTGGTTGAGCCTGAGTCATTTATGGTATGTCTCCATGTACCCTCTCTAGCCTCGCTTGTGGGGCCGTCTGCTGCCTTATGCATGCCGTCCCCTATAGTGTCAGGGTCATTATTCGTTTGGATGTTTTTATGATGTCTACTAGCTTCATTCTGTCACTCGTGTCATGTGTCCATGGGCGTTGTTTTGCTCCCATTGAACTTTTGGCATAATGGTGCGATTATGCAGCCTGCAGAGGCATCCATAGCATGCCTGCCGCCTGCTGGTTTTTCCTGTCATTTCCTGTGGTGTTTCCACTCCTTTTCTGAGTTATCCCAGGTGTTTGTCGCAAGCTGTCCCTGTGCAGAGCTTGGTCCCCTTGAAAAATGCTCGGAGTCTCCCCATTTGACTCATGGGGTTCGTTCTATTCGGACAGACGATCACTCCGTCGAGCATCGTGGTAAAAGTTACTCGTTGGTCCCCCGGATAACGCGTACCCGAGCATTTTTAGTGTTTGTCGGCCTCATTCTCTAGTGTTAAAACCTGTCATAGTCCAAATTTTTCGCGGATGATAATAAGGCATTGAAATTAGTATGCCAGCCTATCAGAATGAAGTTAAGTGAAGATTAATTCTCTGGGAGTTGTTCCGTTTTAGTTGAGTAACACTGAGTTATTTTTATTTTATATCCCTTCCTAAACTTCAGGGGACAAATGTCCGACTTCCTGTTGTATCTCGGAGTTATACATAATATCCTTATAGTTCTTTTAACAATATTTGCTAGAGTTTAGAAATTGACTATTTCTCTGTGCATTCAAAATAAACCTTATCAACTTGTATACCCTTACTTACAATAAACCAATGGTTATCTTGTGTTGGTGTAAGCACATATGCAGGAAATCGAAATCCTGTTTAATACCAAACAATCCAAGTTAGTGCTTTGCAGGTGTTAGCAGAAAACCTCAGGGTCCGGCTCCATAAAAATAACAATACCCCCTCACTACACTTTCACCATCCAGTGTCTTCTTTCTTCCTTCCCCCTTTAGTTATATCACTGCTGGGTCCAGCAACATGTGAGCCCGAGCCCTGAGGTGCTCTGCTAATGCCGCCCAAAGAACTTCACACTCATTCCCAAATATAGGTTTTGGCATGGACGGAGCATCTGGAGAATAAACCAAAGGTATGGGTGGCATGTGTGGGTATAGCCCTATATAATATAGCAGTTCATTCAGGTAGGTAAAGCTTGGCAACAGATGCAAATGCACCCTCAATGTAGTTAGAAATCAGGAGAAAAATGTCAGTGAACAACATTTGGTTTATGAGAACTACTTCTAATTGGAGAACAGCAATTGCATTGGAACTTCAGTGAGTGGTGAGGTGGCTGAATATGTATGACTTTCACCATTCTCTTCCAGTTCAGTTCTGTGAATAGCTGAACAGCTCTTTTATTTTAATCGATGCACATCCAGGACTTGGGGCCTGCATTTATCAGATATCTTGTAGGTATACCATAAATGACCTTAATGGGAATATTCATGTAGGATAACATCCACATGAAATGTCTAGAGGCTTTAGTATTAATGAACATATCTGGTTACTTACTATGACATGTTGGAACATCACCACTCCATATTCCATCTTCTGTGCATTCTCTGTAGGTATCACCTACTAACTTGTAGCTTCATGAAACAAAGAAATAAAACACATGAGAATACCATGCAGCACTTTGAATTTTTTAGATTATTAAACCTATTTAATCACAGCATACTGGGCATATTGGGCTAGGTCTACAAGGGTAGAGTGAGTCTTTAAATGGACTCCATGCGGCGGCCGCGTATGCCTTGCACCAACTTGCCGGTGTCCACCCTCAGGCACCAGTGTTGTTTGTTCCATCGTGTGACAGTGAGGGCTTTAGATCCTTTTCCACCATCAGGAGGGGTCTTGACTATGAGAGCTAGTTGGTGCAGTGTGTTATCTATGTCCTGGCTGATAATACATGACCTTATATTAGATGTTATCCAGGGTTGTATACAATATAGGCCCTGTGGGATACTCAGTCAGAATATAGAATGCAGATAAGCTAGTCAGTGTATTCCTGATGAGTTTGTCGCACATGAGGACAGACGTAACATGTAGAGACGCTCTGTAGTAACATGCAAGATTGTTTTGTGTTTTTGTGCTAGTGGCACTTATCATTATTCAACCTGCTGCTGACATCTAGTGGTGGCTTTAGACATTAGTGAACATGACACACCATTGGGTCATACCTATGTTTAATAAGTTACACAACCAACCCTCATACACAGTTTGACGTTCCACTACGCCCATATATGCCACTGGCATATATTGAAGTCGCATTTATCAAGTGACCTCTGTGTTGCTGCACCCTTTAGCAATATACATAAATCTATGAAGGTATTGCACACACATTTACATTTTGTAGTTCCTAGGGAACACTTGCATAATACGTGTTTTGCAGTGTATCCCCAGGCACTTTTATGTACAATTTACCTGTGTAGTGTGCAGGGATTCAGGATTTCTGTTGCACGTTCTTCATGAATCTGGCGCCCACTGCTCAATTCTGACAACTTTTTTTGGTGCACCTTTAACATAGGGCGCGCAACACAATTCTGTCAGACTTTGCATGATAAATGTGGCGCACAGTCTGACTGAGCAACAGGACACCTTTTTCGGTGCATAAATTTGTGTTGCATGAAGAATAGTGCAGCCACGCCACAAAACGGTCACATGCGACTCAAATATTGCGCAGACACTTATTAAATACAAGTGCAAGCAGTTGGCACTAGAAAAAACGTGCAAAGTCCGACAGAACACTGGCACAAGGACCTAAGTAAATGTAGGCCTGTCTGTCTATTTTTGCATTTTATTTCATATCATAAAAGTTAGGCATTATTTATCTTTTTTCGCATATTCCCCCTGTTAATGTACAGTGATAAAGTTCTATAACTTCTGGGGACGATATCTGAGTTTAGTCTTTGACCTCAATAATTTAACTATAGTTCTTGTTAACACCATGTAATTTGTCATATGTTTAAGGTTGTATTTACCTAACTTTAAGACCTTTCATGAACCATTTTTACGTACAGATAAAACCATAACATTCAAAGCAGCTATTCTGCATGGAGAACCCCTTATTGTTTTTTGATCTTATATGGGTTTGCAGGTTTTTTGCTCACTTTTTTTTTTATATATAAATGTCTAAAATATACCAGTGTTTCCACTGCGATAACCATTATTTATATTACTAAAGAACTTGTCCTAGTATTTTATGACTCTGGCTCAAAATGTTGTACAAATAGGAATCTAAAAACTTGTGGGTACATATATTTGACATTAGGGCACATTTACCATATATACTCGAGTATAAGCCTTGTTTTTAAGCACAAAATAATGTGCTGAAAACCCAAACTCAGCTTATACTCGAGTAAAAAATATATAGGTTTTACCAGGTTTTTGTGGTAGAATTAGGGGCCTCGGCTTATGCTTGGGACGGTTTATACTCAGGTATATATGGTATTAAGTATGAAACAAATTATATAAACTGGAATATACAGTATAAAGATCTGCCACAGTCTTATCCATATCTCATAAGACTCTCTAATTGTATTTACAGCATTTGCAGTGCATTTGAACTGCTTCTCTTTTTAGACAGGAGAACAGGACCCCCATCTCTAAGGGTTCCAGTGGACAGACTCCCACCGACTAGTTAGTTATTCTCTATCTTATGCATAGGGGATAACTTTTGAAGTCCGCAGTTATTCTACCTACCCTTCATTGCAACTAAATAACGCCTTTGACTGAAACTTGTCATCAACATATTTTACATTTCCATTTTCCACTGTACCTGGTGGACCGCAGGATACTCCTAAAAGACAGAAGCATTTCATTGATAAATAAGAGTGGTTTCACTTACATGGAAATAAGTTACAAAGATTTTTCTTTATGACTTTGACTGAAAAAGCAGAATTAACAACAAACAAATCTCTATGTAGTTTGATTTGACTGTTTTGTGTAACCATCAGCCCCTCTTCCACTGCATGCAAGAGAAGGGGATTATAGTGAATGTAACACTGATACATAATACTACAGCAGCAGGGGCATAACAAGGAGATACAGGGCCCCATAACAGACTTCTGAATGGGGCTCCCTAACACCTCAGAAAATATATATTAATATTTGCATACTGACACATTAATACACTCTTTCATACATTTATGCACTGATAAAAACATAAAAACACTTACACGGATCTGTCCTACTAGCTGACCATACGGCAGGAATTTGAGATGAGACATATAGAGCATATAAATACACATATAGTGCCATATACAAACGTACACCAGATATGATATGTTAAAAACATATTATGCTTTATAATGTGCAGCATAATATGTATCTAATGGTGCACATCCTCCATTCTTTAGTGTGGCAGGTCAGATTACAGGGTGCCCCTGACACTGCGGTCCCCATAGCAGCTGCTCTCTCTGCCACCCCTGTAGTTATGCCCCTGTAGAGCGGGTTTTGTTGTTGACTCTAAAGTTGGTATAGACATAAAATTGTTAAGAAATTGGTACTTGAGTCTTAGATCTCAGAGACCTTTGTCCAGCATGTGAGTGCTACAGCCAATTAGTGGCTGCACAATGATATTGTATAGCCATTGATTCACTGAAATCCCCATGCTCTGGCTACAGGTCATGAAGATCCAAACATTGACCTGCCACTGGATCCCTGACTGAACACAGCTTATACACCTAAATATAGGTGTACAAGCCATGACTTAATCAGAATTCCTGGTGCAGAGCTTTGAATTACAACTTGTTTCTTCATGCCACATGGGCACTGCTGGGCCATGGACAGGCAGCTGCTGGATTTAGCAGGAGGCCCCCAATAAGTCTGGTGCATTAGGGGGCAGGGTTCACATCATAGTGTATGATACACCACCCCCCCTTAATATTTAACCGGCAGGGAAAAAACTTTGGATTTAGACAACCCAACTTTACACTTGTGTCTGCAGTTTTATCTAATTAAAAGGTATTCAAATTTGCAATACTGTAGGATTATAGAACTTCTCTATTACATGAGGTAATAAAATTTTTATAAGATATACTCACTTGTACAGAATTCTGATATTGTTGACCATGTAAAATCACTTTGACATGTGGTAAATGATGGTAACAAATTATTAGATATAAAGCCAGAGATACACGTATAGGAAACCTTGGTTGATTGTGGATAATAGAGGACAGATTTGTTTGTAGTTAGATTTGATATTGCAAACTGTAGATTTGGAGGTTCAGGACAGGTCCCTAAAGTGAAATAAAACAATAACTTAAAGAATATATTACCCTAAAAGAAGATGTATACACTATTGTTTTAGAATAACATAAGGAAATAAATTATTCAATTTAAGGGGAAACCTACCACTTAAAAGTGGTAGTTTTTTCACACAGCTACAGGCCCAGCTCAGGGTGAAGCTGGTTGCCGGAACATATTTTCATTAGTATAATAAAGCCATTATGAAAGATTTTAATGTTAATATAACATATCTCGGCGCACAGCACTACAGCACGGTGCACTTTGGGGAAACAGGCCGTGCGAAGTTGCGCAGGCGCAAGGGTGCCGGAGAGCTCGGTGACATCACCGGCTCTCTGGCACTTCAGAATCCGGCGCATGCACGGGGCGCGCACAAAGTGCACCGTGCCGTAGTGCTGTGCGCCGAGATATGTTATATTAACATTAAAATCTTTCATACTGGCTTTATTATACTAATGAAAATATGTTCCGGCACCAGATCACCCTGAGCTGGTGCCATGTATCTGTGTGAAAAACTACCACTTTTAAGTGGTAGGTGTCCTTTAAATACTAACATATTTGTGTGTATGTTTATCCTTTAGGCAATGTAATAACAGTAGTATGTCAAGTGTCAGAAATGGGTTTCCAAATGCAACATCTGATATCTCAGTTTTAAATATATGGCCATTAAAAGCCTTCCTCAGGTATAACAATGGATCCCTGAGGGTTCTATATCAACATCTATAACAATGAGATCAATATTTTTCTTTGCATATATGAATATTTGTGTAATGTCATGTTCTTAATATGCCACTGATAGTATGACTTACAGTGAAGGAACCTAAAGCCAATTGTTGTAGAGTGGTAAACTTACTAAACAACAATTTTGAGCTGTTCTTATTATATGAAAGAATTATATATTTAAAAAAAAATCTCTTGTGATAGTTTAATAATATATCACTATAGTAATATCTATGTTTAGATATATCACTATAGTGCCACCGATTATCCCCTGAATACAAGAAAGGTTGCTAATAAAAATAGAAAATATCAGAAAACAGTGCTCACTGAACCCATGTAATATGTGACAAACATAAAAACCTTAAACCCCTGAGGTAAAGTGGTTGTAGTAAATAATACTTACGTTCACACGTGGGCACTGACCCATTCCACTTCCCATCATCCAAGCAGTATCTGATGCTATTTCCAAGCAGTATGTACCTGTAAAATGAAGACAATAATTAAGTTCTTTATGTAATATTACTACTGGACTTACAGCTTTGAATGTTGAAGGCACAGCTGTTCTTAACCCATTCTATAAAGCAGGCCATGGTATATATCATGCAAATTCCTCTTGCAGTGAGCAAACTATGTGACTACAGATAAATGCAAACCTCAGGAATATGTCCAACACTCTGGTTTTGAGTGCCTGTAATGGTCCAATTCACCTGTAACAGATTATGCTTACGGATTTTGTTTTGCAGCTCTGGACTACTGCACTTTTTGTTTATCTCTGTAAGTATGAAGAAGCTGAAACACCATCTGCCTGTTAGGTAGGAGAACTACCTAACCAATTTTGTAACCACAGTAATGAGTTTTACTCTATCATAGAGGAATAAGCAGAAAGTGATAAGAGGAAAAAAGAAATCTGCGGCACAAAAGGAAATTCACCTCAGAAAAACATGCAATACTGTATTGAACATCAATTGTTAAAAGACTCTAGCTGAATAAAGGATTTCAGTTTTTAGACTCACCTTTCCCCACATTTATATGTTGCCTTGGATCCAACCACAGTGTCCGAAAATTCAACATTTCCATTTTCAAGAAGGTCTGGGAATTCACAGTCCCGTTCTAAAACAAAGGCATTAGTAAAATGGTAATATGTTTCATGTTGGAGAATGGTGGTATGATGTTTCAGGAAATTTGTCGTCAAAATCATGAAAAACCAGGGACACTTACTCATAGATCCAGGCACTGTGACTGTGGTAATCTTCATATATTTGTTATCCGTGGCCTCTTTTCTTGTTACTATAGCCCCTTCTTGCTATAGTTTTACAGGCTGTTACACTGTAAAAGAGAACTTACCCCATCCCACTGTGTGAGATTACAGCAGGCAGAGGGTGGGGGAGTGCCAAAGGGGGGAGGGAAAGGCATGCTTGTGCATGGTGTAACAGCCAGTGAAGCCGGAGCAGGGGCTCTGGTAACACCCCCTGTGCACTTGTGGCTCTCATATGCATAATTATAAATGTTGATTTTAGAAGGAAGGAGGCCATGGATAACAAACTTAAGAAGATAAACACAGTCTTGATCCACACTATGAGTAAGTGTCTCTGGTTGATAATGCTTGATTTTGATTACAGATTTCCTTTAAGGCCTCATCTGTTCTGTCAGACTATCATTTATTAAAATGCCATTTTTAGTGTGTAAATAGGTCAACTTAGGAAGTTGTAAGAATTTTGGATATAATTTATCTTTATATTTACAAGCTGAAACATTATTTAAGAATGGGGTGTAGTTTGCTTCCCTCAGTATTTCTTGGTAGAGCTCTGTCTCAACACTGTTCACAGCAGACCAGCTTAGATATGACCATACTATTTAAGGCAGCGGTCCCCAAACTTTTTGCAACCAGGGCCCCACCACTTGCAATTTTTTCGAGTGACTGGTGGGGGGGACACTCCCGACAACATCTGGAAAAAAAAGTTGGTGCACCTATAACTAACCTCGACCCATATAGTGCCCTATCTCCTGCAGCCCCTTTATATAGCCTCATTTCATGCATCCTGCTTATAATGCCCCCTTTTCTGCAGACCCCCTACTATAGCCCCCTTTCATTCAGCTATGTCCTATTTCCTGCATTCCTATCTTATAATGCTCCCTTCATTGAAGATTACCCCCTGAAAGCAAACCTGTTATTTGTGCTTTTCTTTGTGCTTCGCAGAAAACAATACTTACCTTTCCCTGTCCTCCTAAACCAGTGATGGCTAACCTATGGCACTGGTGCCAGAGGTGGCACTCAGAGCCCTCTCTGTGGGCACCCAGGCCATCACCAGAGATGACTCCAGATATCTTCCTGCAGTCCCAGACAGCCCAGGACTTGCTGTGCACAGAGCTATTTTAAAGTGACAGCGGTACCTGGGACTACTGGAGGAGTGGAAAGGTGTGAACAGATCTGGAATATTATTGTAGCTCCTGCTCTGGCCCTGACAATTCTTCCTGTTTAGGGGATCCTGGAGAGAAGCTACAATGATCATCCAAATTTCTTCTATTATCTGCTTTATTGGTGTCCTCAGGGTGCTGGTATCAATGAAAGCTGTGACAGAAAAGGGAGTATAAATCACAAATGAAATTTCTGTGTTGGCACTTTGCGATAAATAAGTGGGTCTTTGTTGTAGTTTGGGCACTCGGTCTCTAAAAGGTTCGCCATTACTGTCCTAAACAGTCCTTTTTTTTACCATTTTAATGGTTATTCACTGCTCTGAAGTTTGCAAGCTGGGTGAGCAGCAGATTTTTTTTAATATATATTTCTAGTCCAGCATATTAGTTGTGCTGCCAACTAGTGGCCCTTTTGTTGGTACATCTCCTCCATAAGTGGATGGACTCTTTTAGCTCTCACTTATCATCATACATATCATATATCGATACACAGTCATGTATATACACAATATTGTATGTGTGTTGAAAAACATACATGCCAGGAGAGTCATGTTTTTTACAACAAAATGTGTGATGTTTTGAAAGCCTTGTGCCAAAATTTGTGGATGATGACATCTGGACTGCAAAGCAAAATCAGAGGCAACAAAGGCAAACACAGTCGCAGCAAACAATGCTGGCCGAGTTGGAAAGTAGCACATTTAATGCGCCCAAAAAGTCATTAAAAAATTGAATAAAATCGATTAGATCCTCCCTTTGCTGCTATCAATGAACAGATAGATCTATATTACAGTAACAATGTTTTGGTAGAAATATATACTTACTACAGATGTCCTCTGAAATTGTAGACCATGTTTCGTCAGGTCCACAAGTTGCAACATTATTTAAGGATGGGATCAGTTTATAGTCTGGTGAGCAAGAATAAGTCACCTTGTCTCCTATGTTGTAGATAACTTTATCAAGATTGGCAACAGCGTTTGACACAAATGGAGGGTCTGGACAAGCACCTGTTTTGAGAAATAATGAATTTAGTTCAGATTGAGTCACTAAGTAAGTTATTAAAAGCACAGCCCGACTGGGTCTAAAAAGCATCCCTGGCAAACAAAACTTACCAGCCACATACATTTTTGCTCCGAATAAAAATTAAGATTTTATTTACATATTTTTATTACCTTTCTAATGTGCTGAAATGGGCAACTGTGAGATAGGCTCTTTTCACACTACATCTAGTGTATATAGTATGTTCAGTATGTCAGTACAGGCAGTCCCTGGGTTACGTCCAAGATAGGGTCTGGAGGTTTGTTCTTAAGTTGAATTTGTATGTAAGTCGAAACTGTATATTTTATAATTGAAATTCTAGACAATTTTTTTTTTGTCCCAGTGACAATTGGAGTTTTAAAATTTTTGCTGTAATGGGACCAAGAATTATCAATAAAGCTTCATTACAGACACCTTACAACTGAGCATTGCAGTCTGGGACTAAAGTAATAGCATCCAGAGAGCTTCACGAGAGGTCACAGTGGGCAGAGGGGTCCGTCTGTAACTAGGGGTCGTCTGTAAGTCGGGTGTCCTTAAGTAGGGGACAGTCTGTATATCCACTCCTGCCCAAGACTTTCCACAATGACATAAACTTTTTTTTTTGTAAACTTTTTATAGCTGCTTAGGAAACCAGGGAAATACTGGGTCATATACCTCAGTATATGGGGTATTTCCCAACAATTATATGTACATCTGCAGGATACGTAAAATATAAGTGGTATTGCCAGTAATTGGTGCTGAAGCTAGAGTGAAATTCACACAGCTTCCTCACCAATAATTACATGCCACTTATTTTTTTTAAGTAATGTTCTAACCATTATATTGTTAAATATAGAACTAGCATTTTATAACTTTCTGATTTACAGCTAAAAAATATTTTCTACCACTCTTGAGAATCCGTAAAAATGCTAAAGGTGACGTTGACATTTTATTAATTTGTCATCGCACTAATTGGGTTTAGAGTTATTAATATATTAAGAATAAATGTCACATTATGAATATTAAAAAATGCAAATATAACAGTGTCAGTGATACACATTGGTATTTAGTAACAATATAATACTTATCATACGAGCCCATAAATGAACACAAAGATATTGTACAAAAGAAAGTAGGGTTAATTAGAGATTATAAAATAATTTTCACTTACTGTAAATAGTGGCTGCCAGTGTTGAGTATATCATAATTCTGACACAGTTCCAGTGAGTGATGCGTGTATATGACATTTTCTTTTTTGGTAATTCTAGCAGTAAAGTACACAAACAATAATAGTAAAATCTAATAATAAAAGTATAATGTTATGCTTTCTGTATTTCATTATAAAATTTCAGTATTTTCAAGTTGCAAGAAAAGGTGCAGCCTGGTTGTTGCTTCTTTTACCTTGAGTAATAAATAATATATTTTAATTAAATAGAGATCAATTTTGACACCTTTCTTCTTTGATATATAGATTAAGCTGTTTTTTCTTCCTAACTACGTCTTTTTTGCAATGACCGTGCCCAACCAATTAAAGTTTTCTTCTTCATAAAATATAAGAATGATTAATTGTTGCCCCCCCCCCCCCCCCTAATGGCCTCACTAAAGAGGTTTTCTAACAATACCAATAAATATATCTCAAGGCACTAAATTGTGTACCTTGTTGGTTCTGATGTTGCTTGGATCCCCATTGGGTTCCATTTTGCTATTGTTTCTGATTCATAAGAGATACCCAGAATTTCTTGCTTAGCCTGACTGTGTTGTTGCTGCAGTAGCTGATTGACTTTCATGTACTTCACATGTGAACCTGAGAATGAGGCTTTGTGGTCATTGACTTAAGTACAAGTAAGTTGTGAATAGGTTAAATTCTTTCTATACAGAATATACATTTAGTGATATCTCAGATATCTGTAACAATGTAACATAATGGTAATTCTTGATCACATCATCTATACAAGGCACTAATATATTGAACCACATTTCTTCCTTACTATGTTCACTCATCTATTTGTAAAAGTTATTACACTGCCTATCAAAAGCAAAATTCCTTGAAAAATACATTTGCCTAACTGATTCAGATATATATTTTATTTATTTACCATACTTCATGATGTCAATTACTTTATCTTGTGCTTACAGGTATCAGATATTACAATTTATTTGTAGTATGTTTATTACTGGCAATACATAAAATCTAAAATAATTGATATATTAGGAATCAACTAGTTGCCTTCTTACCTCTACTTAGCTCCTGTCCAGTAGTTGGAACCTGAAATGGAAGGAAGTGAAATATTTTAGACATTTAGTATTGAGCCCTCCTTTCATTATCCCAGATGACATGATAAAATTTTATTGATGATTCAGACAAATAACGCTATGACCTGTTGCACACATACACCAGTTCTTGTGTCAATCCAACACCAATAAAATTTAAATATAAAGTCTATGAGAACTTGTTTATCTCCCTTATCTTAGGATAGAACCTGTTACCACTGGTCACCCCCACAAACCCCACAGTACCTTTAAGTTTACTATATAAGTCTTGCATGGATGTTTTTATAGGGTTTGTAGCCTATATAGGACTTATAGGGTTGTGTTTTCCAGCCACTGTTCCTCTAAAAATTACTTTTATACACTCACCGGCCACTTTATTAGGTACACCATGCTTCAGAATTGCCTCAATTCTTCGTGGCATAGATTCAACATATTAAATGGAAGAAGAGATCATGCTGGGTTACTACAGACATAACAGCTCTTTACTTCTCCATAGCTCAAGATTTGGACATTGTCTCACTAACTGATTTTTTTGAAAAAATATAGCAGTTTTTAAAATGGTGATAAAGGAAATTCCTCACCACAATTTATCTATCTGAACTAACTACTTCTTATGTAAGGTTATGCACACACATGCCACCTATACCTACCGTGGGTATGAAAAGTATTTAGACCTCTTTAATTTTTTCACTCTTTGTTTCAATGCAGACAATTGGTAAGATCAAAAACATTTTTTTTGCTCATAAATGTACATTCTGCTCCCCACCTTGACATAAAAAAACTGAAATGTAGATATTTTTGCTAATTTATTGAACAAGAAAAACCTGAAATATCACATGGTATTCAGACATTTGCTGTGACACCCATACTTCACATGCTGTCCATTTCCTCTTGGATATGGTTCTACTCCTTCACTAGAGTCTAGCTGTGTTTAATGAAAATGATTGGACTTGATTAGGAAAAGCACACACTTTTCTATATAACACCTCACAGCTATGTTTAATTAAATAAGAATCATGAAGTCTTAAGAACTGCCTAAGGAGCTCAGACGTGGAATTGTGGCAACTAAGCAATCGTGGGAGAAGAGCTTTGGTGAGAAAGGTAAAGAAGAACCCCAATATTACTTTGGTTGAGCTCCGGATATGCAGTAGGGAGATGGGAGAAAGGTCCACAAAGTCAACTATCACAGCTGCCCTCCACCAGTTGGGGTTTTATAGCAAAGTCTGCCGACAGAAGCCTCTCCTCAGTGTAAGACATATGAAAGCCTGCATACACTTTGCAAACACATAAAAGACTCCCAGATTATGAGAAATAAGATTCTCTGATCTAATGAGATGACAATTAAACTTTTAGATGTTAATTCTATGCGTTATCACCTGCCAAATACAATCCCAACAGTGATACATAGTGATGGCAACAACATGCTATGGGGGTCTCTTTCAGCTGCAGGGACAGGCTGACTGTATGCAATTGAAGGAAAGATGAATGCAGCCAAGTACCGAGATATCGTGGATATCGTGGATGAAAACCTCTTCCAGAGTGCTCTGGACCTCAGATCATGCCAAAGGTTCACTTTCCAATAAGACAATGGCACTAAGCGCACAGCTAAAATAACAAAGCAGTAGCTTCATTGAACTATGTGAGCCTTCCTTACAGGCCCAGCCAGAACACTGACCTAAACCCAATTGAGCATCTGTAAAGACTTGAAAATGTTGTGATGGACCAACATCCATCATCCAACCTGAGGGGAACTGGAGAGGATCTGCAAGGAAGAATGGTAGAGGATCCCCAAATCTAGGTGTGGAAAACTTGTTGAATAATTCCCAAGATGACTCATGGCTGTACTAGCTCAAAAGATGCTTCTACTCAATACTGAGCAAAGAGTCTGAATACATATGACCATGTGAAATTTCAGTTTTTCTTGTTTGATAAATTAGCAAAAATATCTACATTTCTGTATTTTTCTTTCAAGATGGTGCAGAGTAAACATTCACGAGCAAAAACTCAATAAAAGGCTGCAATAAAAAAGAGTGAAAAATGTATATATATTCAAAATAGTGAATAAGGGATTTAGAGCCACACACTGTTCTTTCTGTAGAAACTAAACAAAATCATTTTTATTTTCTTTTTGACCTTTATATCAGTGACAGCTGTTGAATATCAGTCACAATATCCTGGGTGTGCCATTTTTATAGGCAAAATACTTCCCATGGTCATACCCAAAATCTCATAAAATAGTTACTGAAAAGACATAAAACTATAACCTGACAAATGTGTGCAAAAGACATTGCTTAATCCAGTTCTGTCTGGTTTGTGTGCACTTGTGCAGAAACTGTATCTATAAATTACCTGAACCGTACATTGCTGTCTACAGTTGGGTGTCTATTCCTTTTATATCTGATATATCTGATTTGACAGATTGATGTAGCGGAAGCTGACTTATTTTTAAGCAAATTTACCATCAAAATCAAGCATGATAAACATGGGACACTTACACATAGATCCAGGCACTGTGACTATAGAATGCTTACAATTATGCTAATAAGCCAGAATGGCTCAGGGGGTGTTACCAGAGCCCTTCTGTACTGTAGCTTCACAGAATGTTGAATTTTGGAGGAGCACATCTCTCTCTGCTCCCTAGCACTTTCCCCCTCCCTCTACTCAGCCAAAGCCACTTTTCACCTTCCTGACACGGCCCATTCTTTCAAATCTGTGTCACTATAAGTGGTTATAACTTTGGAATCATTTAACATATCCTAGTGATTTTGGAATTGTTTTTTTGTGACACTTTGTACTTCATGGTAGTATTATTTAAAAAAAAGAATATTTGGTGAAAATTTGGAAAAATTAGCAATTTTTGAAATTCAAAATGTATTACCTTTTCGACACTTAACAGTCATAACAGCAATAATCAAAATTTACTGAATGTCTGCTTTATGCTGACATGGTTTTTATGCGTCCTCTCATTTTAGTAAGATGTTATTGGGTTTGAACTATAGATGCGATTTTTTACATTTTCATAATTTAAAAAGGCCTGAATAATAGTAAAAGCCAATAAATTACTACATCAAAGAAACTAAACCCCTCAACGTATGTAAAACAACCTTTATGAAGTTTATTAACCTTTTAATTCATTTACAGGGGTTGAAACAAAATTGCGTGCAATTTTGAAATTTAAATTTTTTTGGCTAAATGAATGTGTTTTTCAAAAAATGTACACATTTTCACTGGATAAAATACCAAAACTCTCTACAAAGTTTGATCCCCAATTTCTCCCAAGTATAACAATACACCATACACCTGCTGTATGGGCACACGCCAGGGCATTGAAGAGAAGCTGCGCCATTCAGAGCAGATTTGCATTGTCACTTTTTATTGGCTAAACAATCTTTATTTTTGTTGGCAATTTGGACATATAAGGGCTCATTTTCTGTGAGAATAGATGCAAGTTACAAATACTTCATTTTAGTAGGTAATTAGCTTATTGTTGAGATTTTAACTCTAGAATGTATGGAGGAAAAGAAACTCATGAATTCTGGTTTCCTTCCCACAGGGGTTCGATTCACTTCAAAAGCCCACTACATGCTGTGGTCATGTGTGACCACGACGTGTAAGGGGTTAACACCGTGGATCGGAAGAATCTCCAATCAGGGGTGTTACAGGCAGGTGTAATGTACTGATAAACACCAATTCACCATATCCTAAACGTACAATGCACGGCCTGCAAAACTCAAATCTAAATGTACCTACCTACAGACTCTATGCTTAAATTTGTAAAGACATATAGCAATAAATCACAAACTGATTTATCAAGGATACATATTTTATTAACATATACAACAAATATCAATAGTACGGTCACTACGACAATAGAATCAACCCATAAAAAACAATCCACATATCATATGGTACATCAATGGTCAATTATATTTGAAAGTAAATACTAATGAAAATCGTATATTGGCCACTCAAACTATTTAATTTACAAAAAAGCCATTTTTACATATGAATAAAGAGCTAGTGAGTATTGATCAAATATTAGAGCAAAGTGCTAAGTGCAATGAAACTCTGAAAATAAATAGCAGAATGAAAAAGACACAATTTTTAGATTTTAACTGTATGGAGGAAAAGAAACTCTTGAATTCTGGTTTCCTTCCCACGAGGGTCCGATTCACTTCAGAAGCCCACTACATGCTGTGGTCATGCGTGACCGCGACATGTAAGGGGTTAACACCCGGGATCGGAAGAATCTACAATCGCGGGTGTTACAGGAAGGTGTAATGTACTGTTATCTTCAGGCTCTCTTAAGCAGCCGGTGCCGGAAGCAAGATGCAGTAGTAAGTCACGTTGTGAGAAGTCCCTGCTGCTGTGACGTACTGTATGTAAAACATTTAAAGGGTTAATAAACTTCATAAAGGTTGTTTTAGATATGTTGAGAGGTGTAGTTTCTATAATGGGGTAATTTATGGGGGTCTATTATTTAGGCCTCTCAAAGTGATTAGAAATCTAAGCAGGTCCCTCAAAAGCAAGATGTTTTATGAAAAAGTAAAAAATTGCATCTAAAGTTCAAACCTTAATAACATCCTACAAAAATGAAAGGGCACATAAAAAGCTATGCTAAAATAAAGCAACATATGACTATATCGGTCGAAAAGTAGTACATTTTAATTGCAGACCATATTAAGGTGCTGAAGTGTATTGTGAACTCTACACAAGACAGTTGTGTAGTCAGGGCCAAGGATTGAGAAAGTTGAAGGAGGAAGGAAGAAATAAGACGCTTGGCAGTGAAAGCGTAGCAGGGGGTACTGTTATTGCTGTGGTGCCCTAAAGTTCACTGATAACTCCCCCAAACCACCTGAGCTGAGCTGGTTATGGTTGTCTTCATTTGGCCTACACTGCCAATTACATTTCTTCCAGCTACAAGTTTTTTTCAGCAGTTTAAACTCAGAGTTGTGTCAGGAACTAGAATGGTATTCAGTGTCTACAGTACTGATCAAACTATTTTTGCAGATTAGGATTTATTTTTTGGTAACAGTCAACTATTTTTTACAAAGGGGTGTCTACTATACACAAAACATAGATCTCTTTGTACCAAAAGTTAGGTTTCTAATGAAAAACTACTTTCATATCAATATAAAATTCTTCTTGTGCTCTTAATTATTATAATTTTATATAATTATCTTAATAATAACTTTACTATATCACTTGCTAACTGTGATTGTACTTGTTTATCTTAACTAAGACTGATATCTTAGCTCAAGCTTATTGGAGGTACTAGCCAGGAAGCTATTCTCTTAACAGTATTGCAATGCACTTCTTCTGACAGTAGGTGGTATTCAAGCTTTATATTACATTGTATCTGGGTAACAGATGTATATATATATATACACTCACTGGCCACTTTATTAGGTACACCATGCTAGTAACGGTTTGGACCCCCTTTTGCCTTCAGAACCGCCTCAATTCTTCGTGGCATAGATTCAACAAGGTGCTGGAAGCATTCCTCAGAGATTTTGGTCCATATTGACATGATGGCATCACACAGTTGCCGCAGATTTGTCGGCTGCACATCCATGATGCGAATCTCCCGTTCCACCACATCCCAAAGATGCTCTATTGGATTGAGATTTGGTGACTGTGGAGGCCATTTGAGTACAGTGAACTCATTGTCATGTTCAAGAAACCAGTCTGAGATGATTCCAGCTTTATGACATGGCGCATTATCCTGCTGAAAGTAGCCATCAGATGTTGGGTACATTGTGGTCATAAAGGGATGGACATGGTCAGCAACAATACTCAGGTAGGCTGTGGCGTTGCAACGATGCTCAATTGGTACCAAGGGGCCCAAAGAGTGCCAAGAAAATATTCCCCACACCATGACACCACCACCACCAGCCTGAACCGTTGATACAAGGCAGGATGGATCCATGCTTTCATGTTGTTGACGCCAAATTCTGACCCTACCATCCGAATGTCGCAGCAGAAATCGAGACTCATCAGACCAGGCAACGTTTTTCCAATCTTCTACTGTCCAATTTCGATGAGCTTGTGCAAATTGTAGCCTCAGTTTCCTGTTCTTAGCTGAAAGGAGTGGCACCCGGTGTGGTCTTCTGCTGCTGTAGCCCATCTGCCTCAAAGTTCGACGTACTGTGCGTTCAGAGATGCTCTTCTGCCTACCTTGGTTGTAACGGGTGGCGATTTGAGTCACTGTTGCCTTTCTATCAGCTCGAACCAGTCTGCCCATTCTCCTCTGACCTCTGGCATCAACAAGGCATTTCCGCCCACAGAACTGCCGCTCACTGGATGTTTTTTCTTTTTCGGACCATTCTCTGTAAACCCTAGAGATGGTTGTGCGTGAAAATCCCAGTAGATCAGCAGTTTCTGAAATACTCAGACCAGCCCTTCTGGCACCAACAACCATGCCACGTTCAAAGGCACTCAAATCACCTTTCTTCCCCTACGGAGCGGTTGAAACTGCAGAGATTGCTTGACCATGTCCTACAGACTAAATGCACTAGTTGCCGCAGTGATGGCTGATTAAAAAATTAAGTGTAACAAGCAGTTGGACGGTGTACTAATAAGGGGCCTGGTGAGGATAATATATATATATATTTGTAGTGCCGCCTATTTTTTATGTTTTCTACTACTGAGGGATGTAGCCGCCCCTGCAGTGCGTGCACCCACTATTTTTCCCTTTTTTCCGTCTGCAGTGCCGCTGGGAGAATATATATATATATATATAGTAAAAAAGAGAAAATATGCAGCAATCAAAAAAAGACAAAAGATTACTCAGGTGCACGCTCCCAGAACCGAGATCACAGTTCATCCAACGCTATGAATAGAAAAAATGGCAGCACTCGAGATTTCAATGTGGTCAAAAAGTACATTTTATTCCAGCATGTGCCATGCAACGTTCACGCTCCCAAAGCCGGAGCCTTTTCAAGCAAAGGGTATACAACAGTGGTACAATTTATACAAAGCATTAAGGAAAGTGACATCATTCATCTTAATGAAACAGGTGCATAATGTATCAATATTTGAGGAGACCATTCTAACCCAAGATGCACTTTGGATTAATGTCGATTAGGGTTGCAGAGTGTGGCACTTGTGTCCATTCAAAAACCAAATTGGTGATCTGTGGACTCGAGTATTCTCGTGACACCTTTGGAACCATGCACGTTGACATCTGTGTTCACTATAGATGCACCAGGGATATATTCCACACTTACCTACATTATGTTCCCTATCCAATATGCGACAGCGACATAGAATTATAGGTGCCTGCGCGCTGTTCGCCGACCTCTCTCGTCCCACTACGTCACAGCGATCACGTGATCACTCACGTGTCCGTCATGTGACTGTCATGCGCAGTCGACGATTAGGACGCGATGGACCCGCTAGTATGGTCTTTTGGTGAGCGATCATTAGCGATATACACTACACTGCGATCACATTCTATGATGGTATTTTGATGCTCAAAATGAATTTGTTTCTTAACACTGTATATTGATTACATTATGCCCTGTGTCATTAAGAGATGATGTCACTTCCTTACTAGCTTGTATAATTGTACACAGGTGTTACACCTTTGCTTGAAAAAGGCTCCAGGCTTTGGAGCTGAAACGTTGCCTGGCACATGGCTGGAATAAAATAGTACGTTTTTGACCACATTGAAATCTCGGAGTGCTGCCATTTCTTATATTAATATATATAATAGATATATATATAATATATATAATAAGATATTATATAAAAACTGGGATAAAGTCCATTCCGGCAAGCCTCTATTCCTATGTCTGGTCTTAGTCTCCACTTTATATACTACTTACTAAATATACATTACTGTCTCTACTCTCTGATACTCATAAGCCCTAACTAAATTATTATTACTAGTTAGGTCCCCTATCTGCAGTACAGAGAATCGTTAGCAAGTGAACTGGTGCATTTAAAAACACACACTAGTCCCCCCCAAACATTTTCACCACATTGATTAGCTATAGCCCTTATAACTCTGATGACACCAGTAATGTGTAAGAAAGACTGCCTTGTAGCCTAAGAGTGTCTTCATGTAGCTCCCCTCAGAATTGTGTGCTCATGGGCAATAGCGCTTTATGAATGAGTTTTAGGAGATGTGGGGCAGGTATAATTACTGATAGGCTGGACTTTTCTCTCTTTTATATGCACTAAGTCACTTTTTGGATTATGTATTATATATAATGAAATATAATCATATGCACTTATTCATATGTTATGATTATCTTCACTTAAGGAATTTTAAATTCTGTTAATCCATTGCAATACTTAATTCCAAAACGTATTAACCTTTGGACATGACCAGATTATGTGAATAAAATCAGCATCCAAATTTTTACATTTTACATTCAACATTTTGAAGACTCCCTAACTTGCATCTTATATAAATCAGTTGGTGAATAGTATGGCATATATAGGATCCCTATATATATAGGATATAAATCCCTCCCCATTCCTCCCTCAATATCAATCCAACCCAATTTCCCAATGCTCCTGTGACTTATGTTTAACCACCTCTGAAAATCCTTTAATCTAAAACCTATAAACCCCTGCAATTAAACCCTTCTTTTTAAAAGTGTTATTAACAAATTTTAAACATTTTTTGGGATTCTAAATTTAAACTTCTTCTGTTTTTTTATTGCTTTAATAGTGTGCACTAATTGCAAATACCTAAAAAAATCCCCATCACACATTGCACACAGAGTAGTCTTGTACACAGAGCAGTACATCATGTGGATATAGGTGACTATATGTGACTTGATTATAATGGCCAAAGGTTCAATAAATAATGCCAAGAGGAGAGGGGACAAGGGACATCCCTTTCTTGTACCTCTATATAAAGAAAGGTCTTCATTAATGAAGACTCATGCCTATGGTGAGCTATAATGACATTTGATCCATTTCACAAACCGAGCCCAAAACCAAAATTATTCATAACCTCCCATAGGAATTTTCACTTGCTCTTTCAAACGCTTTACCAGTGTCTAAGGACAAGATTGAGCGGAGATCCCCTTCACCCTTCTCCAAGGATGCGGACAACCTATGCAGACAATCATTGACATTTCTCACCATAATAAAACCCCTTTGGTCATCATGAACTATACTAGTAATTACCTTCTGAAGCCTTCTAGTGAGTTCTTTTGCCATGATTTTAGCATTGGTGTTAATAAGTAATCAAACAAATCCTTCTCTGTTTTGGGAATAAGGATTATGCTTGCTTCTGCCACTAAATCAGACACTTTACTCTCATAGGTTTTCTTCAGGATACTAAACATCATAGGCAAAAGTACTTTCTCATGCTTCCTATATAGACTAAATGGGAGGCCTTCAGGACATGGAGCTGAGTCCCTGGTGCACGTATCAATTGTTTCCCCTAATTCTTCTAGGGTGATTGGTGCTTCAGTGTAGGAAAATGAATATCCTTTAAATATATTTTTTAATCTCTACTTTCTTATAGAAGGACCTAAATTGTTGATCGCCAGCCATATAGTTGTTCATTATGTCCCCTAATGGTCGATATAATTGTGTTCCCACCCTTTGTGTTTTTAATTATTTTAGCCAATAACTTCCCTGATCTCCCTCTTTCTGTAAAGTTGGACTGACCGGCAAAAAATATCTTACGTTGGGCTTTCTCTACCAAAAAATCATGATAATTCTCCTTTTTTATGGGCCTGATCCAGAGAATCTTTAAAATTTTCTTACCTTCTTGGAAAATCCTTTTTCGCTAAGTTAATGGCATGAGATAATGTGTTCTCAATAAAAGAGTGTTCCACACCACCAAAGTACTGGTGGAATAAACATCCCTGTCCCAAAAGTCTTTTTATCACAAGATTCAGGTGCAACCTATTTTCCAGTATAGTTAACCAGTGAGCATTCAATTTTAATGGTCTACTAAACATAGGAAAACTTCCCATGGTGACTAATAATGGTGCGTGATCTGGAATAACAATAGGTTCATAATGCATCATTGTAATATCTCCTAACTAGAGATGAGCGAGCACTAAAATGCTCGGGTACTCGTTATTCGAGACGAACTTTTCCCGATGCTCGAGTGCTCGTCTCGAATAACGAGGAGACGGGGGAAGAAGATTCCATTTTTGATAGCCAGAGCACCCTCCGTTCTGTTTCTCAGCGCGTGTCAGCGAGACAGAAGAGGGGACCATTGCTCAGTCCTTATTAACTGTTCAGCGTGTATGGGCAGAAGAAGAGGAGTTGGAGGAGGAGGAGGAGGAAATGGAGAATCAGGCCAGTGAGGGGAGTGAATTCTTGCACGTTGGCGCATATGGCAGATTTCATGCTAGGCTGCCTATCCCGTGACCCTTGCGTTCAAAGAATTTTTTCCAGCACCGATTATTCACTCTCCTGGACCCACGGTACAAGCAAAATCTTTCTACTCTCCTCCCTGTAGAGGAAAGGAGTGTGAGAAAGGAGTGTGAGTGTGCATGAATACCAGCAGGCCCTGGTGCACAAGCTGAAACAGTCTTTCCCATCAGACACCGCTAGCGGCAGAGGGCATACTTCTGCTGGACAAGTAGCGAGGGAGAGTAGGCGAGCAGGCAGCTTGTCCAACACTGGCAGGGGTATGCTTTACAAGACCTTTGCCAGTTTTATGTCACCCCAGCAAGACACTGTCACCTGTCCCCAGTCTTGGCAGAGTAGGAGTGATCTTTACAGAAAGATGGTGGGGGAGTACGTAGCTGACCATACCATCGTCCTAAATGATCACACAGCTCCCTACAACTACTGGGTTTCAAAGCTGGACATCTGGCCTGAACTGGCGCTGTACGCCTTGGAGGTTCTTGCCTGACCTGCTGCTAGCGTGTTGTCAGAGTGGGTTTTCAGTGCAGCTGGTGGCATCCTCTTATCAAGATGAATAAAGCCTGGATTTCTCATGATTTCCATTCTCCACCAGGTGAAAGCAGCTCAACCTGAATAATTCTCATGTATGCACTCTTCCTTCTCCTACTTCTCTTCCTTCTCCTCCTCTTTGTACACTAAAGCATAGGCAACTGGCTGTTTTTTGGAAGGGCCAACTGGCTCTAGCTATAGTACTCTATGTATTTAATTTTTCTGGAGGGCCACCTACCCGGTCCTCTGTTTTAAAAACTTTTTTGGACTGTCACATACAGGCACTATCCAAATTTAATTGTCTCCATAGCAGCCTCCACACATCCACCATTTTGGTATAATGGCATCAGAGGCATCCATGCATGCTGCCCCTGCTGTTTCCTGTCCATTTCTGTGGCGTTTCCATCATTTTCTGAGGTTTCCAGGTGTTTGGCCAAGCTTCCCTGTGCAGAGCCTTGGTCCACTTGAAAAATGCTCGAGTCTCCCATTGATTTCAATGGGGTTTGTTATTGGAAACAAGCACTCGAGCATCGGAAAAAGTTTGACTCGAATAACGAGCACTCGAGCATTTTAGTCTATTCTCTCATCTCATCTCTATTGGTTACTCAATGTGACTGAAATAAAAGTGGGAGTTCCATGGTGCTGAGACTTAATAACTTCACAGGAAAAAAAGGAGTATGAAGTGTTGGTCCGAGCAGATAGTTCCTAACTAGAGATGAGCGAGCACTAAAATGCTCGGGTACTCGTTATTCGAGACGAACTTTTCCCGATGCTCGAGCGCTCGTCTCGAATAACGAGCCCCTTTTTATCACAAGATTCAGGTGCAACCTATTTTCCAGTATAGTTAACCGGTGAGCATTCAATTTTAATGGTCTACTAAACATAGGAAAACTTCCCATCGAGACTAATAATGGTGCGTGATCTGGAATAACAATAGGTTCGTAATGCATCATTGTAATATCTCCTAACAAATCTCGGTTAGCTAGACCATGATATATCCTTGATAATGTATCTTGTGTTTTGCTATGACAAGAAGAAGCCTTTCTTTCTGCATACTTTGCTCTCCAAAGATCAGACAAGAAGAAGCCTTTCTTTCTGCATACTTTGCTCTCCAAAGATCACATAACCAAACATCATCACAGAGATTGGTAAAATCTTGACCCCTCATTACTGGAGGATTTTCATTCTCCATAAAGGTTTAAAAAAATCAAGTTTTATATCAAACACTGTATTTTGGTCTCCCATAACCAAAATTTTGTTACAATGTTTACCACCAATAAAGTTGATTAACTAAAAGGAAGAGAATGGAAGGACATACAGAAATGCCAAGATACACTCAACATTACCCAGTAAACAATCATCTCCTCTACCTTAATTCAAACATTACTATTCTCTTTCTCCCCTAGAGGTCAATATTGGCGCTCACAAAATCCATAATAGTAACAGTGCATCCCCCAGTATGCAATGTAGCAATACCCCACAGTAGCTTATTTAATCATAGTCCCCATGGAGCAGTACATATTCACAGCACCCTCACAGTAGCAAATATAGTAACAATAAACAAGCTGTCAAACAGCTTATAGTAACAATAAACAAGCTGTCAAACAGCTCTGTAAATGGAAACATAAAAGAGGTATGACTTTTCAAAGGTGTGAAGCAAACAAAAGGAAACACAAAAACAGAAAATGATTGTGATATAAAAAGGTTAAAGTTAAAGTGTGCAATAGAGGTGTATTTATCATCCTAGAATTCTAAGGTCGTACCAAATAAATTAACTTAGCAACTATTATTTCAACATATATCTAGAAATTATACAGTGGGTACGGAAAGTGATTAGACCCCTTTAAAATTTTACTCTTTATTTCATTGCTGCCAATTGGTAAGATCAAACAAAGTTCTTTTTTTTTTTTTTTTTTTTTTTTTTTGCTCATTAATGTACACTCTACTTGACAGAGAAAAATGTAGATATTCTCATTTACAGAAATGTAGATATTTTTTCTAATTTATTAAACAAGAAAAACTGAAATATCACATGGTCATAAGTGTTCAGACCCTTTGCTTGGAAACTCACATCCACATTTAACACATATCATGAGGAGAATCATGAGGTCTAGGGACCTGCCCAAGGAGCTCAGAGACAAAATTGTGACAAGGCACAGATATGGCCACGGTTACCAAAAAATATCTGCAGCACAGTTGCCTCCATGATCCTTAAATGGAAGAAGTTTGGGATGACAACAACTGTTTAGCCACTTTGCTGTCCAGCCAAACTAAGCAATTGTGGGAGAGAAGCCTTGGTGAGAGAGGTAAAGAAAGAACCCCAAGATCACTGTGGCTCCAGAGATCCAATAGGAATATGATTGAAAGCCTTCCACCGTTCGGGGCTTTATGGAAGAGTGTACCAATGGAAGCTTTACCTGTTATTTTAATATTCATTGGAAAATTTGTGAAATAGTACATTGTCACAGAATATTGGATCTTTCATAGAAAAGAAGCTTTTTACTTAAAGTAGATAGCAGTGGTAAGAGTAGCTTTATCGGAACATACCGATACAAGCTAGCAAAACATGCTACTGACATGGCCATCAAACGCTTGACAAGCGCCTCCGCATATATTGAGGGGGCGGTCCATCATTTTTGTCCCAGAGATATCTGGAGCCCTAGGGAGAAGGGAGATGCAGTTTATTAACACGTGTACTCTTTTTTTTTCCAGCTCCTAACATCATTGCGCAGAACAGTAGAGCAGAGTGCATAGAGGAGGAGGCAAGAGGGATTTCTATATAAGGCTCTATAGACTTCGCAGTCAATGTGAAAGGGGGAATGTTGTGAAAGGCACCATAAAGGGGTTATCAGAGCTAATGGGGGCAAACATTACTTACCCGGTGTTCTCAGCGCAATTCACCAAATTCACGCGCCCGAGTCAGCATCTGTCGCTTCCCCCGCCGGAGTGCACCACCTTTCCCGGTGTTGTGCGTGGCATGGTCTTGTGACACAGTTGCAATGTCTAAATCTGCGCGTTGTCCAAAGCCAGGATCGATCCCGACGGCTGCCCCCCCCCCCCCCGATTTTGTGCCCAAAACACAAAAACAAAAACCCTGTTAATGAGGGCTTTGCAACAGGAAATCGGCAGGAAACCTGATGAAAAGCGTCCACTGACCATTAGTAAATGAGCCCCACTGGGTCTAATCAGAACAGTAAGCTCTGAGTAAAAAAAGCCCTTAAGATTGCCCCAGTTACAGGGGAAAAAACTTGTTTTTGTTGTAAAAGACAAAAAAAAAAAAAAAAAAAAACTGTGAAAATGTTCCAACCAGGGTTCTTTCATGAACCTCATGGGTGAGGAAGGTTTAAAGTAGGTAAAGTAAAACACACATACAAAAATTATAAAGAACTATTAATAAAAATACAATTAGCCTCTCCCCATATAAAAAAAATCATTCACTTCAATACAAAAAAACATTTGCCATAGTTCGACCTGTTATGATTTAGATATCAAAAACAAACAAAACAAAATAGGGAATTCATTAATAATGTTCATTTTGCGTTAATTTTAAAATAAAAAAAAAAAATATGTATTATTATAAATTACAAAAAAGTTTTCAATTTAAATGAAAAAAATATATAACGTTCATTGTATAAATTAGGATCTATGTGGTCCCAAAAAAAACACAAAAAAAATTTTTTAAGGGTACCACGTAAAAAAAAAAAGTTAGGCCCGTTAATCACTGGCTTATGAAAATTAAGAAAAAGGCTTTGGTGAAGATAAGGGTTATCTCAACAAAGTGTTGTCTAAAACCAAAGCTTTACTACATGCATCAACTTCGTACAACTAAAACATGCTCGATAACATTAAAGGGACAGCTAAGCATACACTTTTTCTAAATGCAGGCGTGCCCATTTGTGTGTCTTCTACTTTAGCTCCTGTCTCCCTCCCTCGTTAGTAGATATATTTTTTCGATACTTCCAATAGATACATGAGAATTTTCTATATACCAAAGCTTCAGGTTATGTGAAAATACCTGATGTGGTTTTCACTAATCTTTGCAAATAATTCTCATAAAGAATGCGGGGTTGGGTTCTGCTTGAGCCTGTCCGTGCCATAACCATGGTATTATAAAGTGCCTTTAAAAAATATTTGAAAATACTTAACATCAAACTATTAGACCTACATCAGTGTATCTTACTTGCATTTATAAATGACAATGTGTATGCACAACATCTGCAAACAGGAAGCCATATTGTTTCAGGATTTAAACAAATAAACAAATCTAACAACACATCTTACTTTTCAGCAAGTTGTGATCAAGAGACCCTTGTGAGTCGTAATAATAGTTTTTTAATGTCTAATGTGTTTGCCTGCAAAAAAGGCGATGTGAATAGTAAATCCAACACTGGATCAAGACCTCAGTTTATTTAATTATTAGCCAAAACTGCTTACACACCAAATATCAGGATTGATGGACACATTCCCGTTGCACTCAACAGTTAATGGGAAAGTTCTAATAAATCAAAAAACTAACGAATAGAGCTACAAAGATACAAATGCGCCACCACATGTTTCATGGTTGGGATTGGGATTTGGCAGGTGATGAGCAGTGTCTGGATTTCCCCACACATTACCGCTTAGAGTTAACACCAAAAAAGGTACATTTCTTTGTCGTATCAGACCAGAGAATTTGTATCTCATAGTCCTGCTGTTTTTCTTTGCAAAGGAATGCAGGCTATTATAGTCTTACACTGAAGAGGGGCTTCCAAAGAGGAATGAACAGTTTACTTGTTTTATTAACTTTAATCAGGTAACGTACTCTGTCGAGACATCTTTGTTATTTACATGTCTCCCCCTTCTGTTGTTACTGCCACCGTATCACCTTGAATAGAAGACAGGTTGTTATTTGGGTTTTTTTTTTACAAGCTGAATGCTAAGTACAATTTATAGCAGTCCTCAGAGCCAAGCCCTTTATGATATGATGGCCATGTCAGCCAGGAAGCTGCAGTGAGACATGTGTTGTTTTTTCTGAGAGATGCCACCTTAATCATTTTCAGACCACGTTGCATACAATTTTTATTCACCCTTGGACCACAATGCTAACTGTCTTTCTGGCTGCTGCTTTTTATATATAACACTGCCAGGGTGTGCTTTCTGGGGTTTATCTGATGAACACGGCACTGCTCTTTCTGGATGGGATGCACCCCCCCCCCCCCCCCCCCCCACCCAACCCCCCCCTGGATCATTGCTGTTTTGCTGCAGGGTGCTTTGGGCAATCAAGATAATGAAGACCTTGAAGCATGGTTCTAACCAAATTCCTGAACCTGTTGGATATATATAGCAGCTGATCCAAGTCATGGGTGATTGCAGACCATATTAAGGTGTGAAGTTGTATGGGGAACCTACACAGGACAGGTGTGTATGCAGCGGCCAGGATTGCGTAAGTTGACATGAGGAAGGAAGAAATAAGACGCTGGCAGTGAAAGCGTAGCGGGGGTACTGTTATTGCTGTGGGTGCCCTAAAGTTCAATGATAACATCCCCAAAGCACCTGAGCGAATATGAAACATCTCTTATGGTGTCTTCATTTGGGCCTTAAACTGCCAATTACATTTCGTACAGATACAAGTTTTTTTCAGCAGTTTAAACTCAGAGTTGTGTCAGGAACTAGAATGGTATTCAGGTTCTACAGTAATGATCAAATATTTTTGCAGATAGGATTAGTTTTTGGTAACAGTCCCAACAAAATATTTTTACAAAGGGGTGTTCTACTATACACAAACATAGATCCTGGGTACCAAAAGTTAGGGTTCTAATGAAAAACTACCTGTCATTACCAATATACCCAAAAAAAAAAAAAAAAATTGTCTTGTGTCTTAAGTATTATAATGGTATAGAAGTACTTAATTATAAACTTACTTATCACTTCTAAACTGTTTTTTTTTTTGATTGGACTGTTATCTTAATAAGACTGATATTTAGCTAAGCTTATTGGAGGTACTAGCCAGGAATGCTATTCTCTTAACAGATGGAAATGCACTCTTGGGACAGTAGGTGGTATTCAAGCGTTAATTACATTGTATATGGGTAACAGATATATACACTACCGGACCACCTTTAGTAGGTACACATGCTAGTGACCGGAGTTTGGGACTCCCATTTTGCCTTCAGAAACTGCCTCAATTTTAGGGCATAGATTAACAAGAGCTGGAAGCATGCCTCAGAGATTTTGGTCCATATGACATGATGGCATCACACAGTGGCCGCCAGATTTACGGTGCACATCCATGATGCGAATCTCTCCGTTCCACCCATCCAAAAGAGGGCTATTGGGATTGAGATCGGTGACTGTGGAGGCCTGTGAGTACAGTGAACTCATTGTCATGCTTCAAGAAACCAGTCTGAGATGATTCAAGCTTTAGACATGGCGCAGTCCTGACTGAATAGTGCCATCAGATGTGGGTACAGTTGTGCATAAGGGATAGAACATGGCAGCAAACAATACTCAGGTAGGCTGTGGCGTTGAATATAGATGCTAATTGGTACCAAGGGGCCCAAAGAGTGCCAAGAAAATATCTCACACCATGACACACCACCACCAGCATGAAACCGTTGATACAAGGCAGGATGGATCCATGTTTTCAGTGTTGACGCCAAAATTCTGACCCTACATCCGAATGTCGCAGCAGAAAAAATCGAGACTCATCAGACAGGCAACGTTTTTCCAATTCTTCTACTTTCCAAGTTCGATGAGCGTGTCCATGTAGCCTCAGTTTTCCCGTTCTTAGCTGGAATAGAAGTGGCACCAGGTTGGTCTTCTGCGGCTGAGCCCCATCTGCCTCAAGTTGAGTACTGTGCGTTCAAGCGATGACGATTGGAAGAAAGGGGTGGAATGGGGGGGAGGTGAGTAAAGGGGAAGGTATGGCGATATAAGATAGAAAAACGGCTGAACAGTATAATCGTTTGCCTTAGGTTTCCCTTTTTTTCTTCCTTTGTTTCTGAACTCTGGCAACAAAATGGTCATTCCGCCCACAGAATGCCGCTCACTGAGTTTTTTCTTTTCGCGACCATTCTTGTTAAACCCTAGAGATGGTTTGTGCATGAAAATCCCAGTAGATCAGCCGATTGAAGTACTCAGACCAAGCCTTCTGGCCACCAACAAACAACCATGCAAGTTCAAAGGCACTCAAATCAGCCTTTCTTCCCCTACGGAGCGGTTGAAACTGCAGAGATTGCTCGACCATGTCTACATGACTAAATGCACTAGTGCCGCCGTGATGGCTGATTAAAAAATTAAGTGTAACAAGCAGTTGGACAGGTGTACATAATAAGGGGCCTGGTGAGGATAATATTATATAAATATTTGTAGGCCGCCTATTTTTTAGTTTTCTAACTACGAGGGATGTAGCCCGCCCTGCAATTGTGCATTGCACCCACTATTTTTTCCCTTTTTTCCGTAGCAGTGCCGCTGGGAAATATATATATATATATATAGTAAAAAAGAGAAAATATGCAGCAATCAAAAAAAGACAAAAGATTACTCACGGTGCACGCTCCAGAACGAGATCACAGTTCATCCAACGTATGAATAGAAAAAATGCAGCACTCGGGAGATTCAATGTGGTCAAAAAGACGATTTTATTCCAGGGCATGTGCCATGCAACGTTCAGCGGCTCCCAAAGCCGGAGCCTTTTCAAGCAAAGGGTATACAACAGTGGTACATTTATACAAAGCATTAAGGAAAGTGACATCATTCATTTAATGAAACAGGGTGCATAATGTAATCAATATTTGAGGAGACCATTCTAATCCCAAGTGCACTTTGGATTAATGTCAGATTAGGGTTGCAGAGTGTGGCACTTGTGTCCATTCAAAAAACCCATAATTGGTGATCTGTGCGACTCGAGTATTCTCGTGACACCTTTGGAACCATGCACAGTTCGACATCTGTTGTTCACTATAGATGACACCAGGGATATATTCCCACAACTTACCTACTTATGTTCCTATCCCAATATGCGACAGCGACATAGAATTAATAGGCTGCGCGCGCTGTCGCCGACCTCTCTCGTCCCCTACTGTTCACAGCGATCACGTGATCACTCACGTGTCCGTCATGTGACTGTCATGCGCAGTCAGACGATTAGGAACGCCCGATGGAACCCGCTAGTATGGTCTTTTGGTGAGCGATCATTAGCGATATACACTACACTGCGCTCACATTCTATGATGGTATTTTGATGCTTCAAATGAATTTGTTATCTTAACACTGTATATTGATTACATTATGCACCTGTTGTCATTAAGATGACTGATGTTCACTTCCTTAACTAGCTTGTATAAAGTTGTACCAGTTGTTACACCATTTGCTTGAAAAAGGACTCCAGGCTTTGGGAGCTGAACGTTGCATGGCACATGGCTGGAATAATAGTACGTTTGTTGACACATTGAAATCTCGGAGTGCTGCAGTTTCTTATTTAATATGATATATATAGATATATAGTATATAGTATAGAGGATAAGAGATGTATGATAAAATACTGGGATGAAAGTCCATCCGCGCAAGCCTCATTCCTATGTCTGGTCTTAGTCTCCACTTTATATACACTTACTAGAATATACATTACTGTCTCTACTCTCTTGATACTCAAAGCCCTAACTAAATTATTATTACAGTTAGTTCCCCTATCTGCAGTACAGAGAATCGTTAGCAAGGGAACTGGTGCAATTTAAAATACACACAGTCGTCCCCCCCCAAACATTTCACCACAGTGATTAGCTATAGCCATATAACCTGATGACACCAGAATGTGTAAAGAAAGGAATGCATTGTAGCCTAATAATGTTCATTGTAGCTCCCTCGAATTGTGTGCCATGGGCCAATAGCGCGTTATGAATGAGTTTAAGAGATGTGGGGCGGTAAATTACTGATAGGCGGGAATTTTCTCTCTTTATATGCACTATGTTCTACGTTTTGGATATGTATATATATAAGAAATATAATCATATCACTTATTCATATGTTATGATATCTTCACCTATGAATTTTAAATTCTGTTAATCAATTGCAATACTTAATTCCAAAATGTATTAACCTTTGGACATGACCAGATTATGTGAATAAAACAGATCCAAATTTTTACATTTTACATTATACCATTTTGAAGAATCCCTAACTTGCATCTTAATATAAATCAGTTGGTGAATGTATGGCATATATAGGATCCCTTATATATAGGATATAAATCCCTCCACTTCCTCCCTCAATACAATCCAAACCAATTTCCCAATGCTTCCTGGGGAACTTAGTTTACCACCTCTGAAAATCTTTAACCCTTCTTTTTAAATTATAGTGTTATTAATCAATTTAAACATTTTTTGGGATTCTAAATTAAACTTCTTTGTTTTTATGGCTTAATTAGTTGTGCACTAATTGCAAATACCTAAAAAAATCCCCATCCCATTGACACACAGTTAGTCTGCACAGAGCGTACATCATGTGGAATATAGGGATATATGTGACTGATTATAATGGCCAAAGGTTTAAATAAATAATGCCAAGAGGAGAGGGGGACAAGGGGAAATTCCCTTTCTTGATACATCTGTATAAGAAAGGTCTTCATTAATGAAGACTCAGCCTATGGTGAGCTAAATGACATTGTCCATTTAACGAACAGAGCCCAAAAACCAAAAATGATTCATAACACCTCCCATAGAATTTTCACTTGCTCTGTAAACGCTTTACCAGTGTTTTTTTCTAAGGACAAGATGAGTGGAGATCCCCTTTCCCCTTCTCCAGGGATGCGAACAACCTATGCAGACAACCATTGACATTCTCCCACGAATAAAACCACTTGGAGTCATAATGAACTATATAGAATTACCGTTTTGCACGCCTTTAGTGAGTTCTTTGGCCATGATTTTAGCAATTGGTGTTAATAAGTAATCAAACAAAATCCTCTGGTTTTGGGAATAGGAATTATGCTTGCTTCTGCCACTAACTAATCACGAACTTTACTCTCATAGGTTTTCTTCAGGATAACTAAAACATCATAGGCAAAATGATCTCTAAGCTTCCTATTATAAGACTAAATGGGAGGTCTTCAGGTTACATGGAGCGTGTAGTCTTCATTCCTTTGTGGCACGTAGCAAATTGTGCCCCGAATCTTCTAGGGTGATCGGTGCTTCAGTGTAGAAAATGAAGATCCTTTAAATATATTTTTTAAAATCTACTTTATTATAGAAGGACCTAAATTGTGATCGCCAGCCATATATTGTTCATTATGTCCCCAATGTCGAATATGTGTTCCCACCTTGGTGTTTTAATTATTTTAGCAATAACTTCCCCTTATCTCCCTCTTCTTAAAGTTGGACTGACCGGACAAAAAAATCTACGTTGGGAGTCTTACCAAAAAATAATGATAATTCTCCTTTTTTATGGGCCTGATCAGAGAATCTTTAAAATTTTCTTACCTTCTTGGAAATCCTTTTTTCGCTAAGTTAATGGAATGAGATAAATGTGTTCTCAATAAAAGATGTCCACACCACCAAAGTTACTGGTGGAATAACATCCCTGGTCCCAAAAGTTAGTTTATCCCAAAGATTCAGGTGCAAACTATTTCCAGTATAGTTAAACAGTGAGCATTCAATTTTAATGGTCTACTAAACATAGGAAAAACTTCCATGGTGACTAATCATGGTGGTTGATCTGGAATAACAAAATAGGTTCATAGAGCATCCTTGTAATATCTCTAATCTAGAGATGGCAGACACTAAAATGCTCGGGTACTAGTTATTCGAGACGAACTTTTCCCGAGCTCGAGTGCTTCGATACGAATAACGAGCCCCAGTGAAGTCAAATGGAGGGAATCCGAGCATTTTTCAAGGTGGACCAAGGATCTGAACAGGGAAAGCTGGCCAAGGCACTGGGAACTCAGAAACGGAGGGAAAACACCACGGAAATGGACAGGAAACAGCAGGGGCAGCATGAATGGATGAATATGAGGTGCTTAATCGAACCATTATGCCAAAGTATGGGCAACAGCATGGCAATGCAGAGTGAACGATGAGGCTAGATGGCATCTAAACATCCAATATTGACCCTGACACTATAGGAGACTAGCAGATGGGGCAGCGGGCAGCAGCGGCAGGCTAGAGAGTGTCTTGGCCAACACTACCATCCCCCAAAGGACCAGGCTTAAAACCAAGGGTGGGCAGAGAGGAAGCAACGGAGGTGAGCAAGAATGCGCTCAAATAATAGCGGTAAATGAAAAAGTTTGCCAGTATATTTGTGGATTACACAGCAGGTGGCGACAAGTTAACAATTTGATGAGGAAGCCATGAAAACAACCCAAAATTTGCTTGACACAGCTCGTTTGATAAGGGGACCATGTCATGGAGGCAGGACTAGTAGTAGATTAAAGGTCTGCAGTTAACAACTTGTTAGTTGGATCTGGGATGGAGCTGGCCGCTCGCTGCAGGCGAGCTTTCGCCAACCAACCCTGTCTATGGCTACTCCCCAACCGCACTTCTAGAGAACCTTTGGTCTAAGTCAAGTGTAGTAGCGGTTCTTAAGCTTAGGATATTGGGGTGAGGGGAATGTAACAGATGCACAGAAGCGCTGAAATAATATTGTGTAACTGATAGAGATGAGCGAAAAATAATAGTCCGAGCTTGATGCTCGTGCGGCAGGAGCCGTACTCGAAACTGCTCGTGCTCGGACGAATACTTCGCCCGCTCGAGAAAATGGCGCTCCCGCGTTTTGCTTTTTGGCGGACAGAAACAGAGACAACACAAGCCCGGAGACTCTGTACACTCCCCCCAGCATGACGTGGTACCCTAAAAGTCGGATAGCCTGGTTGGCTGGCCAGATCAGGGACCCTGGGATAGACTAGACCGGCTGCCAGCGCTCTGGATCAATTTCGGTGTCTGGATGCCGCTAGGGAGACCGAGCTGCTGCTGCGTAAGGGAAAGCGTTAGGGTGTTCTATTAGAATAGTGTTAGGCCAGGAGGATTAACAAGAACCCAACAGCCCTTATTAGGCTACAATAACGTTACTTTTTTTTTTTTTGTTTGCTTGTGTGCTGAGCTTGGCTGGCACTAGAGTGCAGCTAGTACCATATTGTGAGGAATTTGCAGGGGGACTTGCTACCGTTGTGTTTAGCTCTTAGTACACACATATCCACCTCAACACAAAGTGGAGAATTATTAGGGGTTTTTCATTCAATTAGGCACAGCTGGCAGTTCTTTTATTTTAGTTTATTTTTCATAACTCAGCATCATATATCAGTGTGCTTCATACGGACTAGAAAATACCAAAGGAGAATCAAACGGCGTACTTCGCTACAATAGCGTTATAATATTTTATTTCTGGTTGATCTGCGGTGGCTGTCTTTGCTGCAGTGCATAACTGCCCATGTCAGAGAATTTTGTAGTGAGACTTGCGAACCGCGGTGTTTAGCGCTAGTGACGCACATATCCATCGCAAGCCAGAAGTGGGAAAATTTAATTAGGGGTTGGATTTCAATTAGGAACAGTATGGCAGTTTTTTTATTGTACGTTTATTTTTTCATAAACTCGCGTCATCATTTGGCATAGCAGTGTGATTCATATGGCTAGGGAAAATAGCCATAGCAATAGGATAGCATTGGTGGTTTAAAAACTAAAAAACACAAAAAAAAAATAAAAAAACACAAAAAAAACACAAAAAAAAAGTTATTTTAAAAAAATGATTAAAGTTATAACTTCATTTTCAAAATGTTAACCCGAGGGTAGGGGTAGAGGATGAGGGGGGACGTGGGCGTCCAAACTACTGCAGGGGTCAGAGGCCGTGGTCCGGGGGGGGTGAGACACCAACTGCTGATGGGGAGCAGGGGAACGCCGCCAGAGCTTACACTCCCTAGGTTCAGTTGAAGTATGGGACTGTGGTAGAGCACTGTTGAGGCCAGAACAGTGCGAAAGGTGATGTCATGATTTGACGACAATGATTCGAGCAATTTGTCAACCAGTCAGTCTTCAACGCAGTCAACATGTAACCGAAATCAGCAATCCTCCAGCTCCGAACCTCAGCCTCCTCCCCACAGTCTGCCCCTCCCAGGAAAATTTGATTTGAAACTGGCATACTCTGAGGAAAAACGTTTCTGGACCCTCCCACAGTCACAAACCACTGGTCCGGTTGCTGAGGAGCAATTCCGATGCCAAGGTTTCTCCACCAGTAGCAGTATTGTGGGTTGATGAGGACCGTCTTGACGCAGTGGAAGAAGTGTATAAGAGGTGGTCGACGATGAGAGACAGGTGTCAGCAGTGGGAAGTTGTGGTCAGGGCAGGAAGTCGAGGGGGGAGCAGACTGGGGGATCAGGAGGATGATGAGGTGACAGACCCAAGCTGGGTTGAGAGGCCGGTGAACACAGCTTTGAGACGGAGGAGGTCCTCGACCAGAACAGTGGAAGAGGCGTGTGGGCCAGACGGAGAAGGCAGGGCCAGAGAGGAGTTGATCAGCGCCAAAGGTGGCAATTAGTGAAGACTCCCGTGGCGAGGGCTCCCGCGGCGGGGGCTAGATTTAGAAGTCGGAGGTTCTTAAGGAAAAACACCGGATGACCGACGGAATGTGGTGGCAACCTTGCCAACCAGTATGCAGCAGGGGTTCCACCCTAACTAGCTTAACTACCACCAGTATGAGCAGGAATATGAATGCTAACACACCACTGAGCTGGCGATCAGCTGCCAGGAGAGCTTCCAAATCCAAGCCCCTGTCTCCTAGGCTACTCCACAAACAGCACTTCTAAAAACCTTTTGTTAAGATAAGGTAGTAGCGTTCTTATAAGGGTTCTGGGGGTGAGGGGAATGTAAAAGAGGCGCAAGAAGCGCTGAAATTAATATTGGTAAATGATAAAAAGTTTGCCAGTATGTTTTGGATTAACAGCAGGGTGGCGCAAAGTTAACATGGGAAGACCATGAAAACAACCAAAATTCTGCCTGACACAGCTCGTTTGATAAGGGGACAGTATGGGGAGGCAGCTATAGGACTATATTGGAGCAGCTATGGCGATGAAGTGTGGAGGTAGCAATGGAGACAACGTGGGAAGGCAGCTAAAAGACGAGTGTGGAGGCTGCTATTGGAGACCAAAAAAAAAATTAATTGATCGTGCCTTTATGTGGCCGTCCAAAAAAGGTTTCAAACCAGAGGAGCAGGTAGCTGGTCTCAAAAAGATAAATAAATAGTCTGTATGTGGCAGTCCAAAAAGTTTTCAAACAAGAGGGCAGGTAGCTGGTCCTCCAGGAAAAATTACATAGATGAGGCCTATATGTGGCGCACTCCCAAAAATTGTTTAAAAACAGAGTAAGGTAGTGGGCCTCCAGAAAAATTAACTACATGAGTACTATAGCAGAGCAGTTGGCCCTGGCAAAAAATAGCCATGTTTCCTCGGCTTTAGTGTAGAAAGAGGAGGGAAGGAGGACAATGAGGAGGGGAGTGCATACATTATTCAGGTTAAGGTTCTTCAATGTGGAGAATGGAAAGAGGAGAAATCCAGGCTTTATTCATCTGATAGCGTCAGCATGTCGCGCTGTCAGTCGACAGGCGTGTCGCTTATGGGTGATGATGGCCACCGACGTGCACTGAAAACCCGCTCGGACAACACGCTACGGCAGGCAGGCAAGAATCTCCAAGGCGTCCGCGCCAGTTCGTGCCACAGGTCCAGCTTTGAAACCAGTAGTGGTAGGGAGCGTGTGCACATTTAGGGACGATGGTATGGTCAGCACGTACTCCCTAACCATCTTTCTGGAAAGATCAGCCTACTATGCAGAGACTGGGGACAGGTGACAGGGTCTTGCTGGGGGACATAAAATGGCAAAGCCGTGTAAAGCGTTACCCCTCCAGTGCTGGACAAGATGCCGAGTCGCCTACTCTACCTCGCTACTGTCCGCAGAAGTACGCCCTCTGCTGCTAGCGCGTCAGAAGGGAAATACTGTTTCAGCTTGTGCACCAGGGCCTGTGGTATTCTGCATTCTCACACTCCTCCTCTCCAGGGATGAGAGTGGAAGATTTTGCTTGTCCGTGGGTCCAGGAGAGTGAATACCCAGTAACGTGTGCTGAATAAAATGCTTTGGAACGCGAGGGTCACGGGATAGCGCAGCCTCCATGAAATCTGCCATATGACGCCAGAGTCCCAACGCGCAGAATTCCTCCAACTCCGCCAAATCCTCGTTCTTCTGCCCATAACACGATGAACAGTGAAGGACTGAAACAAATGGTCCCATCTTATGTTCGCCACAGTCTCCGCCTCTTCCTTTCCTCAGCCTCCTCCACCTCCTCCGATATGCGCTGAGACAGGACCTACGCGTGCTTTGGCTATCAACAGGGAATCTCTTCCCCCGTCTCTGTGACGAGCGAAAAGATTCCGACTTAATGCTGACCCAGAGAGTTTAAACAGGCCACGCAGCGGATGGTGAGGCTGATGATGGCGGCATCACCACTGACCCATCTGTGGACTCCTCAAAGTTACTCAGCACGACGATATCAACATCCACGTCCACTCCTCATTGTTAGATTGAGGAAAGCTGACTGACCCTGACTACCAGTTCTGTGGAAGTTGGACATCTAGACAGGTCTACAATCGCTCTGCTATGCTGGTAAACTCTGGATAACATGGTTAGTTTGAATTCAACCTCGGGCACGTCGCGAATACAGGTGATTCGTGAAACACTAACCATTGATCAGAGTTTACTCGAGCAGAGCCGCTCTGCTTTATCCTCTTCTCTGTCAACTTCCGACGCCCGCAGTCCGTTTATGCGGATTTTCGGCACCTCGGCCTTTTCGACCTGACTTTTTTCGACTCGCACCATGAGAGTGGATTTTTTCCTTCTCTTTCAGTTTTTCATTGTACACCGTGTCGAGGTGCACTTTCCCCCCCCCCCCCTCATGCTACATTTGAGCACATGTGCGGCGCACCCTTCGTGAGAAAATCAAGCAACGAGTGGGTAGGTATGTCTTGAGGAAAACGCTGAAAATGAGATTAAACACATGGGCCGGAAGGCACATGTGCGTCTGCCGAGTTGCAGCAGCTGCCACCAGGTTCCGGCGGTGTCACACCAACATGCTGGCTTCAGGTTCAGCGGTGACAAGCCACAGATCAGTCTGCCAGTGATGCCGGTGATAACTTGGGCGGTGTGCCTGTTATCGCTAGGCTCAGACAGTTTGAGCACGCCTGCCTGTCGCTTAGCCGATGGCACTGATGCGTGCCTAGAGTTACCGACGATGGCGCCATGCCCACGGTGGGAATTCAGCGGAGGGAGCGTGAGGAGGGGGGGGGAGGAGGAGGAGAACATAGTAGGCCTTTGAGTGGACGAGGTAGGCCCCGCAATCCTCAGCGTCGGCAGTATGAAACCAGCCCCAGGGTCAGACTCGGTCAAGCCTCCACCAAGTAACCCAAGTGCCCGCCAACGATATATAGTGGCCGCCCGCAGCACTCGTCCCACGTGTCCGTGGTCAGGTGGACCTTGTCAGAAACCGGAGTGGTTCAGGGCACGGAGGTGTTCTCTGACACGTGCTTGTGCAGGGCTGGGGACGGCAACATAGGGGAAAAGTGGTGGCGACTGGGGTTAACGATACGAGGGGCGGCCGCCGCCATGAGGTTTCGAAAGGCTCGGTCTCTTACCAGCATATATGGCAGCATATCCAGGCCTATGCAACTTGGAGATGGTGGACGGTTGAGGCTTGGGTGCGTGGGCGTGGGTGCGCTATACCTCCTTTTTTGCGCTCAGAGTCTGGGGGTATGGAGAGTCTGAACCACTGGTGGATGCTGTGGAGGATCGTGGAGGCGAAGATGGGGTTTTAGAGAGGGAGGTGTTTGAGGCCGGGGTCCGGGCAGGGGGCTGACTAGCAGAGGAACAGGGAAGGAGCAGTGGTATGCCCGGCCAGAGGTGAAAGGGCTTGGTGCCAGAGGGGGAGGTTGTTTTGTAGCATTCAGATGCCGCGCTTACGGTGGAGTTAAGCTAGTAGTGGTGGAACCCCTGCTGCTCCTGTTTGGAAAGGTGAACACAACAGTCCGTCGGGCTAATCGGTGGGTTCTTTAAAGAACCTCAGCCTTCTGGAAAATATAGCCCTCGCCACGGGAGCTTGACTACGGGGGGGGGGGGCAACATTTGGCGGCTGATGCCACCAGCTGGCTGCCTCTCCGATCTGGCCCAACCATGCCTCTTTCCACCTGTTCTGATATAGGACTCGCTCCGTCTCAGAAGCACTGTGTTCACCCGGCCTTTCAACCCAGTTGGGTCTTAACCTCATCATCCTTTCCGATTCCCTCAGTCTGACTCCCCCCTCGACTTCCTGAACTGACAACAACTCACCAATGTTGACAAAACTGTGTTCTTTTTCCCCCCCAAATCGTTTTTTTTTTCACGACACCTCTTTAAACACTTCTTCCAATACGATGAATAATGTCATATCACCCACAGACTGCGACTGGTGGAAAACCTGGGATCGGAAAATAGCTCAGCAGCGCAGGACAAGTGGTTTGTGACTGGTGGGAAGGGTCAGAAAACGGTTCCTCAGAGTATGCCGGTTCTCAAATGCAAAAATTTTGGGGGGATGGGGCAGACTGGGGGGAAGGAGGCGGACGGATGGGGGAGAGCCGAGGAGTGCCGATTTCGGTGGACATGGCGTGGACTGCGTGGAAGACTGACTGGTGGACAAATGGCTAGAAGCATTGTCTGCAAATGTTTCACGACATTCACTCTTCGCACTGTTGGCATCAATATGTGCTATACCACGAGTCCCAGTAACTTGAGAATGATGACCTAGGGAGGTACCTATTTGCGGCGTTCCCCTGCTCTCCCATCCGCAGGTGGTGTCTCACCCCCGCCCCCGCCCAGGACCAGGCCTCTGACCCCTGCCAGTAGTAGTTGGACGCCCACGTCCACGCCCTCGTACCTCTACCCTTAGCCCTCGGGGTTAACATTTCCAAATTAAAGTGTAAATTGAAAAAAAAAACATTTGTGTTATATTTTTTTTTAGTTTATTGTTTGAACAAAACGATGCTCTATCCCATTGTATGGTAGTTTTTAACCTACACTGACAGCACACAATCTGGATTTTTGTGCTTGGCAAGATGAGTTGATTTAAAAGTGAAATAAAGATAAAAAAAAAAAATATTAAATCAGCAGACTCTGCCTAATTCTAATCAAAACCCCTAATAAATTGTCCCACTACGGTGTTTGAGGTGGATATGCGTCGTCAATAAGAGATAAACAAAACTGGTCGTAGGTATCCCAGTCAAATGCCTCAACAGTACGGTACTAGCTGCACCACTAGTGCCAGCAAGCCCACCACAAGCAAACAAAAAAAAAGGAAAAATATAAACACTCTGGTCGGCCAAGTAGCCGTTGGGGTCTCCTATGGCTATTGTTAGCCGACAATGAAGCACACTGCTTTGCAAGATGAGTTTGAGCTATTAAAATGAAAATCAGGCCTAAAAAAAAAAAATAGCAGTTTCGGCCTAATTCTACTCAAACCCCTAATAAATGTCCCACTCGGGGTTTGAAGGTGGATTGGTGTCACTAAGAGACTAAACACAACGGTTCAGTTCCCAGCAATTCCTTCACGTTCTGTAATAGCTGCACTACTAGAGTGCCAGCAAGCCCAGCCACAAGCAAACAAAAAAAAGGAAAAATATACGCTATTGGCGGCCTAAGTAAAGACGTTGGGGTCTCCTATGGGCTATTTTGTAGCCGACCACTCTGAAGACACTCTTTGCAAGATGAGTTTTGAGTTTAAAATGGACATCATAAAGATAAAAAAAAAATATTTAAATCAGGAAGCTCTGCCTAATTCTAATCAAACCCCTAATAAAATGTACCGCTCGTGTTTTGAGGTGGATATGGTGTCACCAGTAATGAGCTAAACACAAGGTCGCAGGTCTCCAGAAATGCCTCACAGTACGGTACATAGGCAATACTAGGGACACAAGCCCAGCCACAAGGCCCAACAAAAAAAAGGAAAACTATAAACATTTAGGCCCAGTAAGCCGTTGGGGGTTCTCATATGCTATGTTGAGCATACAATGAAAGCACACTGCTTTGCAAGATGATGTTTGAGCTTTATAAAATGAAATACAGCTAAAAAAAAAAAAAAAATCAGCAGACACTGCCTAATGCAAATCAAACCCCTAATAAATTGCCCACTTTGGTGTTTGAGGTGGATATTGCGTGTCACTAAGAGCTAAACACAAACGGGCGCAGGTCTCCCGCACATTTTCATCACAGTATGGTATAGCTGCCACTAATAGTGCAAGCACAGCCCAGCCACAAAGCAAACAATAAAAAGTGAAAAAATATAACGCTTGTAGGCCTAAGGAAGCCGTGGGGTTATCCTATGGTATTTTGTAGCCTACAGTGAGAGCACACTGCTTTCAAGGGAGTTTGAGTAGAAAATGAAATACAGCTAAAACAAAAAAAAATCAGCAGTTTTTGCCTAATTCTACTCCAACCCCTAAAAATTGTCCCACTTCGGGTTTGAGGTGGATATGCGTGCACTAAGAGCTAAACACAACGTGCAGGTCTCCAGCAAATTCCTCACAGTAGGGTACTAGCTGCCACTACTAGTGCCAGCAATGCCCAGCCACAAGAAACAAAAAAAGGAAAATAACGCTCTTGAGGCCTAGTAAGCCTTGGGGTTCTCCGATGGCTATTTGTATCCAACACTGAAAGCACCACTGCTTGCAAGATGGTTTGAGTTTTTTTAAAAGAATAAAGATAAAAAAAAATATTAAATCATGCAGACTTGCCTAAGTCTAATCCAAACCCCTAATAAAATGTCCCACTTCGGTGTTTGAGTTGGATATCGTGGCACCTAAGAGCTAACACAACGGTTGCAAGTCTCCCAGCAATTCCTCCACAGTATGGTTACTAGCTGCACCTACTAGTGCCAGCAAGCCCAGCCAAAGGCAAACAAAAAAAAAGAAAAATAGAACGCTATTGTAGGCCTAAGTAAGCCGTGGGGTTCTCCTATGGCTATTTGTAGCCTCAATGACGAGCACACTGCTTGAAGATGAGTTTGAGCTATAACGAAAAAATAAAGGAAAAAAAAAAAAATCAGACAGCTCTGCCTAATTCTAATCAAAGCCCTAATAAATTGCCCACTTTGGTGTTTGAGGAGGATATGTGTGTAACTAAGAGCTAAACCAAACTTGGTAGCAAGTTAACCTGCAAATTCATCACAATATGTACTACGCACTACTAGTGCCAGCAAGCCAGCAAAAACGAAATAAAAAAAAAAGATAACGTTATTGTAGCCCTAAGAAGGGCGTTGGGTTAGTGTAGAATCAATCCTGCCTAACACTATCTTAATTAGAACACTCCTAACGCTTTCCCACCGCCAGCAGCGCTCTCCCTGCGGCATACAGAACAGAATGATCCGAGCAGCTGAGGGCAGGGGCTAGTCGATTCAGGGTCACCTGATTGGCCAGTAACCACTGCTTCGACGTGGTAAGGGTACCACGTCATGCTGGGTTGGACGTGCGAGTCTCTTGGCTTTCGTGAGCTGGCTCTGTTTCTGCGCCGCCCAAAAAGTAAAAAGTACGATCATCAAGCTTTTCGGACGGATGTTCGCTCATATATACTCCTAACAAATATCGGTAGTAGGACCATGATCTATCCTTGATAAGGTATCTTTGTTTTGCTAGGACAAGAAAAGCCTTTCTTTCTGCATCTTTGCTCTCCAAAGATCACATAACCAAACATCACTTTTTTTCACAGAGATGGTAAATCTTACCCATTATTACTGGAGGATTGTCATTCCCATTAAGGTCTAAAAAAATTAACGTTTATATCAAAACACGTATTTGAGTCTACCATAACACAACATTTGTGGTCAATTTACCTCCAAATAAAGTTGATTAACTCAAGGAAGAGAATGGGAAAGGACATACCGAAGTGCCAAGATACATTCAACATTACCCAGGTAAACAATCATCCTATACATTATTCAAATTACTCTCTCTTTCTCCCATAGAGGTTCATATGGCGCTCACCAAAATCATAATTAGAACAGGGCATCCCCTCGTATGCAAATGGAGCAAGACCCACCGATAGCTATTTAATATAGTCCCCATTGGAGCTACATATTAACAGGAACTCACAAGTAGCAAATATAGTAACAATAAAACAGTGTCAAAAGCCTTGTAAATGGAAAGATAATAGAGGTATGACTTTCAAAGGTGTGAAAGCAAACAAAAGGAAACACATAAAAAACAGAAATGATTGTGATTATAAAAAGGGTGGTTTTAAGATTAAATTTTAAAGTGTGCAATAGAGGTGGATTTATCATCTAGGATAAGTTCTATGGTGCGTACCAAGATAAATTAAACTTAGCACAACTATTATTTCAACAGGTATATCTAGAAATTATACCGTGGGTACGGGAAAGTGATTAGACCCCTTTAAAATTTTTACTCTTCACTTTCATGCCTGCCAATTGGTAAATTCAAACAAATGTTCTTTTTTTTTTTTTGGCATTAATTTACCATCTACTTCCATAGAAATAGAAAACGTAATATTCTCAGTTACAGAAATGTAGATTTTTTTCTAATTTAGTAAACAAGAAAAAACTGAAACATCCATGGTTATAAAGTGTTCAGACCCTTTGTTGGAAACTCACATCACATTTAAACACATATCATGTAAGGAGAATCATGAGGTATAGGGACCTGCCCCAAGGAGCTCAGAGACAAAATTGTGACCCAAGGCATCAGATATGGCCACGGTTACCAAAAAATATTGCAGACACAGTGGACCTCCATGATCCTTAAATGGAAGAAGTTTGGGTGACAACAATGTTTAGCCACTTTGCTGTCCAGCCAAAACTAAGCAATTGTGGAGAGAAGCCCTTGGTGAGAGAGTTAAAGAAAGAACCCCAAGGCATCAATGTGGCTCCAGAAGATCCAATAGGAATAGATGAAAGCCTTCAACCGGTCGGTGGTTTAATGTCAGAGTGTACCAATTGAAGCTCTCCTCAGTGTAAAGACATTATAATAGCCTGCATACACTTTGCAAGAAAAAAACATGCAGGATATGAGAAATAAAAAGTCTCTGGTATGATTAAGACAAAGATTTAACTTTTTGGTGTGTTGTTAATCGAAGCGGTAGTGTGGGAATCAGACACTGAATCATCACCTGACAAAAATACAATCCAAACCAGGCAACATGGTCGGTGGCAGCATTTGTAGATTTGTAGCTCTATTGTTGTATGTGATTTATTAGAAAATTTCCCGTACTGTTGAGGCAACTGGAATGTTGTCATCAAATCCATGATATTGGTGCCTGTGTAAGCAGTTTGCTAATAATTAAACTGAAAGGCTCTGATAACCAGTGTGTGGATTTAATATTAACATCCCTTTTTATGGCAAGAAACAAATTAGACATTAAACTATTATTACGATCCAAGGTTCTTGTACTGTTACAACTTGCTGAAAGGTAAGATGTTGTTAGAGTTGTTTAAGTTGTTTAAAGCCGAACATAGATGCTTCCTGTTGCGATGTTGTCATACAGCATTTCTATGTATAATTCAAGTAAGATACAATTGATGTAGGTCTAATTAGTTGAGTTAAGCATTTCTAAATATTTTTTAAAAGGCAATGTATAATACAAATGTTATGGAACGGGGCGAACAGGCTTCGAACAGGCATTTCGTTAGTGAAGCATATTTGCAAAGAATTAGTGAAAACCACATCAGGTTATTTCACATAAACATGACGCTTTTGTATAATAGAAAAAGGTCTCATGTATCTATTGGAAGTATCTAAAACTATATCTACGGATGGGAGGGAGAACAGGAGGCTAAGTAGGAAATACACACAAAATGGGCACGCTGCATTAGAAAAGGTAGCTTAGTGTCTTTAATGTATTTTCGACATGTTTAGTGGTACGAAGTTAGCATGTGAGTAAAGGCTTTGTTGAGACACCAACTTGTGAGATACACTTATCTCACAAGAGATCTGTTTCTTAATTTTCATAAGCAGTGAGTTATAGGGACATTCAACTTTTTTTGTTTACGTGCTACCTTAAAAAAATTTTTTGTTGTTTTGTTTTTGCGGACCCATAGAGCTATATCTGAAACCGTTATATATTTTTTTCATTTAAAAATTGGGAAAAAAAGCTTTTTTTGTAATTATAATACAGATGTTTTTTTTTTATTTAAATTAACTCAAAAAAAAATGAACATTTAATGAATTCCCTATTTTGTTTTTTTGTTTTGATATATAATATCAAAACAGGGGCGACTATGGCAATGTTTTTGTATTGAAAGTGAAGGATTTTGTGTAATATGGGGAAAGGGAATGTTATTTTTAGGAATATTTCTTTATATTTTTTTTATGTGTGCTTTGACGGTACCTCAGCCAAGGAGGTCATTGAAAGACCCCGGGTGACATGTTCACAGTTTGATTTTTCTTTTACAATTTTTCCCTGTTACTGGGATCTATAAGGGCTTTTTTTAATCAGAGATGTACTGTTCTGATTAGACCCAGTGGGGCTCATTTACTAGGAGTCAGTGGACCGCATTATTTTATTCGGTTCCTGCAGATTTCCTGTTGCAACCCCTTTAACAGGGGTTTTTGGGACAAATCGGGGGGCCGGGCAGGCGTCGGTCGATCGATGGATTTGGACAAGCGCTATAGATTTACATTGCAAACTGTTTCATCAAGACATGCATCACAAACCGGGACAAAGGTGGTGAACTCCGGCGGGGCAGCGACAGATGCAGGATCCGGGCGCTTGTGTTGGAATGGCGCCGGACGGGTAAGTAAGTAAATGTGCCCCATTAGCTATGAATTATTAACCCTCTAGGCCTTTCACAGGACCCTTCACATGACTGCGAAGGTCTATAGAGACTATATAGAAATCCTGTATCCTCCTCTATTGCACTGCTCTATCTGAGCACATGATGTGAGGAGCGGGGGGGGAAGAGGACAAGTGTCAGAAACGGAATCTCCCTATCCTAGGGGTCTCCAGATATCTCTGACAAGAGGGAACGCCCCTCATGAATATGCAGGAAGGTGATTGGTCAAGCGTTGAGGGCTATGCAGTGCAGTGTTTGCTAGCTTATGGTATGTTACGATTTAAGCATATCTTAACAATGCTATTTACTTTAGTAAAGAAGCTATTATCGAACCAATATTCGGGGGGTGACATCGGGGGGGTGGACAGTACTATTTCAGTGATATTAAAATAAGGGGTTTATGACCTTAGGAAGGCGGCAGGGCCTTCATGGAAAAAGGGACATGCATCAAAAATCAGGAAAATCAGAAATGTTGGTGCATTTTTCTGCGTGTAAAACTAAGCCAATTAAAGGTGGGGCAGAGTTATTGTTAAAACTAACTTTTTAATTCGCATAGACACTTTGATAGATCTGGTAATGCATAAAACAGTCTAGTCTAATTTAACATATAAATCTTCCAAATAAGTACCAATCAGATCCGAAATAGAAAAAAATGTTAAAAATTTAAAATATCTCTTAATTTTCTTTCAGGGGGGGTTGAATTGACCACAATCAGAATTACCTAAATTGCCTATATGTGGACCACTGGATGTCTATTCCCTACCTATGAGGCCTCAATGTCCTGCTTTGTTACCATCAGCTTACTGTGAGTTATGACCTAATCTACATGAACTGCATTATATGGATTTGCAAAAAAAACCAGGGCATAATAAGACTTCCAATGGACCTCAGCGGGAAAATTGTAGCATAATTGTAGTGGGGCCAATATGCCTAAACCTCCACCGCTTGTCCACATCCTGATACTATTGAACCATAAAACAATTAGATTTATAAAAATAATTTACTAGCCGTAAATAAAGGAACAAAGAGAATATGTAGAAATATGTACCAGCAGAAACTTATAATTGCAAATATACCAGCAATAATATACAGAGATGAGACTGTTTAGTAGAGAAAGTCACAAGACAGCGGAGGAAGAGTTCGTGAAGAGGAGATAGATACATCTAGAAAGATTTTTGTAACCATTCTATGGAGTTTTAAAAGCAAGCCGAGACTACAGCTAGTAATCTATACGAAATAAACCTTACGTTCTTCACTCAAGACACACAATTTAATAGTATAATGTATATGCACATACAATCACACACACATCGATATAGTCACACATACACAGGGTTGAACCTAGACTTTCTGATGCCGAGGCGAGCCTATAAAAAGACGCCCCCCCCCCCCCATATATCTAATATATCAAGGAGTTTCAAGGACAGACACAATCACATGGTTTAAAAAATTTGAAAATTAAAAGCAATGACAAAATACAGAGAGGCAATCCCACCGTGTACTATATAATAAATCACCAGCGAGCTACCACAAAAGAACAAAAAGACATACAACTCCGCAATATAATACTAAAATCAATCCATCATGCCACAAGATATTATAAAATGACACCCGGCGCTCCCAGTAATAGATAATAGGCCAGTGTGCCGCCAGAGTACCATTACGACAGACAGCCTACGCTTATATGCAATATATCATAGAATAATACAGCGTGCCGCCATATACCAATAATACAACAGCGTGCAGCCATACCATTATAATGGCACTACAGCGTGCCGCCAATACCATTATAATACATACAGCGTGCCCCCATATACCATTATAATACAACAGCGTGCCACCATTCCATATACCAATATAATACATACAAGTCGTGCGCATATAAAATAGAATACATACAGCGTGCCGCCCCATAACCATATAATAATACAGTGGCGCTATATACCATATAATAAATACAGTGTGACCCATATACCATATAATACATTACAGAGTGCCCCAATATACCATTATAATACCTACAGCGGCCCCCATATACCATATTAATTATAACAGCGTGCCGCCAATACCATATAATACCTCAGCGTGCCGCCCTATACCACATAATACATGACAGCGTGCCGCCATATACAAATTAAATACAGACAGAGTTGCCGCCACTTATACCAACATAAACATACAGCGTGGCCGCATATACCCTATAATACATACACGCGTGCCGCAATATACCATTTAATACATTACAGTGTGCCGCCATATTACATAATTACTACAGCGGTGGCCGCCATATACACTAAATACATACGCGTGCAGCCATATACCATATATTACTAAAGCGTGCCGCCATATCCCAGATAATACATCCAGCGGCGCCATATACCATATAATACATACAGTGTAGCCGCCATATACCATGTAATACTACAAGTGGGCTGACATATAACATTGTAAATAGTACAGCGTGCCGCCATATACCAATAATAAATACAGGTGACGCCATATACCATATAATACATACAGGCTGTGCCGCCCCCATATACCGTTATATTACATTTACAGGTGCCGGCATATACCGTATTAATACATACAGCGTGGCGCCATATACCATCTATAAATACAGCCTGCCCGAATACCATATAATACATTTACAGCGTGGGCGCCCTATACCATATTAATACAAAAGCGTGCTGCCATATACCATATAATAAACAGGTGCCGCCATAGACCACATAATATACATACAGTGTGCGCAATATACCCATATAATACATACAGCGTGCCGCATTACCATATATTATATTACAGCCTGCGCCCTATACCCTATAATACATACAGCGTGGCACCAATACCATATAATACATAAAGCGTGTGCCATTACCATATAATACATACAGCGGCCGCCAATTTATACAATACTAAACATACAGTGGGCCGCCATAACAAGATAAACATACAGGTCCGCCTATACCATATAATACATGACAGGTGCCGCATATACCCATAATTACATTAAAGCCTGCGCCAGATTACCATATAATACATACAGCGTGGCGGCCATATACCCCCTATAATACATACAGACCAGGCACCATTATACCATATTTCCAGGACAGTGTGCCGCCATATACCAATAATTAATTACAGGTGCCGCCATATACCATATAATACATACAGCGGCGCATTATACATATAATACATAAGTGTGCGCCATTACCATAAGTACATTACAGTTGTTGCCGCCATATACCATATAATACATACAGCGTGGCGCCATATACCATATAATACATACAGCGTGCCGCCATATACCATATAATACATACAGCCTGCCGCCATATACCATATAATACATACAGCGTGGCGCCATATACCATATAATACATACAGCGTGCTGCCATATACCATATAATATATACAGCGTGCCGCCATATACCATATAATACATACAGTGTGCCGCCATATACCATATAATACATACAGTGTGCCGCCATATACCATATATTACATACAGTGTGCCGCCATATACCATATAATACATACAGCGTGCCGCCATATACCATATAATACATACAGCATGCCACCATATACCATATAATACCTACAGCGTGCCGCCACATACCATATAATACATACAGTGTGCCACCACATACCATATAATACATACAGTGTGCCGCCACATACCATATATTACATACAGTGTGCCGCCATATACCATATAATACATACAGCGTGCCGCCATATACCATATAATACATACAGCATGCCACCATATACCATATATTACATACAGTGTGCCCCCATATACCATATAATACATACAGCGTGCCGCCATATACCATATAATACATACAGCGTCCCGCAATATACCATATAATACATACAGCGTGCCGCCATGTAAAATATACTATATGGAGGCAAGCCGTGTGTATTATATACTAAATGGAGGCATGCTGTATGTATAATATGGTATATGGCGACAAGCTGTGTGTATTGTATATTAAATATATATATATATACAGTATACACACTCATACAGCAGATACACATATATACAGCATATACACTCATATAGCATGCATATACCCACACTCACACAGTGTACACACACTTATATACAGTCATACAGTATACATACACACACATTCACTGTACAGAATATACATAAATACATAGATGCATCTAAATATATAGTAGCTTCACACTTACCATAATCGTTGAGGCAGGCCGCGGACGGGTTTGTCGGGCGGCCTGGAGGAAGGGGGGTTCGGAGCCGAGCGCCGGGGTCGGAGCCGAGCGCCGGGGTCCGGGTGGGCCGGAAGCATGGTGCCGGCGGGGAGCATGGTGCCACACGGAGGGCTGTAACAGTCCCGTTCGGCGGGTGGGAGTTCGATGCAGGCGGGGGTTGGATGCACGGTGCCTGCGCCGGCGGGGAACTCGATGCCAGCCGGCAGGGAGTGGGGGCACGTTGCCGCCCCCTCGTCGCGCAGGAGGTTTGCCGCCTGAGGCGAGATGCTCAACTCGCCTCATGGCAGGTGCGCCCCTGCATATGGGGTATCCGTGTACTCGGGAGAGATTGGGTAACAAACTTTGTGGAGCCTTTATTCATTTAATCCATTGTAAATGTTTAATTTTCCACCCAAAATGGGTGTATTGTGAAAAAATATTACAATTTGCAGACTGCACAGAAAAACTGAAATATCACATGGTCATAAGTGTTCAGACCCTTTGCTTGGAAACTCATATCCACATTTAACACATATCATGAGGAGAATCATGAGGTCTAGGGAACTGCCCAAGGAGCTCAGAGACAAAATTGTGACAAGGCACAGATATGGCCACGGTTACCAAAAAATATCTGCAGCACAGTTGCCTCCATAATCCTTAAATGGAAGAAGTTTGGGATGACCACAACTGTTTCGCCCCTTTGCTGTCCAGCCAAACTAAGCAATTGTGGGAGAGGAGCCTTGGTGATAGAGGTAAAAAAAGAACCCCAAGATCACTGTGGCTCCAGAGATCCAATAGGAATATGATTGAAAGCCTTCCACCGTTCGGGGCTTTATGGAAGAGTGTACCAATGGAAGCTTCTCTTCAGTGCAAGACATATAATAGCCTGCATTCACTTTGCAAAGAAAAACATGCAGGACTATGAGAAATAAAATTCACTGGTCTGATAAGACAAAGATTTAACTTTTTGGTGTTAACTCTAAGTGGCATGTGTGGGGAAATCCAGACACTGCTCATCACCTGCCAAATACAATCCCAACCATGAAACATGGTGGTGGCAGCATTTGTAGCTTTGTAGCTCTATTAGTTGTATTGATTTATTAGAAAATTTCTCAGTACTGTTGACTGCAACTGGAATGTGTCATTAATTCCAAGATATTTGGTGTGTAAGCAGTTTGCAGTTTGCTAATAATTAAACTGAAAGGTCTGATATACCAGTGTGTGGATTTAACTATTCACATCCCTTTTTATGCAGCAACAAATTAAGACATTAAACTATTATTACGACTCCAAGGGTCTCTTGATACACAACTTGCTGAAAAGGTAAGATGTTTGTTAGATTTGTTTAAGTTTTGTTTAAAGCCTGAAACATATATGCTTCCTGTTGCAGATGTTGTCATACAGCATTGTCATGTATAATTCAAGTAAGATACAATGATGTAGGTCTAATTAGTTTGATGTAAGACATTTTCTAAATATTTTTTAAAAGGCAATTTATAATTACAAATGTTATGGAACGGGGGCAGGCTTCAGAACCGCATTTCGTTTATGAAGAATTATTTTGCAAAGAATGTAGTGAAAACCACATGAGGTTATTTTCACATAAACCTGACGCTTTGTAATATATGTCATAATAGAAAATGTCTCATATATCTATTGGAAGTATCTAAAAATATATCTACAGAGGGAGGGAGAACAGGAGCTAAGTAGGAAATACACACAAAATGGGCACGCTGCATTAGAAAAGTGTATGCTTAGCTGTCTTTAATGTTATTCGAGCATGTTTTAGTTGTACGAAGTTATGCATGTGAGTAAAGCTTTGTTGAGACAGATATACACTTATCTTCACCAAGAGCTCTGTTTCTTAATTTTCATAGCAGTAGTGATTTAAGGGGCCATAACTTTTTTTTTTACGTGCTACCTTAAAAAAATTTTTGTTGTTTTTTTTTTGGGACCCATAGAGCTAATTATACATGAAAGTTATATATTTTTTTCATTTAAAATTGGAAAAAAGCTTTTTTTGTAATTTATAATACTATTTTTTTTTTGGATTGGGGATCGCCGACAGGAACCGGGTAAGTAAATGTGCCCCATTGCTCTGATTACCCCTTTAGGCCTTCACATGACTGCGAAGTCTATAGAGCCTTATATAGACAATACTGGGCTCTCCTCCTCTATTGCACTGCTCTAACTTCTGCGCATGATGTGAGGAGCGGAAGCAGGACAAGTGGTAACAGAAACTGCGTCTCTCCCTTCTCTCCTAGGGTCTCCAGATATCCTCTGGACAATGATGAGACGCCCCCTCATGCATATGCCGGAAGGCTGCTTGGTCAAGCGTTCTGAGGGCTATGGCGTGCAGAGTTTGCTAGCTATCGGTATGTTCCGATAAGCTATCTTAACACTGCTATCTTACTTTAGTAAGAAGCTTCTAGAACAATATTCGGGTGACAGGTACTATTTCAATGAATATTAAAATAAAAGGTATGACCGCTGGAAGGCGGCATATTGCTTCATGGGAAAAGGGACTGCATCAAAAATCAGGAAAATCAGAAGTGGGTGCATTTTCTGGTGAAACTAAGCCAATAAAAGGTGGGGCAAAGTTTAAACTAACTTTTTAATTCAGCATTAGACACTTTTGATAAATCTGGTATGCATAACACAGTCTAGTCTAATTTAAATATAAATCTTCCAAATAAAGTAAAAAAGATGCCAAATTAGAAAAAATGTTAAAAAATTTAAAATATCTCTTAATTTCTTTCAGTTTTGAATTGACCCAATCAGAATACCATAAAATTGCCTATATGAGGACCATGTGATGTCTATTCCCTACCTAGTTATGGCTTCAATGTCCTGCTTTGTTACATCAGCTTACTGTGAGTTATACCATAATCTACATGAACTGCATTGATATGATTTGCACAAAAACCAGTGGCATATAAGACTTCAATGGACCTACCGTGTGAAAGTTTTAGTGGGGGCGGCCATATGCCTAAACCTCCACCGCTGTCCACATCCTGTACTATTGAACCATAAACAATTTAGCCTTTATAAAAAATAATTACTAGCAGTACTAATAGGAACAAAGAATATGTACCAGCAGAAACTATAATGCAAATATACCAGCAATTAATATACAGAGAAGAGACTGTTTAGAGAGAAAGTCAAAGACAGAGAGAAAGTCAGTCAGAGAGAGAGATAGATACATCTAAAATATTTTTTTGTTAACCCATTCTATTAGTTAAAGCAAGCCGAGAGCTACAGCTAGTATATCTATATGAAATAAACCTACATTCTTCACTCAAGCACACACATTATATAGTATAAATGTATGCACATACACTCACACACACAATCTATATAGTCCCACATACACAGGGTGAACCTAGCCTTTCTGCTGCTGAGGCGAGCTATAAAAAGACGCCCCCCCCCCCATATTATCTAATATATCAGATGTAGTTTCAAGACCAGACACCAATCACATTGGTTAATTTTGAAAATAAAGCAATGCAAAATACATAGAGCATCCCACCGTGTTACTATATAATAATCACAGCGAGCTACCACAAAGAAACAAAATACATACAACAATGCGCCATATATATAAAATCAATCCATCATGCCACCATATATTAAAATGCATCCGGCGCTCCCCATGTAATTATAATAGGTCAGTGTGCCGCATATACCATATAATACATACAGCCTGACGCTATATGCCATATATCATTAATACATACAGACGTGCCGCCATATACCATATAATAATACAGCGTGCCGCCATATATACCATATATACATCAGCGTGCCTCCATATACCATATAATGCATACAGCGTGCCGCCATATACCATAAATACATACAGCGTGCCCCCATAAATATAATACATACAAGCGTGCCACATATACCATATAAACATACAGCGTTGCCCATCATACCTATAATACATACAGCGTGCCGCCAATACCATATACTACATACAGTGTGTGCCATTACATAATACAGGCAGTCCCGGTTACGTACAAGATAGGGTCTGGACATTTGTTCTTAAGTTGAATTTTGTATGTAAGTCGAAACTGTATATTTTATATTGTAGTCCGACAAATTTTTTTCTTGCCCCAGTGACAATTGGGAGTTTCAAAATTTTTTGCTGTAATTGGACCAAGGATTATCAATAAAGCTTCATTAGAATATTACAGCTGATTATTGCAGACTGGGCTAATAATAAAGCATCCAGAGAGCTTCACCAGAGGTCACAGTGGGCGGGGGTCGTCTGCTACTATTTGGTGTCTGTAAGTCGGGTGTCCTTAGTAGGGGACCGCCTGTACATAACAGTGTGACCCCATTACCAATACTTCATACAGCGTGCCCCCAATACCATTATATACATACAGCGTGCCCCCATATACCATATAATACATACAGCGTTGCCCCATATACCTTATAATACATACAGCGTGCAGCCATTTATACCACAAATACATACAGCGTGCCGCCATATACCACATAATACATACAGAGTGCCGCCATATACCACATAATACATACAGCGTGCCGCCCCATATACCATCTAATACATACAGGTGCCGCCATATACCATATATACATACAGTGTGCCGCCATATCCATATAATACATAACAGCGTGCCGCCATATACCATATAATACATACAGCGTGCCCCCATATACCATATATACATAACAGCGTGCCACCATATACCATATAATACATACAGCGTGCGCCATATACCACATAATACATACAGAGTGCCGCCATATACCACTATACATACAGCGATGCTGCATATACCATATATACATACAGCGGCCGCCATATACCATATAATACATAACAGTGTGCCGCCAATATACCATATATACATACAGTGTGCCGCCATATACCATATAATACAACAGTGTCCGCCATATACCATATATTACATACAGCCTGCCGCCATATACCTATAATACATACAGCATGCCACCATATACCATATATTACATACAGTGTGCCCCATATACCATATAATACATACAGTCGTGCCGCCATATACCAATAATACATACAGCGTGCCGCCATATACCATATCTAACAACAGCGTGCCGCCATGTAAAATATCTATATGGAGGCGCCGTGTGTTTATATACTAAATGGGGATGCTGTATGTATAATATGGTATTATGGCGACACGCTGTGTGTATTGTATATTAAATAGATATATATAATATATATATATATATATCAGTATACACACTCATACAGCAGATACACATATATACAGCATATACACTCATATAGCATGCATATACCCACACTCACACAGTGTACACACACTTATATACAGTCATACAGTATACTACACACACATTCACGTACAGAATATACATAAATACATAGATGCATCTAAATATATGTAGCTTCACACTTACCATAATCGTTGAGGCAGGCCGCGGACAGGTTTGTCGGGCGGCCTGAAGGGGGGGGGGTCGGAGCCGGGAGCCGAGCGCCGGGGTCGGAGTCGGGGGGGGAGGATGGGGGGGAGGATTTGGCGTTTCAGTGTTCGGAGTTGGAGTGAGGGTTGAGGGGGGAGAGCTGGGACCGCGGGGCAGGAGGGGGAGGGGTCGGCGACGACAACTTTTGGAGCGGAGAGCGGCGGGGGGTGGGGGGAGCGGAAGTGAGAGGATGCGGAGGGCGGGAGTGTCGGCCGGTGGCCGGAACCAGGTGCTGGACGGGCTGGAGTGCTGGTGGACCGGAAGCACGGTGCCGGCGGGAGCATGGTGGCCACACGGAGGGCTTGTAACGTCCCGTTCGGCGTGTGGGAGTTCGATGCAAGGCGGGGGGTTGGATCGCACGGTGCCTGCACGGGGGGAACTCGAGCCAGACGGTAGGGAGTGGGGCACGGTGCGCCCCCTCGTCGCGCCGGAGGTTTGCCGCCTGAGGCAGATGCTCAACCGCGCCTCATGGCAGGTGGCCCCTGACATACAGAACATATACATATTACATATACACACACATACAGTGCGCATATACAGCTATACAGTATAAATACACACATAAGTTAAACATACCATATAACATACATCATTTACATACCCTGTTTTCCCCTAAAATAAGACATCCCTGAAATAAGACTAGTACAATTTTGTTCAAGCTTGGAAATATGTCAGGATTCAAAAACCTGAAAATTTATCTTAAGCTTGTACAAACCAACAATTTTTTGGATTTAACTTAAAACTAACAATACCAAAAACAAGAGAGCTAGAAAAATAAAATTTCTATTTTATTCAAAAATAACACATATAATACATATGAACCACTTTCAAGAGGATTCCTGAAAGTCAAAAGTGTGAGGGAACAGACAAGTCCCAAGATGGATATGGGACGACACAGAGAACTTATGGCCCCCCCCGATCCTATTTATGCCTCAAAAAATGTGCCAAAAAGACATATCAATAATGTATTAGTTCCTGAAAATTAGACAAATATTGGGAGGACAGTGGACCCATATGCTATAAGACGATACAGTACAGTCACCGGAGGTACCATCCGGCACTAGTGAAAAGGTCAAAAAAGCAGGCCGCACTTACCCAAAGGCATTGTTAATAAGGGCAACCGAGGCAATCAGATGGAGGGCCAGCAGGAACACCCCGACGCGCATTTTGCACTGATGCTTCGTCAGAGGTGACGTCTAGATGTGTGCTTACCTTTAAATATGCTCAGACGGCGTATCTGCTTGAAGACCGCCAATCACGTGACGCGCCGGCTTCATGAGGTCGCAGCACCGGAAGTACGTCACCATGACCTGCTCAGCCCGATCACATGATCGGGCCGGCGTTGCCATGAGCGCCCGCAGAGATGTGCACTCCCCCCAGAAGATGACGCGGCGCATGCGCCTGGGCGAGTCAACAGAACGCCGGAGAGGTAAGTAAATGTAAAAAGGAAGTGTCTACATCAGTAACATTATCAGTATCTTACCACATAAAATCGACCACCAGGGTCTGAACATGGTCTAGATGGAACAGATGCAAAAATACATAACCTAAAATATGCATCGCAGGACAAATGAAAGTCGGTGTATTACATACACTGGGGAGTAAATTTAACAGCAGACAAATTTGGCTACCCATCATCAAATGATAGAAGCAATATATAAAGTGCAAAATGTGTGTAAAATGCATCAGTTTAAAAGTGCATATCAAATGCATGAGGCATATACATAGTATGAAAAATGCATATCAAATACATACTAGACCTAACACATTAATAATTCTAACCTATACATATACAATAACATAATGTGCATACAATACCCTAGAATACATATTTAAATTACATATTCAATGTGACAGAAGAGAAATCTCTATCTATACAGTTCTACAATACATTAGCTATATGCCATTAGAGTGACAAAAAGTGCTAGACTAGTGATGATAAAAAACACTGTAAGTGCAAGTGCATGAAATATAATAAAAAAATTCATAATATTCATACAACTGTGCAAAGAACCACTGTGATATTGGTTAAATACACTGATAAAACAGTGTAACATATTACAGAGTGTGAATAAAACCACCATCGTAAAAAAGTGAGAAAATAAATAAGAACATGTCGCTGTGCGTAAGATAACTCCCATAATGTAATAGAATACTGTATCCACAAATGGTCAACTCCATATATGACGGAACGCAATTATTCCATAAGAAGTCCTGTGTGGAGGATCTTCAGGCGGATTCTCGTGTCCTCATAGGACTAAAACCGAGCACGTCTTGTTCGACTTTCAGGAATCCCTCTTGAAAGTTGGTTCATATGTATAATGTGGTTGTTTTTGAATAAAATAGCTATTTTATGGTTACAAGCTCCTTTTTTGGTCTTTGGTTATATTTGGAAGGCGGTTTTAGATTGCACATGGGGCCTTTTGGTTTAACTTAAAACTAACCGGCGTTATCCACATGATCAAAATCTAGTCTGACAAACCAAGTCAAAGCTTAGAACCAATTTCATCGAGCAACCCAAACCCTAAGTAAAGGTTAATACAATTATACTATATAAGAATTTGCCCAATATTGAACCCCCACTTATTATTTAAAAAATTATATTAATGAGTTTGGAATAACACAGAAATACCAAAGGAAATGCGGAAGCACAAATAATTATCCTAAAAGAAAAAGATCATCATCATTAACCTAGTAACTCACCGCCCATTTCTCTTTTAAATAACTGACATAAATTTTTGGCAGAATTAAAAATTAATTAATTATTAATCCTATGCTCAAATGGGTTTTATGCCAAGATTACAGTAAGAGATGCACACAAGAGACTATTAGATCTCTTCAAATAGCACATGGACTCTGGGTCCCCACTGCTTGTCCTCTCATAAGATGCCGAAAAGGCCTTTCATGTGGTGCATTGGGGGGTTCTTAGAGGGGAAATTAGTTAAATTAGTTTTTTTACAGGCAGCCTAAAATACTCAGCAATCCGTTGGCCCGAATAGCTAATGAATTTTTTTCAAAACATCCTTGGGATGAGTAATGGTACAGACAAGGCTGACACCATATCCCCCTATTATTTAACCTATTTGGCGACCCATTGGCACAAGGCAATAAGAATGAAATAGGAGTTATTAGGGGAACGGGGGGTGAGCTTATAGATGCCGACGACATTGTGATACTGCTCAGATCCTAAATATCATTAATAACCTAATGGAGATTATTGAAAAAATATTCCTCCAATATCGTTATTTAAACTAAATATTACTAAATGTAATGCAAAAGGTGATGAAAAACTAGGGTTAGGCTTATTAAATAATTTTCCATTTACAGATGATGATGAAAAGGCTTTATTAATTTAGGGTACATATGTTGCGTTGTAACTTAAGGAAACTCATGATCACAACACCAAAGTTTACTGAGGAAGAATAAGACCGGATCCTGCAAGGAAATTGAAGACCTAACCTACCTGATTGCAACAATAAATCTAGTAAAATGAATATCTTACTGACAAATTGATTCTGAGATGTATACCGTTTCACTTTTAATACAAAGATAATTTAACACTTCAGCATTTTCCCATCCTTACTCCTTACGGACTGGCACCATGTAGTAGATTTATTAAAGACCTTGGACAACAAATAAACCAAAACTGGGACTACTTTAAAAAACTAATACATGTGGTACCAACTAAAACTCTTTTAATTAATAGCCTATTTAAACTTAACAATGAACATTCCTTAGGGAGGTTACTAAATACCATTATTTTTAGTCATGGAAGAAATTTAAATAAGAAACAAGATAAAAAGACTATGAAGGATTTTATCTGATATAGAAGTTTGGTGATTGACAACTTCCATGGGTCAGATATTTTGGTATAAACTCCCTAAAGAACGGTCTAAAGGGGTAGGATTTAGAAATTTTGGACTTTACAAACCCAATATAACATACCTCATAGTTTTAGTTTGTCTATTCTCCAAGTGAGGAATGTTATAAAGTGATTTTTTTATAGAAATCATAGGTGCGCCTTATAGTCCAGTGCCGCATTTATATATGAACCCTACTTTCAGACAAAAAGCTGCCTTGAACGTCACAGGTCTGCCACCTGCTGGTTCATTCATACTTATAATAGGTGCGCCTATTATCCGGTGCGCCTTATATATGACCTAGATGTTTAACGAGGCATTTATTGATGGTGCCCTTTATAACCAGTGCGCACTATAGTCCGAAAAATACGGTATTGTATAACCATGAGAGACACTAAGAGAACTTCAACTAGGCTGGTATCTTGCGCCTTCTAAATGAGCTTAAATCAAACCTCTCATATAGCGATCTATGTGGAGAGGATGTGGCTAAGTGGCCAATATTTACCATGTAGTTTGACATGCCGTATCTTTCAACAATCTTTGATATCATATATCAAGATTGTCGGCAGTAAAAAGAACCTAGACCAGGACCTGGCATTATTACATATGGACAATTTGGACAGATATCACAAAAAGATTACTGACCTAACGTCATAATATGAACAAGTATCTCTAAATGTTTTTGTAAATTACCTCATTGTTAAAGGAAAAGTGGGAACGCCTAAAAGATAATATTAGAATGACCAGCATTAGTGATAGATAAATAGGAAACAGTGTATACTTCTAGTTTATAATTTGGAAAAGGATATAAGAATAAATTGGATTTAATTTAAAGAAGAGGGGCAAGACATTTGTATTATGTGTAAAATGTATAAATTAATAGTGTTGTTTGTCCTTTTTTTTTCTTTTTCTTTTTTGTTTTGTTGTACTGTCCAATGTATTATAAATTAAAAAAAAGAAATACATAAAAAATACTGTCCGAACTTCTAGAAGGGATCAATACAATTACCCCTTACAAAAAGTAAAAGATAAAATGTTAAAACCAACCGGATTTGTGGTGTCATAACCAAATGAAGGGGTAGGATGGTTTTCACCAGAACATCTTGGCTTGTCCACATCTGATGTATCCAATTCATTAAGTGACAATTTGAAAAAAGAAGATCTGCACCTTTCAAAAAAAAGAAAAAAAAAGAAAAATGTCCAGAATTCAAGAGGTAGTGGACCACCACCCGACGGAGATGATGTAAGCCGACACCAGGGCACGATTTGGTCGATGGGGGTGGCCAAGGGGTTAGGTGCAGACGTGAGGCAAAAAGACGGAGGTCGTGGACAGGCAGTAGGTTAGGACCGGCAGCACAGGGAGCGAAGTCAGGAACAGAGTCAAGATCACAACGGAAAATCACTATAAACACAAAGGACATAGGGAACCAGCTTTTCCTAAGGCACAAAGCTCAAAGACCAGCAAGGGGCACAACAAAGAGGCGGGAATTTAACAGAAATTGCGGATGGCGGCCCTTTTTAAATATCAGAACACGTTAAGTGCAGCCGGAAGCGGGAAGACTGCCGGTGGGAGCATGCGGACAGTAAGTTAGGGCTACTACAGGCAATAGGGGGGAACAGGGGAGGCAGCAGATGGGGAGGACATGGGACGCAGGAGCACCCCCCTGACAGTAACCCTCTCCCTTTGGCCTCCCCTCTTCTTGGTATAAAGGAACCTCTGCAGGAGAGTACAGTTCAGGATGTTACCTCGGCGCCCATGATCTCTCCTCAAGCCCAAACCCTTCCAGTCAACAAGGAGAAACTCTAACCCTCTAACCATCCTTCATTTATCCAGGACCTCCTTTAGCTCGAAGACATAAGTGGAGTCAGCCCACGGAACACAGAGGAGGCACCTGCTGGGAAGAAGCGGTTCGGATACTGACTTCAGAAAGAGAGCATTGAACGAGTTGGAATGTGTATAGTGGGAGGAAAGTGAAGCCTCACTTGGAGAGAGAACAAAGGAGGCCTGTGATTTTTTTCTCGGCATGCAAGGGAGACGAGTCTGCTCCAGATAGCTAGATCTGGACCACTCTTCCATGACAGAAAAATCTGATGGCACAGAAAGAGGAGGAGAAGAGAAGACATTCTGCGGACCTGTTTTGTCCTGATGGGGGTAGAGGACCAAATAAGGAGATAATAGCCCAGTGTCTAGTAATTTCTCTACATGTCAATGGACTGTGGATGGTAGACCACAACACAGGTAGATAGCAAGTCTTTAACATGTCATTACCAATCCTGGAAATGGCTGGTGCGTTACCGAGTCCAATGCATGATGAGAACTTGAAGTGTCAATCACGAGTATTAAAGTGGTCTTCCACTTCAAAACCTACTCGCAGATGAGGGTTTTTAAATAAAGCCTCACATAGGTCTATTGGTGAAGCATGGTGGCTCCACGTAGGCGATTGAAGAGTTCTGGATAAGAGGCAGTGCGTAGTGGTTCTTAACGGTAATTTAGAAGTTTAGGCCGCAATAGTCTATGGACAGACTGAGTGAAAACCATCATTCTTTGCCATAAAGAAGAACCCAGATAACTGGCAGGGGAAGAGCATGCATATATATGAACCCTTTGCAGGTTCCCCTTCCATATAGACTGACATTAATGCGGTTCAGAACAGACGTGGGTAGGACCGACTCGTGGAGGGGAAAGTGCCATGGACAACAGATCTTTCGTAGGCGACAGGTGAGGTGGCAGAGTCTCTGCTTGCTTCTCCAAGAACACACAGCAAAGTCCATATAAGAAGCGGAGAAGAAGAAGGACCCACCATAGGCTTAGCTTAGAGGAGAACTGAAGAAGGCACAGAAGCACAGGATGAAGTGCCATTAGACTCGAGACTGGGCATTCTGAGTCCCCAGTCTGCCAGTGAGCCAGGTTGCATCGCGCTGCAACCCATGGGAGGCTAATAACCGGAAGACTGGGATCAGGAGCACATAAATGATAGTCTCTCTTGTGCCAAGCAACAACATGCAGAGATAAATTGTTCACAATTATACAGTCAAATGAGATATATATACTAAATATGTATAGCAGGGTGACAACGCCCCCATGCTTGTGCAGAAAAAGAGTTGCACAGGGAGTAGATCCCCACTTATAACACCTAAAAGTCAACCAACTGAGAGAAAAAGGAGGGAAAAATGAAGAAAAAAAAACCATAAAGATAAGTGACTGAAAAAAGTGCACAACTTTATTAGGTTACAAAAAGTTGTTAATAAAACATGGTCTAAAAAAAACAGATTGAAATAGGCTACAGGAGACAGAGTTCATATAACCAGGGGCCAGAGATACAGGCAATATATATCACATCTGAAGGGCGTGTAGTAACACAAACATTGCACAATAGTAGTATGTATGCCCAAAAGCAATTAACAATAATAAGATGAACTGCAGCTCTGAAACCTCACAGGGGTCATAACAAGTTTTCAGTATGCAAATAGCAGTATGTTACCCAAAGGAGGAAAGGTTACAATAGTAAGTGATATGGCATAAGTATCATTCGGTGACTACAAAGTCATTAACCCATATAATACACATCGCTAAAGATGCCAAGCCTGTGCTCATAGCTACCTGTCACTAGGAAATGCCCCAACGCGCGTTTCAACCCGAGAAAAGACCGGGGGTTGAAACGCGCGGTGTTGGGGCATTTCCCTAGTGACCAGGTGGTAGCTATGAACAGGCTTGGCATCTTTAGCGAGTGTATTATAAGGGTTAATGGACTTGGTAGTCACCGAATGATACTTATGCCAATATCCCTTACTATGGTTAACCTTTCTCCTTGGGTTATACATATCTGCATTATGCAATTACTGAAAATTGTTTGAACCCATGTGAGGTTGAGATGCTTGCTAGTTAGTTACATTTATTATTGTAATGCTTTGGGCAGACATACTACTATTGTGCAAGTTTGTGTACTAACACGCCACATGATGTGATATATTGCTGTATCTCTGGCCCCTGGTTTATATGAACTCGTTCCTGTAGCCTATTCAATCTGTTTTTTTAGACACATGGTTTTATCTAACACTTTGTTCGAACCTAATAAAGTTGTGCAACTTTTTTAATGTCATATCTTATGGGTTTGTAGCTTCATTTGCCCTCCCTTTCTCTTCAGTTGGTTGACTTTTATGCAGAGATAGAAGCTTGGTGTGGTAATGGACAAGATTACAGAGGTTCTTCCCACTGACGGACGAGATAAACCATCGGCTTTTCAAGGCGACACAGGAAAGTGATTGACAGAGAGACAAGCAGATCCACAAAGAGTAAGGAGTGGGCTGGTCCTCAAAGATGGACTGAATTCGGGATGTCGGTGATGTTAGCCGTGACCAGGTGTCCTGTCCACAAAAGATTGTGCGCCCGATCTCCTGCATCGGTGGCTTCCTCGCTCAGGAGTTCACCTTTCTTCAAGGCGTAACTAAAGATGCATTGTCTTGCAACACAGATGAATGTTAAATGCCCATGCTCAGTCCGAATCAGTAAGGTTGTCGACGGCCTGCCCCCGATTTCTGTCACATGAAAAGCCGGCGGCGCTGTGCCAAAATCCGATCCGTGTGACACAACCCTTCTAATACGTTTAGCCGTTGCAAATCCTGAAAATGTCGGGAAGTCTGACGGGAAAATACGATCCGCTGAACCTAGTAAATAAGCCCCAAAGGTTTTTGTTTTTTTTTGCTCTCTCTTTAAAAGCAAAAAGTAAGATAAGACACGAGGTCATATTACTAACAGGGTCACCGGAGTTCACAGGAACTCAATGGGCTCATGTACTAAGTAGCTCCGCGGAAGCACTTTGTCAGGTTTCCCGTTTTTTTACGCCGGGATGGATTGGGCGTCATTCGCGTCGCTTTCACGTGACAGAACTCGGGGGAGTGGCCGTCGGACAACCCAAAAGAGGATTCGGAAAAACCAAGAATTTAAAAAACAAAATGTGTTCGCTAGATCAAGCAGGTACAGGCACCGCGGGAAGAAGCAGATGAACTCCGGCGGACCTCGGAGCAGAAGGGGGACACCAAGGGATTATCGCCAACAGGACGGGTAACCCCCCCCCCCCCACGGTAATTAAATGAGCCCATGTCTCATGACTAGAACGCACCAGGCATCGATTTAATACAAGATTATGTACCGAAATACTGCAGTGTTGATCCCCCGCTCAGGGTCAGAGTTCAAAATATTTTAGTGGGGCATCTGTGTGCTTGGGCATTACGACTACAAATGAAGTTAAATATCTTGTCTGCCCAAATCAGTCGGGACTGTCCGTTGGAATGCCCCATAATTTGGTCGCAGGAAGCCTGTGAAGCTGCACACAAAACGGGTGTGGCCGCCACATCCCAGCCAAACACACTTCAAAATACTGTTGGAAGTTATTGTTAGGCCCGAAAACCAGTGCACAGTTTACAAAGTATGATGCAGGCATAATAATATTATATATATATATTATGTGCACATACCTCCATTTCTTTAGTGTCAGGTCAGCAACCCTACCTCATTATTATTTCGTATTAGAGCAGCACCCACTCCCCCAATTTTATATGTAGTACAGCAGTAGGTACCCCGATAAAATATATGTAACAGCAGTTACACCAATTATTAATTAAAAGGAAGCATGAAACGTCCCATTATTATTATTTAGTCATGGTTAAAAAAAAATTAAAAAAAATAAAAAATTATACAAACCTGAAAGCAATCATTGGGCTTCATATTATGCCCGGCACTAGTGAAGAATGCCATGTTGGTGTGAGGAATCCATGCGCAAACACCACGTATGGGAATGTAATTTCCTTTGGACTTTTGATTGTTCTTGCGGCTAGTTGCAATCAGGGCCAGTGTGGAAATAATCAGGGTTGAAAGTCCCCGCCTCACGGTGGCAGATTGCGGACACCTTTTTTAAAGGCGGCATTTTGCCGCCCATAGTAGGGACGTGGCAATTCCTGCCGCCAATGTGTTCCCATTAGGGAGAGCAGTGCGCACCACTCTGCAGGAAACTGCCAGCGATGTGATGACGTCATTATCACTTTACAAACAGCCGGCAGTGCTGTGAGAAGAGGGGACAAGGAGCTGTGGGGGGATCGACCGTTTGGAAGGTAAGTACCTAGTTTATTATTTTGGGGGGACTGATATATCTAAGGGGAGGCTGTGTCTATCCTCAAGGGAGGATGTGCATAATACTGTATGGGTGAGGCGTGCATAATACTGGGGGGGGAGGAATGTGCATCAAGAATACTGTTGTGGGGGCCATAGGCGGTGAATAATAATCGGGAGCGGATGGCTGTGAATGAAAAATGGGGGGGCTGTGATAGACTATGGGGGAGGATGTGCATATATGAGGGGAGGCTCCGTCTTACTGTGTGGGCAGTAGCTCTAGAAAATGCCTATGGGGGATATGTATATAGGGGCGCTGGATTTTAATTAAACTGGCGGTCTTATCTGGTTGTACTAGATATAATTAATTAGGAGTATGTATTGGGGGCTGTTATAAATAAAATCAGTTCAGGGAGCTGGTATAACTTAAAATAAATAATGGGTGCGGTATTATTACCGTATACTATAATTTATTTGGTGACGATATAAAGGATGTGAAGATTGTTGAAGATTATCTCTATATAGGAACACCTTGACGAAAAGGGTGTTCGGGGTTGGTTGTTTGTAACAAGTGGATGATAATTCGGAAAACATCTAAAGAATATCTGATAAGTAAAAATAGGTGAGTATGGATGACACAAAATAAGCTTTATGGTAACATTTAAAACACAACTTAAAAACCCAAAAGCTGGGTTGCATATCACAAAAACTCCCAAGATACCAATAAAAAAATAGATGAAAAAATAGGCACAGTTGGTAATATCAAAGTAGTCGATCTTAGAAGATGTACAGAAATATCTGGTATACGGCTTCATATGGGAATGTAGTTTGGCACTTATTTGGATATACTTTATTTGCATGGACCTTATTTATTAGTATACCTCCAGGTAAGAAACCTTTTTGACCCTTTGGTCCTAGAATGTACATCGTCTAAGAATGACTAGTACTTTGATATATCCATGTGGCCTATTTGTCATCTGTATTTTATGTGTTACTTGGGAAGCGTTTTTTGTGATTGCAAACCAGTTTGGGTTTTACGTGTGTTTAGTTAAAAATTTTAAATTAACTCAAAATGAACATTATTAATGAATTCCCTATTTTGTTTTGGTTGTTTTGATATATAATATCAAACAGGGCGACTATGGCAATGTTTTTTGTATTGAAGTGAAGGATTTTTTTTAATATGGGGAAATGCGAATGTATTTTTATGAATATTTCTTTATATTTTTTGTATGTGTGTTTTTACTTTACCTCAGCCCATGAGGTCATGAAAGACCCCTGGTGGACATTTTCACAGTTTTTTTTTTCTTTTACAAGTTTTCCCCTGTAACTGGGGCATCTATAAGGGCTTTTTTTAATCAGAGCTGTACTGTTCTGATTAGACCCAGTGGGGCTCATTTACTAAGGGTCAGTGGACCGCATTTTCGTCAGGTTTCCCGCAGATTTCCATGTTTCACCTCATTTAACAGGGGTTTTTGGGGCACAAATCGGGGGGGGGGGGGGGCAGGCCGTCGGTCTGCCGATTTAACATTGCAAACTGTGTCACAAGACATGCACTCACAAACACCGGGAAGAAGAAGGTGAACTCCGGCAGATCGCAGCGGGGAAGCGACAGATGCAGGATCTCAGGCGCTTGATGTTGGTGAATTGCGCCGGACTTCATCTTCGTCCAACCGTCCGGATCGGGGATCGCGACAGGACCGGGTAAGTAAATGTGCCCCATTAGCTCTGATTAACCCCTTTAGGCCTTTTACATGACCCCTTTCACATGACTGCGAAGTCTATAGAGCCTTATATAGAAATGCTGGCTCTCCTCCTCTATGCACTGCTCTACTTCTGCGCAATGATGTGTGGAGCGGGGAGAGGACAAGTGGTAATAAACTGCATCTCCCTTCTCCCTAGGGTCTCCAGATATCTCTGACAATGATGGACCGCCCCCTCATGAATATGCCGGAAGGCTGCTTGGTCAAGCGTTATGAGGGCTATGGCAGTGCAGTGTTTGCTAGCTTTATCGGTATGTTCCGATAAAGCTATCTTAACACTGCTATCTTACTTTAGTAAGAATCTTCTAGAACCAATATTCGGGTGACAGGTACTATTTCAATGAATATTAAAATAAAAGGGTATGACCTCTGGAAGGCGGCATTGCTTCATGGGAAAAGGGACATGCATCAAAAATCAGGAAAATCAGAATGTTGGTGCATTTTTCTGGTGTAAACTAAGCCAAATTAAAAGGTGGGGCAAAGTTAAACTAACTTTCTAATTCAGCATTAGACACTTTGATAAATCTGGTAATGCATAACACAGTCTAGTCTAATTTAACATATAAATCTTCCAAATAAAGTACAAATAGATGCCGAAATTAGAAAAAAATGTTAAAAAATTTAAAATATCTCTTAATTTCTTTCAGTTTTGAATTGACCACAATCAGAATACCATAAATTTGCCTATATGATGGACCATGTGATATCTATTCCCTACCTAGTGATGGCTTCAATGTCCTGCTTTGTTACATCAGCTTACTGTGAGTTATTACCATAATCTACATGAGCTGCATTGATATGATTTGCACAAAACCAGTGGCATAATAAGACTTCAATGGACCTCCGCGGGAAAATTTTAGTGGGGGCCCATATGCCTAAACCTCCACCACTGTCCACATCCTGTACTATTGAACCATAAACAATTTAGCCTTTATAAAAAATAATTTACTAGCAGTACATAATAGGAACAAAGAAATATGTACCAGCAGAAACTATAATGCAAATATACCAGCAATTAATATACAGAGATAGAGACTGTTAGAGAGAAAGTCAAAGACAGAGAGAAAGTCAGTCAGAGAGAGAGATAGATACATCTAAAATATTTTTTGTTAACCCATTCTATTTAGTTAAAGCAAGCCGAGAGCTACAGCTAGTATATCTATATAAATAAACCTACAGTTCTTCACTCAAGCACACACATTTATATAGTATAAATGTATATGCACATACACTCACACACACATCTATATAGTCCCACATACACAGGGGTGAACCTAGCCTTTCTGCTGCCTGAGGCGAGCTATAAAAAGACGCCCCCCCCCCCATATATCTAATATATCAAGGAGTTTCAAGACCAGACACAATCACATTGGTTTAATTTGAAAATAAAGCAATGCAAAATACATAGAGCATCCCACCGTGTACTATATAATAATCACAGCGAGCTACCACAAAGAACAAAATACATACAACAATCCGCCATATAATATAAAATCAATCCATCATGCCACCATATATTATAAAATACATCCGGCGCTCCCCATGTAATATATAATAGGTCCAGTGTGCCGCCATATACCATATAATACATACAGCCTGACGCTATATGCCATATATCATATAATACATACAGCGTGCCGCCATATACCATATAATACATACAGCGTGCCGCCATATACCTATAATACATACAGCGTGCCGCCATATACCATATAATACATATACAGCGTGCCCCCTATACCCATATAATACAACAGCGTGGCCATCCATATACCATATAATACATACAGCGTGCCGCCATATACCATAAATACAACAGCTGCCCCATATACCATATAATACATACAGTGGTGCCATATACCATATAATACGGCAGTCCCCGGTTACGACAAGATAGGGTCTGGACATTTGTTCTTAAGTTGAATTTGTATGTAATTCGAAACTGATATTTTTAATTGTAGTTCCAGACAAAATTTTTTTCTTGCCCAGTGACATTGGGAGTCAAAATTTTTTGCTGTAATTGGACCAAATGATTATCAATAAAGCTCATTACAGACATCTTACAGCTGATTATTGCAGACTGGGACTATAATAAAGCATCCAGAAGATTCTCATCACAGGTCACAGTGGGCAGAGGGTCCGTCTGTAACTATGGGTTGGTTCTGGGTAAGTCTGTGGTCCTTAATGGGGACCGCCTGTACATACAGTGTGACCCATATACCATATAATACATACCGCGTGCCCCCATATACCATATAATACATACAGCGGCCCCATTACATATTAAACATACAGCGTGCCCCCATTGATCCATATAATACATACAGCGTGCCCCAATACCACATAATACATACAGCGTGCCGCCATATAACCACATAATCAATACAGAGTGCCGCCATAACCACATATACATACAGCGGGCCGCCCTATACTCATACATGATAAGCATACCTATACATACAGCGTGCGCCATATACCTATAATACATACAGTTGTCCGCCATATACCATATAATACATACAGCTGTGCCGCCATATACCATATAATACATACAGAGCGTGCCCCATATCCCATATAATACAACAGCGTGCCACCATGTACCAATAATACTACAGCGTGCCCCCATATACCAACTAATACATACAGAGTGCCGCCATATACCACATAATCATACAGCGTGCTGCCATATACCTATAATACATACAGCGTCGCCATATACCATATATAACATACAGTGTTCCGCCATATACCCATATAAATACATACCGTGTCCGCCATATACCATATAATACATACAGTGTCCGCCAGATACCATATATTCATACAGCCTGCCGCCATATACCATATAATACTACAGCATGCCCACCAATACCATATATTACATACAGTGTGCCGCCATATACCATTAATACATACAGCGTGCCGCCATATACCATATAAATACAACGCTGCCGCCATATACCATATAATACATACAGCGTGCCGCCATGTAAAATATACTATATGGAGGCAAGCCGTTTGTATTATTTACTAAATGAGGCTGCTGTATGGTATAATATTATATATGGCGACACGCTGTGTGTATTGTATCTTAATAATATAAATATATATATATATATATATACATATAACACTCTACAAGGCGATACACATATACAGCATATCACTCATATAGCATGCATATACCCACACTCACACAGTGTACCACACTTATATACATTCATACAGTAGGCTACACACACATTCACTGTACAGAATATACATAAATACATAGATGCATCTAAATATATAGTAGCTTCACACTTACCATAATCGTTGAGGCAGGCCGCGGACAGGTTTGTCGGGCGGCCTGAAGGGGGGGGGGGGGGGGCCCGGGCCCCAGAGCCCGGGGCCGGGGACGGGGGGGGGGGTGGCGGGCGCTCCAGGGTTGGGGGGGGGGGGGGGGGGGGGGGGGGGGGGCGGAAGTGAGCTGAGGTATGCGGAGGGCGGGAGTGTCGGCCGGTGGCCGGAACCAGGTGCTGGACGGAGCTCTGGAGTGCTGGTGGACCGGAAGCACGGTGCCGGCTGGGAGCATGGTGCCACACGGAGGGCTGTAACAGTCCCGTTCGGCGGGTGGGAGTTCGATGCAGGCGGGGGTTGGATGCACGGTGCCTGCACCGGCGGGGAACTCGATGCCAGCCGGTAGGGAGTGGGGGCACGGTGCCGCCCCCTCGTCGCGCAGGAGGTTTGCCGCCTGAGGCGAGATGCTCAACACGCCTCATGGCAGGTGCGCCCCTGCACATACAGAACATATACATATTACATATACACACACATACAGTGCCATATACAGCTATACAGCATACATACACACATACAGTATAAACATACCATATACACATACATCATTTACATATGTTTCATATGTTTCCCCTAAAATAAGACATCCCTGAAAATAAGACCTAGTACAATTTTGTTCAAGCTTGGAAATATGTCAGGATCCAAAAAACCCTGACATATTTCTAAGCTTGTACAAAACAAACAATTTTTGGGATTTAACTTAAAACTAACAAAGACCAAGAACAAGAGAGCTTAGTAAACATAAAATATCTATTTTATTAAAAAATAACACATATAATACATATGAACCACTTTCAAGAGGGATTCCTGAAAGTCGAAAGTGTGAGGGAACAGACAGAGTCCCAAGATATGGGACAGACACAGAGAACTTATGGCCCCCCTGTCCTATTTATGCCTCAAAAAATGTGCCAAAAAGACATATCAATAATGTATTATGTCCGAAAATGAGACAAATATTGGGAGACAGTGGACCCATATGCTATAAGACGATACAGTACAGTCACCGGAGGTACCATCCGGCACTAGTGAAAAGGTAAAAAAAGCAGGCCGCACTTACCCAAAGGCATTGTATAAAGGGCACCGAGGCAATCAGATGGAGGGCCAACAGGAACACCCCGACGCGCATTTCGCACTGATGCTTCGTCAGGAGGTGACGTCTAGATGTTGTGCTTACCTTTAAATATGCTCAGACGGCGTATCTGCTTGAAGACGGGCCCATCACGTGACGCGCCGGCTCCATGAGGTCGCGCACTGGAAGTACGTCACCATGACATGCTCAGCCCGATCACATGATCGGGCCGGCGTTGCCATGGAGACGCCTCACAGAGATGTGCACTTCCCCAAGAAGATGACGCGGCGCATGCGCCTGGGCGAGTCAACAGAACGCCGGAGAGGTAAGTAAATGTAAAAAGGAAGTGTCTACATAGTAACAATTATCAGTAATCTTACCACATAAAATCGACCACCAGGGTCTGAACATGGTCTAGATGGAACAGATGCAGAAATACATAAAGTCGGTGTATTACATACACTGGGGAGTAAATTTAACAGCAGACAAATTTGGCTACCCATCATCAAATGATAGAAGCAATATATAAAGTGCCACCGTGTGTAAAGTGCATCAGTTTAAAAGTGCATATCAAATGCATAGTGCATATACATAGTATGAAAAATGCATATCAAATACATACTAGACCTAACACATTAATAATTCTAACCTATTCATATACAATAATATAATGTGCATAAATAACCCTAGAATACATATTAAATTACATATTCAATGTGACAGAAGAGAAATGAGAGAAATCTCTATCTATACAGTTCTACAATACATTAGCTATATGCCATTAGCCGTGACAAAAAGTGCATGGACTAAGCGATGATAATAAAACACTGTAAAGTGCAAGTGCATGAAATATAATAAAAAATTTCATAATATTCAATACAACTGTGCAAAGAACCACTGTGATATTGGTTAAAATACACTGATAAAACAGTGTAACATATTACAGAGTGTGAATAAAAACCACCATCGTAAAAAAGTGAGAAAATAAATAAGAACATGTCGCTGTGCCGTAAGATAAACTCCCATAATGTAATAGAATACTAGTATCCACAAATGGTCAACTCCCATAATATGACGGAACGCAATTGTCCATAAGAAGTCCCTGTGTGGAGGATCTTCAGGCGGATTCTCGTCGTCCTCATAGGACTAAAACCGGAGCACGTCTTTCGACTTTCAGGAATCCCTCTTGAAAGTGGTTCATATGTATTATATGTGTTGTTTTTGAATAAAAATAGATATTTTATGTTTACTAAGCTCTCTTGTTTTTGGTCTTTGGTTTATATTTTGGAAGGCGGTTTAGATTGCACATGGGGCCTTTTTTGGTTTAACTTAAAACTACCGGCTTTATCCCATGATCAAAATCTAAGCCTGAACAAACCAATCAAAGCTCAGAAAATTTATCGAGCAACCCAAACCTTAAAAAGTATTAATAAATTAATACTATAAAGAATTTGCCCATATATTGACCCCACTTTTATTAAAATTATTTAATGAGTTTTGGAATAACACAGAAATACCAAAGGAAATGCTGGAAGCACAAATAATAATTATTCCTAAAAGAATAAAGATCATCATCATTACCTAGTAACTACTGCCCAATTTTCTCTTTTCAATACTGACATAAAATTTTTTGGCAGAATGAAAAAATTAATTAATTATTTAATCCTGTATGATCAAATGGGTTTTATGCCAAGATTACAAGTAAGAGATGCAACAAGACGACTATTAGATCTTCTTCAAATAGCACATGACTCTGGGTCCCCCACTGCTGTCCTCTCATAAGATGCCGAGAAGGCCTTTCATGTGGTGCATTGGGGGTTCTTAGAGGGAACATTAGTTAAATTAGTTTTTTACAGGCAGCCCTTAAACTATACAGCAATCCGTTGGCCCGAATAGCTAATGAAGATTTTTTTCAAAACCTCTTGGAATGAGTAATGGTACTAGACAAGGCTGACCCATATCCCCCTATATATTTAACCTATTTGTCGAACCATTGGCACAAGCAATAAGAATGAATAGAGAGATTAGGGGACTGGGGGGAGATGGTAACAGGTTTGCCGTGAGCTTATATGCCGACGACATTGTGATAACCTGCTCGGATCCTCAAATATCATTAATAAACCTAATGGAGATTATTGAAAAATATTCATCAATATCTTATTTTAAACTAAATATTACTAAATGTTAATCAAAAGTGATGAAAAACTAAGGATAGGCTTATTAAAATAATTTCCATTTACATGGATGAAAAAGGGCTTTACTTATTTAGGTACATATGTTGCTTGTAACTTAAGGAAAACTCATGATCACAACACCAAAGTTTTACTGAGAAGAATAAGACCGGATCCTCAGGACATTGAAGACCTTAACCTATCCTGGATTGCACAAATAAATCTAGTAAAAATTAATATCTTACTGACAATATTATTCTATCTGAGATGTATACCGTTTCATTTTAATACAAAGATAATTAAACACTTGCAGAATTTTCCCATCCTATACTCATTACGGACTGGCAACCATAGTAGATTCTATTAAAGAACCTTGGACAACAAATAAACCAAGAAACTGGGACTACTTAAAAAAACTAATACATGAAGGTATACCAACTAAAACTCTTTTAATTAATAGCGCATTTAAACTTAAAACAATGAACATCATTAGTGAGGTTACTAATACCATTAGTTTTGCATGGAAGAAATTTATAATAGAAAACAAGGGAATAAAAATAGACTATTAAGATTTTCATCTTGAATATATAAGTTTGGTGATTGCAAACTTCTTCCATGGGCAGATTTTGGGTATAAACTCCCTAAAAGAACTGTCTGAAAGGGGTAAGATTTAGAAATTTTGACTTTACAAACCCAATATAACATCCCATATAGTTTTAGTTTTCTATATCTCCAGCTGAGGGAATGTATAAAGTTGTTTAAAATATTGAAAAAGATCAAATTAAAACAATCCCTCCACTGCAACCATAGCTTCTTTTTACACACTAAAAAAACCACCGGATGATGATGTAAGCCGACACCTGGGCACGATTTGGTCCGCGGTGGTGGCCAAGGTGAGGTGCAGAATTGTGAGGCAAAGACGGAGATCGCGGACAGGCAGCACGGGAGCGAAGTCAGGAACAGAGTCAAGATCACAACGGAAAATCACTATAAACACAAAGGACATAGGGAACCAGCTTTTCCTAAGGCACAAGGCTCAAAGATCCAGTAAGGGGCACACAAAGAGGCCGGGAATATAACAGGAAATGCGGATGGCGGCCCTTTAAATCTCAGAACACCGGAGCGTGCATGCCGGAGCGGGAAGACTGCCGGTGGAGCATGGACATGTAAGTAGGGCTGCTACAGGCAATAGGGGGCACAGGGAGGCAGATGGAGGAGGACATGGGTCGCAGGAGCACCCCTAACAGTACCCCTCTCCCTTTGGCCTCCCCTTCTTCTTGGTCTAAAGGAACCTCTGCAGGAGAGTACAGTTCAGGATGTTATCCTCAGGCTCCCATGAAGCCCAAACCCCTTCCAGTCAACAAGGATGAACTGCTTCCCTCTAACCATCTTCATATCTAGGACCTCCTTAGCCTCGAAGACATAAGTGGAGTCAGCCACAGGACCCAGAGGAGGCACCTGCCGGGAGAAGCGGTTCAGGATGACTGACTTCAGAAGAGAGACATGAAAGGAGTCAGGAATGTGTATAGTGGGAGGAAAGTGAAGCTTATACACCGCAGGGTTTATACGCTTCGGCACCTCAAATGGCCCCAGGAAACGTGGACCAAGTTTGTAGCTGGGGATCTTCAGCCGGACATACCTGGAGGACAGCCTCACTTGGAGAGAAGAACAAAGGAGGCCTGTGTTTTTGTCGGCATAGCAAGGAGAGTTGAGTCTGCTCCCAGATAGACTTAAGATCTTGGACCAACTCTTCCATGACAGGAACATCTGATGGCACAGAAAGAGGAAGAAGAAGAAGATGAAAATTCTGTAGACCAGTTGTCCTGACGGGTAGAGACAAAATAACGGAGATAATAGCCAAGAGTCTAGTTAACTCTCTCTACATGTCAATTGGACTGTGGATGGTAGAACACAACACAGGTATATAGCAAGTCTCTTAAAATGTCATTAGACAAACTCCTGGAATATGGCTGGTGCGTTACATGGCGAGTCCAAATGGCATGATGAGATACTTGAAGTGTCCATCACGAGTATTAAAGGTGGCCTTCCACTCAACTGCTTCGCGGATTAGGTTATATGCCTCACATAGCTCTTATTTGGTGAAGACTGTGGCTCCACGTAGGCGATTGAAGAGTTCCGTGATCAGAGGCAGTGTGTAGTGGTTCTTAATGGTAATTTTGTTTAGGCCGCAATAGTCTATGAACAGACTTAGTGAACCATCCTTCTTGGCCATGAAGAAGAACCCAGCACTGGCAGGGGAAGAGCACTGCATATGAATCCCTTCTGCAGGTTCTCCTTCACATAGACTGACATCAATGTGGTTTCAGACACAGACAGTGGGTACGACCGACCTCGTGGAGGGGAAGTGCCTGGCAACAGCTCTTGTAGGGACGGTGAGGTGGCAGAGTCTCTGCTTGCTTCTCCAAGAACACATCAGCAAAGTCCATATAAGAAGCGGAGAGACACACCAGAGGTTTAGAGGAGACCGAAAAAGGCACAGAAGCCATAGGATGAAGTGCCATTAGACAGCGAGACTGGCATTCTGATCCCCAACGAAGAACTTCCACAGGTGCATGGCGCTGCAACCATGGGAGGCCTAATAACACGGAAGACGTGGATCAGGGGAGCGCATAAAATGATAGTCTCTCTTTGTGCAACGCCACAACTTGCAGAAATAGAAGCTCGGTGTGGTAATGGACCAGATTACAGAGGATCTTCCCACTGACGGACGAGATAACCATCGGCTTTTCAAGGCGAACCACAGGAAAGTGATACAGAGAGACCAGGGCAGCATCCACAAAGAGTAAGAGCTGGGCTGGTTCCTCAAAGATGGACCTGAATTCGAGGAATGTGGTGATGTTAGCCGTGACCAGGTCGTTCCTGTCCACAAAGATTGTGCGCCCGATATCCTGCATCTGTGGCTTCCTCGCTCAGGAGTTCACCTTCTTCTTCCAGGCGTAACTAAGTGCATTGTCTTGCAACACAGATTGAATGTTAAATCCCATGCTCAGTCCGAATCAGTCAGGTTGTCCGACGGCCTGCCCCCCGATTTCTGTCACATGAAAGCCGGCGGCGCTGTGCCAAAATCCGATCACGTGTGACACAATCCCCTTCTAAATACCTGTTCTAGCCGTGCAAATCCTGAAAATGTCGGGAAGTCTGACGGAAATACGATCCGCTGAACCTTAGTAAATAAGCCCCAGTGTGCCTCTTTAAAAGCAAAAAGTAATATAAGACACTGGGTCATATTTACTAACAGGGTCACCGGAGTTCACAGAACTCAATGGGGCTCATTTACTAAGAGCTCCGCGGACGCACTTTTGTCAGGTTTCCCGTTTTTTTCCGCCGGGATTTTGGCGCATTCGCGTCGGCTTTCACGTGACAGAAATCGGGGGCGTGGCCGTCGGACAACCCAACGGATTCGGAAAAACCACAGAATTTAAAAAACAAAATGTGTCGCTAGATCAAGCACTTACATGCACCGGGAAGAAGCAGATGAACTCCGGCGGACCTCGGCGCAGCAGGGACACCTACTGGATATCGCAACAGGACCGGGTAAGTAAATGAGCCCCATTGTCTCATTGACTATAACGCACCATGCATCGATTTAATAAGATTATGTGCCCGAAATCATGCATGTGTTGCTTCCCCCGCTCAGGTCAGAGTTCAACATATTTTAGTGGTGCATCTTTGTGCTTGGGCTTACGACTTACAAATGAAAAGTTAAATATCTTGCTCTGCCCAAATCAGTCGGACTGTCCGATGGAATGCCCCCTAATTTGTGTCGCATGGAAGCCTGTGAAGCTGCACCACAAAAAGGGTTGTGTGCGCCACAATCCCAGCACACACACTTCCAAAATACCTGTGGAAGTTATTTTAGGCCCGAAAACAGTGCACAGTTTGACAAAAGTATGCAGCATAATATATATTATATATATATATTATTGCACATACCTCCATTCTTTAGTGTCAGGTCAGCAACCCTACCTCATTATTATTTAGTATTTAGAGCAGCACCCCCTCCCCCCATTTTATATGTAGTACAGCAGTACCCCCTTATTAAATAATATGTAACAGCAGTTCCCCCTTATTAATTAAAATGAAGCATAGCAACGTCCCATTATTATTATTTAGCTCATGGTAAAAAAAAAATTAAAAAATAATAAAATTATTACAAACCTGCAAGCAATCCTTGGGCTTCCTATTCTGCCCAGGCACCTAGTGAAGAATGCATGTTGTGTGATGAATCCACTGCGCAAACACCACTTCTGGGATATTGTTCAATTTATCTTCTGGCCTTTTGATTGTCTTGCGCTAGTTGCAATCAGGGCCAATGTGAAATAATCAGGGTGAAGTCCCCGCCTCAGGTGGCAGATTGCGGACCCTTTAAGAGGCGGCATTTTGCCGCCAATAGTACGGACTTGCCAATTCCTGCCGCCAATGTAGTTCATAGGGAGAGCAGTGCGCACCACTCTGCAGGACACTGGCCAGCGCATGTGATGACGTCATTATCACTACAAACAGCACGGCAGTGCTGTGAGAAGAGGACAAGGAGCTGTGGGGGATCGCCGGTTTCTGGAGGTAAGTACTAGGTTTATTATTTTTGGGGGGCTGTATATATCTTATAGGGGAGGCTGTGTATATCCTATAAGGGAGGCTGTGCATAATACTGTATGGGTGAGGCCGTGCATAATACTGTGTGGGAGGCTGTGCATAATACTGTGTGGGGGAGGCTGTGCATAATACTCGGGGGGAGGCTGTGCATAATACTGGGGGGGGCTGTGCATATACTATGGGGGAGGCTGTGCATATACTGAGGGGAGGCCCTGTCTACTGTGTGTGCAGTAGCTCTATAAACTGCCTATGGGGGATCTGTATATAGGGGCTGGATTTTAATTAAACTGAGCTGTCTTATCTGGTGTACTATATATAATTTAAATTAGGAGTATGTATTTGGGGGCTGTTATAAATAAATCAGTTCAGGGAGCCTGGTATACTTAATAAATAATGGGTGCTGTATACAGTATACTATAATTTATTTGGTGACGATATAAAGGATGTGAAGATTGTGAAGATTATATATATATAGGAACACCTTACAGAAAAATGGTGTAACAATGTGGGATGATAAATTCGTCACACATCTAAAGAATACTGATAAGTTAAAAATAGGTGAGTATGGATGACACAAAATAAGCTTTATTGGTATAACATTTAAAACACACTTAAAAACCCAAAAGCTGGGTGCATATCACAAAAAACTCCCCAAGATAACCACATAAAAAAATAGATGACAAAATAGGCCACAGTGGATAATATCAAAGTAGTCGTCTTAGAAGATGTACAGAAATATCTGTATACCGGCTTCATATGGTAATGTAGTTTTGCACTTTATTTGTATATACTTTATTTGCATTGGACCTTTTATTTATTATGTATACCCTCCATGTAAGAAACCTTTTTGACCCTTGGTCCTAGATATTTCTGTACATCTTCTAAGACGACTACTTACTTTGATATTATCCACTGTGGCCTATTTTGTCATCTATTATTTTATGTGGTTATCTTGGGAAGTTTTTTGTGATATGCACCCAGCTTTTGGGTTTTTAAGTTTGTTTTAAATGTTATACCAATAAAGCTTATTTTGTGTCATCCATACACATTTCCTTTCCTATTTTTAACTTATCATATATAGGAACACGATCCACTATACTGTAAGTGACTGGAGCTGTATAGAGCTGAAGACACTTGACTGTGAATTCAGATAAACCACGTCGAGGAGAGATCATAAAGCAGTCTTCTTCCTTGGAGCAGATCATCATCTGTTATACAAGATACTTCTAATGTCTGTGTCACTCACTGACTACTAGTGTGTGAGGTAAGATCATCACCAGGGGGTAGGGGGGGCAACTTTTTCAATTTTCGCATCAGGCAGCAAAAAAAAATTAATCGGCCCTGGTTGTAATAGTGTATGTAGTTGCATTGCCAAAAGGTATATAATATAGTTGAATGATGATAATAATTATTCCTGACACACAAATAGAAAAGGTGGATCTTAATTTATAAATCTTTGCTAATAGGCAAAATTAATTTGCTATATCTAGTATTATTAAAATATAACTGTTATTAGTTACCAATATAATATGAACAATTACAGTAATGAACAGTAAATAGGGATACGTTTTACAATGATAAATTAAAAACACATTTCCAGCAAAATTCTCACAATATAATTTTTTATATTTATGCTGAGGATCAATCCTCTATCTTCTCATACATGGAGATACACATAGTTAGGCAGAGGCAATACACACAGAAAATGAATTCTTAATATATTATTTGCAGAGGTCTCTTCTAAATCTGATCTGATCTCCTAATTGTCAGGTCAGATAGTCACTTAAAGGGAACCTGTCACCAGTGACCTAATTTTCACTAAAGACAGGTAGCAGCAGCCCATCACACCTTCATTGCAAATACCTTTTCTACTTTCTCTAAGCATTTGCTCCTCCCTCTCCCACCGATGTCATCTCACCAGGCTGTGACTTCTGTGAACGAACAGGAGGAAGGAGCTGTAGAAGAACACAAAGGAGCTGAGCAGTCTGCAGCACATACAAGGCATGTGTTGTTTTTCGAAATGCATCCAAACCAAAGCCCAACCCCTGGGACTACACAGCGTATTCTGTCAGGGTGCAAGCTAAGTTATAATACACAATTATATTGTAATGCAAATGCTTAGAAAAAGCAGAGGGCATATTTGCAATGCAGCTGTAATGGGCTTTTGTTACCTGTCTTTAGTTCCAGGTGACAGGTTCCCTTTATACAGGTAAAGTGACTGACTTGTACTATAAAAGGCTAATATTAATCCTTAGCCATTGCTTTACACCCTGTATCTCTCTTCGCATGATGTTATGTGTGGGTCCAGCAGGAAGACCTCCAAAGATAATGCACTTCTTTCAACACCTTCTCAATTTTCAAGCAGTTCCAAACGGCCAATGAAGTGTTGCTGGAAAATAGTGCTGAGCACAGCATCTCATAAATTGCCTAGGGCTGCAGGAAGATTTCATGGATTTGTTCCTGTTTGGTGAACTCAGTCCTGGGCTGATGGCCTGAGTGCCAACAGAAAGGGCTCTGAGTGCCACCTCTGGCACTAGTGCCATAGGTTCGCCATCACTGCAATAGAGCATCTTTGGGATGTGGTGGAACGGGAGATTCGCATCATGGATATGCAGCCGACAAATCTGCGGCAACTGTGTGATGCCATCATGTCAATATGGACCAAAATCTCTGAGGAATGCTTCCAGCACCTTGTTGAATCTATGCCACAAAAATTGAGGCAGTTCTGAAGGCAAAAGGGGGTCCAACCCGTTACTAGCATGGTGTACCTAATAAAGTGGCCGGTGAGTGTATTTTAGTGGTGCATCTTTGTGCTTGGGCTTACGACTTACAAATTAAAAGTTAAATCTTGCTCTGCCCAAATCAGTCGGACTGTCCGATGGAATGCCCCCTAATTTGTGTCGTGTGGAAGCCAGTGAAGCTGCACCACAAAAAGGGTTCCAAAATACTTCCAAAATACCTGTGCAAGTCATTTTAGCCCCGAAAACAGTGCACAGTCTGACAAAAGTATGTCTGCGGCCCTTAATAAATGAGCCCCATTGTCTTATTTTCTGGGAAACACGGTACCACATATACAGCATAAATACACCACATATACGTTGTATACATATTATGCTGTACAATAATATATTATATATATATTATTGCACATCCTCCATTCTTTAGTGTCAGGTCAGATGATGGGGCCTCTTAACACTGCGGGTTGTTACCTCTGTAGCTACACTCCTGTGCCCAGATGTCTTAAGCTCCTTGCAGTACATCTCCACATTGGGTTCCTAAAAATTGGAAAGTCACTTACAGTATCTTGTGCACTATGTCCCACACTGTGCTCCTAAATTATATTTTCATTCCTCACAATTAAGCATGCTGTGCATCCCACTTATATAAAATACACTGTGAACTCTCAAAACATTATAGTATATACTATATTCCCAGCTTTTCCTTTGATACAACAGCCCCATAATTAGTTTAATATAACATACATAATTAAATCAATTAAATTTATATATTTAGTTTATATACAGAACCAAAACATACTCATGTGTAACACAGCACCCAAATGTGTAGCATAGCAGCAACCTTACCTCATTATTATTTAATATTTAGAGCAGCACCCCCTCCCCCCATTTTATATGTAGTACAGCAGTACAATATGTACCCCCTTATTAAATAATATGTTACAGCAGTTCCCCCTTATTAATTAAAAAGAAGCATAGCAACCTCCCATTATCATTATTTAGCTCATGCTAAAATAATAATAATAATAATAAAATTATTACAAACCTGCAAGCAATCCTTGGGCTTCCTATTCTGCCCAGGCACCTAGTGAAGAATGCATGTTGTGTGATGAATCCATTGCGCAAACACCACTTCTGGGATATTGTTCAATTTATCTTCTGGCCTTTTGATTGTCTTGCACTTGTTGCAATCAGGGCCGATGTGATATAATCGGGGTGAAGTCCCCGCCTCAGGTGGCAGGTTGCGGATCCTTTAAGAGGCGGCATTTTGCCACCGATAGTACGGACTTGCCAATTCCTGCCACCAATGTAGTTCATAGGCAGAGCAGTGCGCACTGCTCTGCAGGACACTGGCCAGTGACTGTGATGAAGTAATTAAAGACATCACTACAGACAGCGTGGCTGCCGGCGCTGTGAGAAGAGGACAAGGAGCTGTGGGGGATCGCCGGTTTCTGGAGGTAAGTACTAGGTTTATTATTTTTTGGGGGCTGTATTAATCTTATAGGGGAGGCTGTGTATATCCTATAAGGGAGGCCGTGCATAATACTGTATGGGTGAGGCTGTGCATAATACTGTGTGGGAGGCTGTGCATAATACTGTGTGGGGGAGGCTGTGCATAATATTTGGGGGGAGGCTGTGCATAATACTGGGGGGGGGGGGCTGTGTATATACTGGGGGGAGGCCCTGTCTACTGTGTGTGCAGTGGCTCTATAAACTGCCTATGGAGGATCTGTATATAGGGGCTGGATTTTAATTAAACTGAGCTGCCTTATCTGGTGTACTATATATAATTTAATTTAGGAGTATGTATTTGGGGGCTGTTATAAATAAATCAGTTCAGGGAGCCTGGTATACATAATAAATAATGGGTGCTGTATACAGTATACTATAATTTATTTGGTGACGATATAAAGGATGTTTTATGTGGGGAATAGTGTGTTTAGTCGTGTTGTGAAGATGATATATATAGGAACACGATCCATTATACTGTAAGTGACTGGAGCTGTATAGAGCTGAAGACATTTGACTGTGAATTCAGATAAACCATGTCGAGGAGAGATCATAAAGCAGTCCTCTTCCTTGGAGCAGATCATCACCTGTTATACAAGATACTTCTAATGTCTGTGTCACTCACTGACTACTAGTGTGTGAGGTAAGATCACCACCAGGGGGTTGGGGGCAACTTTTCCAATTTTCGCATCAGGCAGCAAAAAAAAATTAATCTGGTTGTAATAGTGTATGTAGTTGCATTGCCAAAAGGTATATAATATGGCTGAATGATGATACCTTATATACTCGAGTATAAGCCTAGTTTTTCAGCACAAAAAATGTGCTGAAAAACCCAAACTCGACTTATACTCGAGTCAAAAAAATTAATATATCTAAACTCGCCTTTCCGGTGACCCCTGTATATCTTCTGTGCGATCTGTCCGGCAGCGGCGGCAGGCTATATACACTGGGGCAGGGTCTGGCAGGCTATATACACTGGGGCAGGGTCTGGCAGGCTATATACACTGGGGCAGGGTGTGGCAGGCTATATACACTGGGGCAGGGTCTGGCAGGCTACATACACTGGGGCAGGGTCTGGCAGGCTATATACACTGGGGCAGGGGCTGGCTGGCTATATACTGGGGAGGCTGTGACCAATGCATTTCCCACCCTCGGCTTATACTCGAGTCAATAGGTTTTCCCAGTATTTTGTGGTAAAATTAGGGGCCTCGGTGGATCTTAATTTACAAATTTTTGCTAATAGGCAAAATTAATTTGCTATATCTAGTATTATTGAAATATAACTGTTATTAGTTACCAATATAATATGAACAGTTACAGTAATGAACAGTAACTAGGGATACTTTTTACAATGATAAATTAAAAACACATTTCCAGCAAACTGCTCACAATATAATTTTTTAATATTTATATTATGCTGAGGATCAATCCTCTATCTTCTCATACATGGAGATACGCATAGTTAGGCAGAGGCAATACACACAGAAAATGAATTCCTTAGACTTGCTACCAGTAGTACCATTTGCTCACTGCTTACTCAATATATTATTGCAGAGGTCTCTTCTAAATCTGATCTCCTAATTGTCAGGTCAGATAGTCACTTAAAGGGAACCTGTCACCAGGGACCTAATTTTCACTAAAGACAGGTAGCAGCAGCCCATCACACCTTCATTGCAAATACCTTTTCTGCTTTCTCTAAGCACTTTCTCCTCCCTCTCCCACTGATGTCATCTCACCAGGCTGTGACTTCTGTGAACGAACAGGAGAAAGGAGCTGTAGAAGAACACAAAGGTGGGGCCAAGAGCTGAGCAGTCTGCAGCACATACAAGGCATGTGTTGTTTTTCGAAATGCATCCAAACCAAAGCCCAACCCCTGGGACTACACAGAGTATTCTGTCAGGGTGCAAGCTAAGTTATAATACACAATTATATTGTAATGCAAATGCTTAGAAAAAGCAGAAGGCATACTTTCAATGCAGCTGTAATGGGCTTTTGTTACCTGTCTTTAGTTCCTGGTGACAGGTTCCCTTTATACAGGTAAAGTGACTGAGTTGTACTATAAAAGGCTAATATTAAATTTAGCCATTGCTTTACACCCTGTATCTCTCTTCGCATGATGTTATGTGATATTCCTATCTGATAAACTGTATATGTATTTTTTTTCCCATTTTTTAAGGCGATTGTGATGTCCCTCCATTAATCTCATATGGAGTTTTAAAAGAAGAATTTGCCAATAAAGAAACATTTAAAACAGGAGATACTGTGCAGTACAGTTGCCAGCTTGGGTTTATTCGTATTCTGGGAACTAGAAATACCGTCACTTGCCTGGGCAATTCTAAGTGGACAAAGCATGACATACAGGGCAGTTGGCGGGCTATACTACACTGGGGGCTGCTGGAGATATACTGGGGATAGGTGGTGACCAATGCATTTCCCAACCCTCGGCTATACTCGAATCAATAGAGTTTTCCCAGTTTTTGGTGGAAAATTAGGGGCCCATTTCGCGTAGTATACTCGGGGTCAGCTTCTATCGGAATACACTACAGATATTGTAAAAACGAAATAAAGACAGTCAAAAATCACAAACATATTAGGTATCAAAAATGCGCCGCTGTCTACTGCAAATGACATAAAAAACAGTTATTGCCGGCAATGAACCCCACGTAATTAAAAATGGCGCCCAAATTGTCCGAAAAAACACAACTTTCAATAACTAATGTAATAAAAATTTATCAGACAATACAGTTTGCATGTAAACTGTCACAAAAATTAGGGGTGAGGGAGGGCAGATGGACAACGTCTGCTCTCAAGACTTTGACACCCTACAAGCTCTCGGGGTCAGTCAGATGAAGTTAGTGACGAAACATAAAATTCCAAGATTTGGATAAGAACAAGTCAGAAGTATGGCAATAAATGATGGCAATAGAATAGAACCAAATCAAGTTCTGGGGCCGGCGTCACGGAAAATTAGCATAACATATACCGAGCCAGCAGCCTCACCACTATGTGCCGTGCTCACCCTGTGTCCCGATATGCTCCGCTGTTGGTTAATAGCAGTACTTCACGTCCGGGGGCAAAGGGGGCTGGCCTGTATAACAATGGGCGAGCTGGTCAAATATACAGGGGTAGACTGATGAGAAGGCTACGACGCTGTGACAAATTGTAGAACTATTAGTAGTTGTATTACTAATTTCCTTTACAGTAATAGGGGGTTAGCTACGCTACGTAGTAAACTTGAAATATCCCATGTACCAACTAATGAGATCACAGGCACATATATTTATTCAGAATAGTTATATTCTGGTACAGGTACGGGGCAGATTATAGTAGTCATGCGATCCACAAAGACTTCACCCACCCTAGGTCGAAGTGTGTATTCAGACAAAACAAGTATTCTTCAATACACGGATAAATACATAGTGAAAAATGACTAAAACATAGATAAAAGCATGTTGTACGAACAGGACAGGGGATGAGGCAATTTCGGACCTTTAACATAGCCGGGACTCACTACTCGATACGCTCGTCGACGTGCATAACCTCTTTACCTAATGGCTTCGGCAGTCGATGTGCCCCCTCTAGGTGTTGTGGAGTAGTGGATGGTCTACGCTTCAGTCTGCGCTTGCGAGAGAGTGGCTCCATGCAGAGCTGATGGCCACTCTATCAATGTAGTGCACTCGTTGTACTGTTGAATAAGTCTTTTGCCTTGGTAATATTGCAGCTTGCCTGGGCGCACGCCTCATAAAAAAAAACCATTTGATCCATAGACAGGCAATTTAAATGAGGTACATCTACCATTGTAGTATAGACCTGTTAGGGATCTTCGATTGTAATCAATGTCAGGCCCAACAAACGTTGGGCGAGGTGCAGTAGGGAATATTAATCGTTTTAACCACCTTCATTTCAATGTTGCGATGATAAGCACCAGTGAGAGGAATGGACAGGGCATTTACTTAAGGCCCGGTCCGTTTAGACAGTCTCGAAGATAGTGAAGCGAGTCATCCTGACGTTCTCCATATGACACTGCATTCGGGTCAAGGCAGAGGATTCTTCCCCAACAGCCGCATTTCCTGTCCCTGTTGTTTAAGCGTTGTTTGACCGTCAAGAGACTCATGCGGACGCCGCCCCCACATTGTTTCTACTTTTGTGCAAAATGACCTGTTACTGTAAATTATTTTGAGGTTCCACAGAATGAAGGAACAATTAGTAATTAATTTATTTACACTTTCCGTGAAATGCATCAAAAACGGACGTTTCGATGCCAAGGATTGACAAGCTAAAAGCTTGCAAAACCTACAGGGATATCAGAAGCTAGTTCTGGAATCTTCTTCAAATAGCAACCGATCTCTGGGTCCCCCACTGCAGTCTCTCAGTAGATGACCGAAAAGGGAACTTTGTGGGGTGCAGTGGGGGTTCTCGAGACGGAGTAACATAGGTTAAATTAGTTGTTGGTATTAACAAATTTTCGGCAAGGCGACACACACAGATAAAAGTATTTTAGTGAGAAGAACAGCATTGCCTAAGGCGTCCGTTGGTTTGTCCCGAATAAGTGGTTCTTCTTTCGGCAACCGCAGACACACAGCAGATTTCCGAGAAGTCGCCTGGATAGGACTTTGTTTCTGCAAAACCGCCTTGGACGGAGTAATGTCACGGATATCCCTTATGCACAGGGCCGATCCCAGAGAATCCTGGCCACCGCCTAAGAATAATCTTAAACTTCCCTATTGGATCGAACACCACAGTTGGAACAAGCAATAAGAATGAAATAGAGAGTGGACTTGAGCCAGGGAATGGGGGGAGCTTAAAGTATTGCCGAACCGCCAACGATTGTGGAGTAACTGCTCGGCCTCCGCAATAATTAGTCATGTATATCAAGGAATCACAAGTAAATGGGTCAGGAGTTATTGACGCAAAAACGGATAAATTACCTCCCACATATCGAGGAGTTGGTATTGACACTAAGATCTATAGAATATTCTAAATGTTCCAGTCACAAAGGATTAATGAACAACACTAGGCCCGGTATTAGGGCTTACTTCAATAATCAGATTTCCATTAAAATAGAATGAGACGTGACAAGCGGCCCTTTACCACCATTGTATTAAGGACTGAATATCGTGCTGGTGTAAGTAACTTAAGAGGATAGAAAACTACAAGATCACACATACACACCCCACAATAGATATCTGTTCCTCTGATAGCTTTAAAGATATATATTACGGTAACTGGCTGACATCAATGTTGGAAAAATTATGGAGAAGTGACTACTCTTTTAAACCACCAACTGGCATATGAGTTGCACAATATTAAAAAAATCTAGATAAAATAACACCTTAGTGAAGTAATTTGATGCCACATAATATGATTATGGGATGTATTTAACGTGTTCATAAGTATTGATTAGTAAAAAAGATAATTAAATATTAACACTTGAAAAAGAATGTCATTCCCATCACAAATGAAATAACTCAAAATTACGGGACTAAGGCAAGACTTATTAAGATAAAAAAGAATAAAAATTCTAATTAAAGATACATAATGGTACAAACAAAGTAAACCAAGATTAAAACTGGGAAACTACTATTGAGTATATAAAACCTAAAAAAAAATACAACTAAAGTACAGTACCACATGCTTATGTCCCGGTAGAACACTGACATTAATATCAATCAACTAGTATCAACAAAAAATCATAAAACCATAACTAAATAATGTCACTTTTTGTAAATCTGCAATCGTCCTGAATTATAAAACTTAAATGCCAATTGAACATCCTTACCGTGAATCTTCAAAAGGTTTCTACTAAAATATTCAACCATTAGGTTTTTGTCATAGAATGTGCTATAGCAAAAAAACTCTATCAACGTATGAACGAAAAAACATAGAGAAGCCGCGAAAAGTCATGAATAAAATATGACACAAAACTATTTGATTCCTAATGAAGACATTTTTGAATTGTCAATCTTAGAAATTTTCATAATATACGTTATACGATGCTTGAATAAGGAACAAGATGACTATATTTCAACAAATAAGTGTGTAATGGCAGCGTCAGATTTATTAGGTATAAATGAAAACTAAATTGCATATGAAAAATATTTTCAAAAACTTATATGGCAAAAACATAGTTCTATGACACCACCCAAAACAGCGTGGCCGCTATGTCCAAAGAGGATAGTTAGAAAAATATATGACTTAATTTACAAACCTAAGCAGCCAAGTAATGAAAGCGATTGGACCCAATAAAGAGATTAGTGTCGCAGAAGAATAATAAATACAGAAATTTGATGCGAGGGGCAAGTTGTAATGGTTTATATTTAGTATTGTTTAGTAAGATTTGTTTAACGATATATCGTATAAAGGAGAGATTAATTAAGTTCCAAAACCGTTATACAGATTTTCTGGTCAATCCTCCTTCTAGTATCAATGATAATCCAAGAATAACTTACATGAGAACAAGCAATAATACAATTTTACATGTTGTTCTCGGCCCTCACTTGAAGCTTGTATGAAACAAGGATCTGCCACACTTTGAATGCTGTACTATCCAGTCATACTTTATAGAACCCAGTTCAGAAGATGCGCCTAGAAAGTGCGAGAAAAGAAATGGGGTACGGGAAACATAAATGGAAAGGAGATGGAAAATTGATATTTGTCAACGGATTAGTATTCAACTGGGCATGGAGGTCGAATTGGATGGAGTTTTCTTCCGTCAGCAATCATTAACCGAGTAAATCGCCAATCGAGAGTAGCGGCCTTTTAAATAGAGTGGGGCCGATAATAAGGACGGAGGAACTCATGAGGATAGCTATTCGTGACATACATAACCATATGAATCGCACTAATTGGAAAGACTAAGAAACATCAATATACAACAGAAAAACATTCAACTACCGCCCTTGTATGTGTTTTGCCCAAATCTTGGTGCCGCCTTCAGATTCAGTCACAAAAGAGCGAGCGAAGCAGCTGCCAAACACACTGCAGCAATTGATTGTATAGGGCAGATATATTGTATGTGTAACTACAAAATTTCTAGAGTGTGAATGCTCGTGCAGACAATGTAAGAGTGTCGCCAATTGTATTTACACATGTTAATTTGTATTAGCCACCTAATGCACTATGCTGTAATTAAATAAGCTTGCGAGGTCCAAGTATGATAAGTCTAAAAGAAATTAAGTTGATGATTCACATGATCCTTTCGGCAGTAATATTCATTCGAACGCATAAGCCTCAAGCCACCTCCACCCTGCGCATTCACCTCTTATATAACAGTCTCTGGATCCTTACATCCTTAGTAAATGGGGGTTTTCATTCGACATCTGTACCCCATGAGATGGAAATGGATGCAGGTACACATAGCCAAAATCACGCACAAACACCGACCATACGTGGGTATTTGACCATCTGTAGAAACCAACCACAGAAACTATCAGCCCAAAACCTAGTTAGGTGAACCACATGACGAGGATGACCCAGGAACAGGTACAGGACATGTGATGTGGAAGGACAAAAAAGAATGGATGACCGGAGCCCAGGCGACAGATACATTCGTGTCCTGCAACGGAATGTGGTACCTGGCGCAGTGAAAGGAAAATGTAAAATCATCTGGGAGACTGAAAGAGAAAAACAGGGGGACAGTAGCATATTTAATTCTTTATTACCGAGGCTATTTGTCAAATAGCATTTCTGCTAAAAGGGAGCAAAATTTTAAATAACAACATAATTACACGGAGTAAGCTTATATTTTGGAGTGCCCATTGTAATGAAATTACTGCTTCGTTTCAACGAGGAGAATGAATTAAACATCTCTTTACTAGCCGATCACTATTAAAGCGCCATTGTTTTGCAAGAAAACAAGCAGTCACAACAGGTTGCTACCAGCTACGTGTAAAAATAGAATAGAGAGGAGATTATCGATAGTTATTTGCTAAAGAGAGGAGGGAGCGCCGAGGAGTGAAAAATGGACGATGAGAAAAGAACAAGAGGAGATGTGGGCCCGAGGTCCTTACAACGGTTAATAGCTGGTTTTGTGGTACATGAAAATAAACTTAGTAGAGAGAAGGGTTTTCCTCAAGCTAGTTATACTCAGAAAGAGAAATGCAACGTCGGTAGCTGTTGCCAATTGACGGAAACCTGACAGTGGATATGTGCTCTACACGTTAATTCGGTGCTACGTATACGTATTACTGGTCAAAATGGAGGGGGGAATGGCAGATCAAGTAAATGTGCCGTGGAGATAAGGGTAAGGTTGAGGTACGGGATTCAATGGGTGGTAAAGCGAAATAGGAGGGAGGGGGGGGGGGGGCGGCAGTAGTGGGGTGATGAAGGGGGGTCAGCGGGAGGGGGTCGGGAGTGGTCTACGGGTGCTACAACAGGTGTTGAGGAGGGCGAAAAGAGAGAATTTGATAAAGGTATAATAAATTCCGAAATTGTACAGATCAATGAGGAGAATAAGGCAAGATAACTTGGTATCAGTTTAGTATCGAAGTATTTCTTCAAAGGGATTGTTCCACAATAAAGGGGGCACAAAGTATTTAACCCGGACTACGTAAGTAATATACAAGAGATTCATTATAGACATGAAAAGGTTGCAAAATTGGTTTATTTAGTAAACAAAACCCAACACCGATATTGTCACAATAAGGTCTTGTTCACCTAACTCCCTCCTTCGATGAAAGGGTGAAATAACAACCAATATTGCCTTTTTTTTCATTTTTATTTTTTCAGTGTTCCCCACTCCAGCGCCGTTCTCACTTTTTTTCCTTACTTTTACACTTCCTCATGTTTCAGAAAACATCTGGCTTTTCCAATATTTATTTTTTTTCTTCACTCTTTTTTTTTTTCGTTTGATTTTTTTAGTTTTTTTTTATTTTGCTTTATTTTTTTTATTTTTGTTTTTTTTGTTTTTCCTTTCCTGTGTATCCCCCTCACCTATCTATTTCACTCCTGTTTTTTCCACCACAGATTGCCTTTTTGCCCCCCATTTTTCACTCCACTCTAACCCCCCCCCCCAGTGATCTAACTTTGATCAACTAAAGAAGCATCCTCTGCACTTTAAATTAAAAAATAAAGAAAAAAAAAGAAAAAAGTGTCAGTTTTAAACTATCAAATTACATGAGGTAAAGTGGTTGAAAAACCCCACACCTCCGCGGAACTGATGTAAAGAACTGAGCGCAAAACTCAGTGAACACGAGGTAAAAATTAGAAAAGTTACACTAAGATTGTTAAAATTCGATGAGTCATATGAATCTAATTTGTCTTTTAGGCACTATAAGGTACCTCCGTAAAAGGGAGGTGCAGAAGCCTGGTAGAAAACCATTCTCGCACGACTATTTATTCAGTTATAAAGGAGACGCTTCGACTATGACGACAATTGGGAGCATCGAAATATGAATAGAGGGTATGACAGTATCTGATCTGGACTACCTGGACAGGGGGACAGCAACGCCATGAGTCTGTAAGGGAAGTACGAAGCTTTTCCTAAGTGGGAACAGAAATTACACTCTGGTCGGTCAGTAGAGGATCACAACGGAAAAAATCATATAAAAACAAAGGACATAGTTTGCCGGAACCAGCTTGCCTAAAGGTGCACAACAACGAGCAAAGATCCAAAAGGGGAAAAAAAGAGGCCGGGGGGTGAAGTTAACACAGGTAACTTTATTAATATCCGCGGATGTGGGACGGCCTGCTGTCTTAAGGTACAATCATTCAGAAACACCGTTAAGGTACGCTGCACTGTGTCCGGAGGTAATGAAGGGGAAAGGACTGCCGGGTAAACTTTTTGGAGTGGTCCACCCAATAGATATACCATAGTAAACAATTTGTATGGCTAACTATAAAGGGTTCACACTTAACCCCACACTTCAAATTCTTTTTTTTTAGGTTTTCTTATCCTTCTTTTAACAGGGAAAACACTGCCTTGGTCAAGAGCATTGATTCATTGCCTGAGCGAGGACACTGGCGATCCCCAGCAGGAGAGAGCCCCATGTTATCCACGTTACCCCTAGTTACATCGTATGGCAGCTGTCCCCACTCTTCTTCTTTGGTCTAAGGGGTGGCACACTCATAGTTGCCACCGCTACTGGACTGAGCATAGCTCAACGTCAGATGGAGGTTATCCTCAGGCTCCATGATGATCTCCTCAAGGCAGCGAAAAACCCGTCTTCAAGAGTTTTAAACAACTGAGGGGACACTTAAAAACTTTAACATTAGCCTGAAACTGAAAATACCAAAAAAAAAATAGCTAAAATTACGCTCATGACTGCATATATCAGGAACTTGCATTAGCCTTCGAAAGAGTAAGTGGAGTCTCTGTTACAGCCCACCAGTGATACTACCAGAGGAGTAACTTCAGATTATAGGTCAATATAGACGCGAAAAGGGTGCGCACAAGAAGGGTGGGTAAGGTCAGGACAATGACCCTGGTTCAATTGTTGCCAGTCCATCACGATTCAGGCGGAAAAGAGAGCACATTGAAAGAGTTCTGGAAGGGTGAATCATAAGGTGAAGGAGGAAAGTGAAGCGTATACGCCAAGAGGGATTATGGACACCCAGCACCCAGTAGAAGAACACGTGGACCAAAGTTTGTTATGCTGGGGATCTTCAGCGCGGACATACCGGAGGAAAGCCTCACTTGGAGAGACGAACAAATGGTGGAGGCGTGCAGCGTTTGATATGTACTATTGGTCACCATAGCATAGGGGAGAGATTCGCCGAGCTAGCTCCCAAGTAGGGGAGGTTAAACAGCTACATCTCCCGATGAGACCTATACTCTTCTTCATGATCGACACGCACAACATCTAGAATGCAGACATAAGAAGAACGAGGAAGAAGAGGAAGAAAAGTTCTGTAGACAGTTATACCTGCCACGAGCGACTAGACAGGACTCAGAGAAATCTCCTGCAGTTCCAAGCGCTTAAAAGATTGCGTGGACGAGGACTAACACAAGGTCCTAATCTTACTTGGAATACTGATTAAACTTAGTCGCCCTCACAGTTTGGTTTCTGTCAACTTTTGTTCTCCTACGGTCCACACTTGGCCGAGACATACTGGGGGTTGGATGAGTAGTAGACACCACAAGATTCACAAGGTAACCTGATAGAAGTCTCTTAAGAATATGTTATTTAACAAACTTCCTGGAATATGGATACTGGTTACGTTACAGAGTCCAAATGGATTGATGATGCGGATTAATATACTTTTTGAATGGTGTCTCTATCAGAGTATGTAAAGGTGAGTCTTTCCTTCCACTCAACCCGCTTCGCAGATGAGGTTAAATGATCACCAAGGTAACGTTAATGATGGTGACCGACTGTTGGCTCCACGTAGCCGCGATTGAAAGAGTTCTGTGATCAGAGGCAGTGCGTAGTGAGTATTAACGGTATTTGTTTTAGGCCGCATAGTATATGGACAGGACTGAGTCGAACCATCCTTCTTGCCATAAAGAAGTATATTGTCCGCACAGACACACACCGAGGCAGTTCTGCGCGTGAAGAGCACTGCATATGATAGTTCTATATAATAGGATCCCTTCTATCCATATCGACCGCATCATTAATGCGGTTCAGACGAAAGACAGTGGGTGACACGAAAGCCCGATCCCTTGTGGAGAGGAGAAGTGCCTGGCAAAACATGCTCTTTGAGTATAGGGACGGTGGTAAAAATTGGTGTCGCAGCAGATGGGGCGCGGCTTTTGGCTCTCTACAACTGATAAGTGAACATTGACTTCAGAGTAACGCGACCAAAGGATATAAGGAAGAGCGGACCAATGAGTAGACCCCCCATGAGGAACCGCATGAAAAAGATTGTGAGGAGAGGTAAGAGAAGGAAACAAAAGAAAAGAGATGAAGTGCCAGTAGGAAAGCCCCGAGACTGGATTCTGGCAACGTCTGCCAGTTGAGCACGGTGCTATTGGGGCGAATGCAACATGGGAGGCCGAAAGCTAAAAAAAGGGGAACGACGTGATCAGAGGGAAGCAAAATAAAATGAAGTCTTCTTTGAGCAACGCCACAACATGCAGACAAAGAGTACACGAAAGCTTGGTTTGGTAATGGGACCAGAATTACAGTAGGTCTTCCCATCTGACGACGAGATACCATCGTCTTTTTCAAGAGGAACCACTAGAAAGTGATACAGATGTAAGACCAGGGGACATCCACAAAAGGTACAGAGCTGGTGCTATGTTCCTTCAAAGATGGAACTTCGGAAGTCGTCGGTTTGATGTAGGCCGTGACCAGGCGGTGTCACTGATCCACCAAAGTTGGTGCGCCCCGATATCCTGCCATCTGTGGGTCTTCCTCCGCTTCAGAGATGTTACACCTTCTTCTTCCAAGGCGCTAACTAAGTGCATTGTCTTGCAACACAGAATTGAATGTATAAACTCCCTATGCTCATCTCCAATCACGACCTCTACTTATGGTTGGTCCGAAGCCTGCCCCAGCCCGATTGTCTGTCACATGAAAGCCGGCGCGCTGGTTCCAAAATCCGATACGTGTTGACACAAGCCCTTCTAAATACCTGTATCTAGCCGTGCAAATTCCTGAAAATGTCGGAAGTCTGACGGAAATGCGACGCCTGAACCTGTAGTAAATAAGCCCCAGGGTGGCATCTTTAAACAGGACAAAAATAATGAAGAAACACTGGGTCTATATTTACTCACAGGTGTCAACGAGTCACAGAACACATGGGAGGACGCAATTTACTAAGAGCTCCAGCGGGACGCACTTTTGGTTCAGGTTTCCGTATTTTTTCCGGCCGGGATTTGGGCTTCGACGTCGGCTTTCGTGACAGGAAATTTGCGGCAGTGGCCAAGGTGGTCGTCGTTTGCAACAATCCCAACGGATTTCGGAAAAAACACTAAGAGTTTTATAAAACATAATTTGTCGCTAGATCAAGCACTTAAGCACGGGTAAGAGTCAGATAACTCTCCGGGCCGGACCTCAGCCACAGGAACCTGAACGGCCGCACACTGTGGAACCCGCTCACCTGTATATCCCGAGCACCGAGGGTTCAGGCACCAGGAAAAGGGTAACGTAAATGAGCACCCCATTGTCTCATTGACTATAACGCACCATGCATCGATTTAATAAGATTTATGTGCCGAAATCATGCAGGTGTTTGCTTCTCCCCGCTCAGGTCAGAGTTCAACATATTTTTAGTGGTGCATCTTTGTGCTTGGGCTTTCGACCTTACAAATGAAAAGTTAATAATCTTTGCTCGCTGCCCAAATCATCGGACTGTCCGATGGAATGCCCCCTAATTTGTGTCGCATGGACAGCCTGTGAAGCTGCACCACAAAAGGGTTGTGTGGCCACATCCAAGCACACACAACTTCCAAAATACCTGTGGAGTTGTTTTAGGCCCGAAAACAGTGCACAGTTGACAAAAGTATGCATGCATAATATATTATATATAGAAATTATTTGCACATACTCCCATTCTTTAGTGTCAGGTCGGCAACCCTACTCATTATTATTAGTATTTAGAGCAGACCACCTCCCCCCATTTTATATGTAGAGCACAGCAGTACCCCCTATTTAAATAATATGTAACAGTATCACCCGTTCCCATTATTATTTAAAATGAAGCATAGACAACGTCCCATTATTATATTTAGCTCATGGTAAAAAAAATAAAAAATATATAAAAATTATTAAAAACCTGCAGCAATCCTTGGGCATTCTATTATGCCCAGGCACCTAGTGAAGAATGCATGTTGTGTGGATGAATCCACTGCGCCAAACACCACTTGGGATATTGTTCAATTTATCTTCTGGCCTTTGATTGCTTGCGCTAGTTGCAATCAGGGCCAAGTGAAATAATCAGGGTGTAAGTCCCCGCTCTCGGTGGCAGATTGCGGACCCTTTAAGAGGCGGATTTGCCGCCAATGTATGGACGCTTTCAATTCTGCCGCCCAATGTTTAGCATAGGTGAGAGCAGTGCGCACACTCTGCAGGACACTGGCCAGCGCATGTGATGACGTCATAATTATCACTACAACAGAATGAGGGACAAGGAGCTCTGGTGGGATCGCCGGTTTCTGGAGGTAGTACTAGGTTTAAGTTGTGGGGGGAGGGCTGATCTATAGGGGGGTACTGTGTTATCCTATAAGGGAGGCTGTGCAAATACTGTATGGGTGAGGCCGTGCTGAGTGCATACTGTGTGGGAGGCGTGCATATACTGTGTGGGGGAGGCTGGGCATAATACTGGGGGGAGGCATGTGCTATACTGGGGAGGCTGTGCATACAATGGGGAGGCGTGCAACTGAGGGGGGCCTGAATTACTGTGTGCTAGCTCTATAACTGCTATGGGGATCTGTATTAGGGGCTGGATTTTTAATTAAACTGAGCTGTCTTATCTGGTGTCTAGACATATATATTAATTGGAGTATGTATTTGGGGGCTGTTATAAATAAATCAGTTCAGGGAGCCTGGTATACTTATAAATAAGGGTGTCTGTATACAGCATATACTATTATATACTTTGGTGACGATATAAAGGATGTGAAGATTGTGAAGATTATATATATATTAGGAACACTTACAGAAAAATGTGTTGTACAATGGGGATGATAAATTCGTCACACATCTAAAGAATACTGAAAAGTAAAAATAGGTGAGTATGAGGATGACACAAATAAGCTTTATTGGTATAACACTTTAAAACACACTTAAAAAAACCCAAAAGCTGGTGCATATCACAAAAACTCCCCAAGATAACCACATAAAAAAAGAGTACAAATAGGCCACAGTGGATAATATCAAAGTAGTCGTCTTAGAAGATGTACAGAAATATCTGTATCCGGCTTATATGGTAATGTAGTTTTTGCACTTTATTTGTAATACTTATTTGCATTGGACCTTTTATTTATATGATATACCCTCCATGTAAGAAAACTTTTTGACCCTTGGTCATGATATTTCTGTACATCTTCTAAGACGACTACTTACTTTGATATTATCCACTGTGGCCTATTTGTCTATCTATTATTTTATTGGTTATCTTGGAGTTTTTTTGTGATATGCACCCAGCTTTTGGGTTTTTAAGTTTGTTTTAAATGTTATACCAATAAAGCTTATTGGTCATCCATACACCATCTCCTTCTCAATATTTGCATCTCTAGTCATTATAATAGAGAACACAGATCCATCTGTACGTGTAAAAGTAGACTGGACGCTGTATAGAGCGAATGAAGAACTCTGAATCTGTGACATTCCAGAATAACACACCTAAGTTGGAGGAGAGATCATATAAAGCAGTCTTCGTCCTTGGAGCAAGATCATCCATGCTGATTAATACAAAGTATTCTTCTAATTGCCTGTTGGTGCTTCTAACGTGATACTAGTGGTGTGAAAAGGTAAGATCATCATACCGTACGGGTAGTAGGCGGGGACATAACCCTTTTTCCAATATTTTCGCATCAGGCTAGCAAAAAAAAAAATAATTAGGCCCGTTGTAATGTGTATGTAGTTGCTATTGTACCATAAAGGATAACTATAATAGTTGAATGATTGATATATAATTTATTACCTGATCACACAATAGAAAAGGTGGATCTTAATTTTAGTAAATCTTTGCTATAGGCACAAACATAATTTTGTCATATTCGTATGTATTATAAAATATTAACTGTTAGTAAGTTCAACCAAGGTATAATTCGGTTTACAATTACAGTAATGAACAGTAAATAGGGATACGTTTACATATGATAAATTAAAAAACACATTTCCAGCAAAAATTATCTCCAAATATAGATTGTTATTTATATTTATGCCCTGAGGATCAATCCTCGTATCTGATTTCATTCACATGGAGATACACAAGTAGGACAGAGGCAATACACACAGAAATGAATTCTTAATGACTATTATTGCATGAGGTCTTTCTAAATTGATCGAGCTCCTAATGTTAGGCAGATAGTCCTAAAGGGAGCTGTCACCCGCCTAAGTTACCCCCTAAATAGAAACTTGCAAAGGACAACGCCACTTCAGTCTCCAGAGACAGGATAGCAGCAGCGCCCCATACACCACCTTCATTGCAATACCTTTTCTATCTTTCTCTAAGCTTCTGCTCCTCCCACTCTCACCGATGCATCTCACCAGCTGTGACTTCTGTGACGAACAGGAGGAAGGAGCGTAGAAGAACACCAAAGGAGCTGGAGCCGTCACTTGGGCAAGCACATACAGGCATTTGTGTGGTTTTTCGAAATGATCCAATACCCAAAGCCCAACCCGCTGGAAGAGCTGCACACAAGCGTTATTCTAGTCAGTGACCGTGAGCTATCAGCGGACAGTTATACTTAAACAATATTTATATTTTGCTAATGCAAAGTGACTAGAAATCCAAGCAGAGGGACATATTGGTTGCAATTGTCCAGTTCCTGGTAACTGGGTTATTTGATTAACCTTGATTATGTTCCAGAAGTGACCATTGGTTTCCCTATTTATACAGGATATTAAGTCGACCTGAGTGGTGTACTTAAAGGGGCTACTATTAATCCTGAGCCATGCTGTTATCACATACAAAGTCTATCTTCCTTCTAGTGTCGCCACATGATGAGTTTAACCTGTGAATATTCCACCAAATCTGTATATAAACTGGGAGTATAGTTTAAGTTTTTTTCCATTTTTTAAGGGGTGAATTGTAGAATGTCCCTAAACATTCTAATCTAAATATGGAGTTTTAAAAGAAGAATTTGCCATGATAAAGAAACATTTTAAAACTAGTAGGAGGTACGTGCACGTTACCAGTTGCCAGCATTGGCCCGGTTTATTCGGTTATTATGGGAAACTAGAATAAAATACCGTCACTTGCCTGGGCAATTCTAAGTGGACAAAGCATGACACATTCTGCACAAGTAAGCATAAAGAAATACTAGCTTTGTATTTTTCAAATGTTTGGAACGCCTTTTCTCGGTCAGAGAAAGCTCAGATCATGGTTTTTGGCTCTTCTAACATTTTTTAAAAGGTTCTCCCCCACAATAAGCAACCAACCCTCCACCCTGCGGCCCCTACAGGAGAATTGACCGTAGCTATGGTAAACCCAGCTGCCCTCAGTTACTGCTTGTTAGATCCTGCTGTTGGTCCTCAGTTTATCCCCACATGTTTTGTAGCAGGAATAACCCATTAAATGTCATACATGTGGACATAAATTGCCATTTGGTCGCACAGCAGGGAAGAGACATAGTTGACTCACCTTGAGAAATAAAGTTTGGAAACATAGGCCTTTTCTCTGGGTTTAATTCGTTTTTTTTATATTTTAGTGCTTCTATTGCCACTGCAGTGCAAATGATCAAATAAATGTGAATGGTGGTCTTTCACTGCTAGAGATGACAGGGTTGGTCAAAATTCATGTTTGACGAGAAAATTTGGTTCCATTAATCCAGAATTTTAATTTCCATTAACAGGAATGTAAAAAAAATTGAATTTGAACTTCCATTAATCCAGAATTGAACAATTTGAAGTTTCATTAAAAGGAATGTAAAAAGAATTGAATTTGAAGTTTCATTAATCTGGAATTGAAATTTTGGAATTGAAATATCAGATATACCATACATGCATCCATCAATCTGACCCATACACCTAGGCAATCTCCCAATCCCTCTACTCGGGATTGGTGTCTCACACCTGAGTTTCCTGTTGTGAGGTCAACGGCTAGATATCTAGCAGCTAGATGTTATATGCTATTCTTGCTCTGGTCAATATTATTACAGATAGTTCCTGTATACCAGTGATGGTGAACATATGGCACCCAGGCCATCACCCAGCACAAAGTTCACCATTCAGGACTCAAGACCTCCTCCTGCAGTCACAGGCAGCCCAGGACATTCCACGTTCAGTGTTATTTAAAAGTGACTTAAAGTGCAGGAGGAGCAAAGAGCTGTGGACAGAGCTGGATTATGATTGTAGACCCTTTTTTGGACCTGTGATTCATCCTGTTACGGGGACCTTAGAGGGAAACTCTATGTGGCTTATGGTTGAAGTTTCGGCATTCAGTCTCTAAAAGGTTTGCCATCACTGCTGTAGACCATTAGAGCTTGTTCAGTCTGCACTACCAAACTCCCTAGATCGATCCAGACTCTTGATTTTAAAACTCTATTCTACAAGCCCCCCAACATGTTTCGCCAGACAGGCCGTCTTCGTCAGGGGATCAGGGCTAATAGTAATGGCCACTTCATTTGTTTGGTGTTATATAATCTCCTAATTGCTCCCCACTAGAATTAGAGCCAATCCTATCAAAGATATGGATGGGGTTTGTCTTAGTAGGTGATCAACACTTATGGTGGCAAATTATAATGTATCTATGTCAACGATGCCAGTATTAGGTCCAATGGGCTGTGTGCTTCCTTGCCACAGTCCGATGAAGTCATCGGACTTGTTTCCATGGGAGGTATCCTTTCGCCCTATCAGCTGTGGTAGTTTGCTCATGCTCCCTATGGAAACAGCTGTAACGGCATCCTGACCAATCAGCTGAGGCCACCTCATCTCATACATCATTGTGGGTATGTATGTTCTTAGCCTATCAGTTGCGTTGATTCGCACATGCTCTGTTTGATGTAAACATACCGGTATCCTGACCAATCAGCTATGATTTCCTTGTCTCGTCTCATAGCTGATTGGTCTTCACTTTATTGCACATAAAAAAAATCACTGCATTCCTTTAATATAGTTGGTACAAATAAATGTTAAGTTTTAATTAAAAGTCCAGATATGGGCTTTTTCTAGCTTGCCTAAGGCATTTTGTAAATAAATATAGATACCCTGCCGGGACGTGTTCTGGGGTATACACTATTCTCAGTGACCGCACTTTTCTGATCCTCAGATTTGTGCACTATTCTCACTGACCACACATTTCAGAACAAGGTATAAAAGCGCAATATTCTCTGACAACAGGACTTTTATGAGCTAGGTATAAAAGCGTAATATTTTCTGACAGGAACAACTTTGCAAACTAGGTATGATGGATGATGATTTTTATGTAGCTGAACACTAGACAGAGACAGGATCTCTGGATGATTCAGTACAAGCTAATAATCAGCAATGATCAGCAATACTTGGTCATTGCAAGTATTGCTGTAGAATCATGTATAGTCAGTAAGAACATCACTGCACTGTTGGAATTCTTCATAGTGCCCTAATAAGAGCAATTATTTCAGAGTTACACCTGTCCCTAATAATAGGAGCCTCTTTCACTCTGCAACAGATGTTCTGCATTAATTTCTTAAAAGCACATGTGGCATTACGCTGCACGCTGCTGAAGGAGAAGCAGATAGAAACCACTATTATCACCTGCTCTATTAATTTCTAAAATAAAAAAGAATTACCTCAAAGTTTAAACACATACATGTAACAAGTATGATAACCATCCAATGCTACAGAGATAAATGGAATTTATTTAGAATTCCAGTGTTTCACATGGCATAAGTGAAGTAGCTATTATTTCCCAGGGAACAAAAAAGGAAGATGCCTAGCAGAAAAAAGGGGGGCTGACAAGGGCCTATCGAATAGTCCAGGGAAAAGTTACCATTAGAGATGGGCGATTGATTGGAACGAAGTGGAATTCGATACGAATACGAAGGGGTGAATCTGTGAGGCCAGTCCTGCAGTTGTAATCTAGCGGCAGTGGGTACTCAAATGTAACATCTGACAACCCCAGCCAAGAGTCCCTGGGTTCGTCAGATACAACATTTAGTTGGCATGTCCCAGAATCAGGTCAACGGCTCTCACCTGTACTCACCAGTCTCTATCCTGTTCATTTCCCTCGGCCAGAGAGCTACTAGGTGGTCTGGGCTAAGCGCCACTATACAGCGAGGACGAAGTGTTTGAGGACAGTCAGCAGCTGCTTGGCAGTGAAGAGGTGGGACATACATCCGCTGCTTCGAGCAGTAGGCATTGTGTGCATACTGACACCGTTGAGAAGAATAGCAGTGACAGGGAAACGCAAATTGACGATTCATCATCGTCGGGCGAAGCGTGTGCCAGCTTGTGCATGTAAATTTCTGGTTTTAACTGTAATTGTAACAAAAACAAGCATATAAATATTATTTTATGTCATTTATATCTTTTGTTAACAGTGAGATCATGTGGATATCCTGGTGAAACAGACAATGGATATTTTAAGTCAACTAATGTCTTATTTGGTGCTAAAGTAACATATTATTGTAATGAAGGGTAAGTATGAGATGAAAAGTGTACATTTTGTATTAATTTAGCAAACATTTGATGTTTTCCCTTGTGTTACTACATACACATAAAATGTAGATAAAAGTACAGCAATACCAAAGTAGCTAAGACAAACAGCTAAAAAACATCAAAACACATTCAAAACATTCACATGTTCAACACTGAAATTCCACCTTTGCACCCTGTGGAACTAAAGGAGAATAATTGTGCAAACCAGCAAAGACAAACAGTGCACAGTGTTCTACTAAGAGATTCCCTCTAATTTAAAATAAGACATTTTCGGGGGGAAATATCATCAAATGTTTTCTATCAGCAGGAGCTTGAAATCTGTGTAGAAAAGTGTAAAACAGATAGAAATAAATGCAAAGTAAAGTGCAAAGTAATGTATTTATTTTATGATCTGGATCAGTAATAAACATTACAGCTAAAACCAGAAGTTTACACACACTATATAAAAGACACATATGTATGTTTTTCGCACTAACATGAAATTGGAATAGACCTTTTCTGTTTTAGCCCAATTTGGATTGCCAAAGTTATTGATATTTTTCAAAGAAATTTGGGCCCATTTTCTGTGACGCAACTTGTGTAACTGAGCCATGTTTGTAGTTTGCCTTGCTCTCATCTGCCTTTTCAACTTTGCCCATATATTTTCAATGGGATTGATATTAGGGCTCTGTGATGGCCACCTCAAAACATTGATTATGTTGTTATCCTTAAGCCACTTTGTAACAGTTTGGCAGTATGCTTCAGTTCATTGTCCATTTGGAAAACCCATTTGCACCCAAGATTTAACTTCCTGGCTGATGTTTGCAGATGTTGCTTCAGTATTACCACACAACGTGATTCCATCTATTCTTTGTAGTGCACCAGTTTCTCCTGCAGCCAAACAACCCCACAACATGATACTACCACCACCGTTGTTGCATTTGCAAACATAAATCTGCCTTTTTTATGTTTCTTTTGGAGAAATGACTTTTTCCTGGCAGAGTGGCCTATTGATACCATACATGCTTCACTGTGGATAATGATACACTCTTACCAGCTTCACCCAGCAGTGTATAAAATCCATCAGCTTATACACACATGAATTTTGAGGAAAAGCAAACTAAAACATTGGGGCTCATTTACTAAGGGTCCGCGGATCTTTCTCCTGAGCAGTGTGATGGATGGATATCCCCATCTTATTTGTACTTGCTTATAATTCTTTGTATAAGGTATAGAGATGAGCGAGCACTAAAATGCTCAGGTACTCGTTATTCGAGACAAACTTTTCCCGATGCTCGAGTGCTCGTCTCGAATAACGAGCCCCATTGAAGTCAATGGGAGACTCGAGCATTTTTCAAGGGGACCAAGGATCTGCACAGGGAAGCTTGGCCAAGCACCTGGGAACCTCAGAAAAGGATGGAAACACCACGGAAATGGACAGGAAACAGCAGGGGCAGCATGCATGGATGCCTCTGAGGCTGCTTAATCGCACCATTATGCCAAAAGTATGGGCAACAGCATGGCAATGACAGAGTGACCGAATGAGGCTAGATAGCATCTAAAACATCCAATAATTGATCCTGACACTATAGGGGACTATGCAGAGGCAGCGGCAGCAGCGGCAGGCTAGAGAGTGTCTTGGCTGAGATCATGTGGATATCCTGGTGAAACAGACAATGGATATTTTAAGTCAACTAATGTCTTATTTGGTGCTAAAGTAACATATTATTGTAATGAAGGGTAAGTATGAGATGAAAAGTGTACATTTTGTATTAATTTAGCAAACATTTGATATTTTCCCTTGTGTTACTACATACACACAAAATGTAGATAAAAGTACAGCAATACTTAAGTAGCTAAGACAAACAGCTAAAAAACATCAAAACACATTCAAAACATTCACAACACTGAAATTCCACCTTTGCACCCTGTGGAGCTAAAGGAGAATAATTGTGCAAACCAGCAAAGACAAACAGTGCACAGTGTTCTACTAACTGATTCTTTCTATTTTAAAATAAGACATTTTCGGGGGGAAATTTCATCAAATGTTTTCTAATCAGCAGGAGCTTGAAGTCTGTGTAGAAAAGTGTAAAACAGATATAAATGCAAAGTAAAGTGCAAAGTAATGTATTTATTATTTATGTAATAAACATTACAGCTAAAACCAGAAGTTTACACACACTATATAAAAGACACATATGTATGTTTTTCGCACTAACTTGAATTAGGAATAGACCTTTCCTGTTTTAGCCCAATTAGGATTGCCAAAGTTATTGATATTTTTCAAAGAAATTTGGGCCCATTTTCCGTGACGCAACTTGTGTAACTGAGCCATGTTTGTAGTTTGCCTTGCTCTCATCTGCCTTTTCAACTTTGCCCATATATTTTCAATGGGATTGATATTAGGGCTCTGTGATGGCCACCCCAAAACATTGATTATGCTGTTATCCTTGAGCCACTTTGTAACAGTTTGGCAGTATGCTTCAGTTCATTGTCCATTTAAAAAACCCATTTGCACCCAAGATTTAACTTCCTGGCTGATGTTTTCAGATGTTGCTTCAGTATTACCACACAATGTGATGCCATCTATTCTTTGTAGTGCACCAGTTTCTCCTGCAGCCAAATAACCCCACAAAATGATACTACCACCACTGTTGTTGCATTTGCAAACATAAATCTGCCTTTTTTATGTTTCTTTTGGAGTAATGACTTTTTCCTGGCAGAGTGGCCTATTGATACAATACATGCTTCACTTACCAGCTTCACCCAGCAGTGTATAAAATCCATCAGAGCAGCTAGCTCATACACACATGAATTTTGAGGAAAAGCAAACTAAAACATTGGGGCTCATTTACTAAGGGTCCGCGGATCTGTCTCCTGAGCAGTGTGATGGATGGATATCCCCATCTTATTTGTACTTGCTTATAATTCTTTGTATAAGGTACCTTCAGATTTCTGGAAATTGCACCCGACGATAATCCAGAACTGTGCAACCTGAATTGTCCACAATTCTCTTTCAGACATATTTGCAGATTTCTTTACACTTTTCCATAATGTAACACAAGTGTGACTGTAATTAACGCAGATGTTGCCAATGAACCTAATATAAGCTTCCAAAGCATTGACATCAAATGGGCTGTACCCAATTTTGTAAAGGCTTAGTAATCTTAGTGTATGTAAACTTTTGACTCTGCAGAAAGTAATAAAAATGCCTTAAAATGTTCTCTCTCCCTATTCTGGCATTTGGCAAATGTAAATAATTTTGTTAATCCTAATTTACCTAAAACAGACAAGGTTTATACTGAATTCATGTCAGATAGTGGGAGAAAAACATGCATCTGTAAATTTTAATGTTTAGTGTATGTAAACTTCTAGTTTCAGCTGTATACAGCCTCTAAATATAATTATTAATAAACAGGCCACAATACAGCATTCCTTCTAATTTATTTAATCAAATATAATTAATTAATTAAGCACCTCCCCCAATTGTGCCTATTTTCTATATACTCCTAAACCAGGGGTCTCAAACTCGCGGCCCGCGGGACAATATTTTGCGGCCCCCACCTGCATGGAGAGGGCTCACGGGCCGAGCCCTCTCCATAGCCGGTAAGTCTTTGCTGCATATTGCAACGCGTTCATAGAGAGAACACGTCTCCCAGCATGGGGCTTTCCTTGCGCTGGGAGACGCCATGACATTTGAATCTGAATAATGATATTTTGTAAGCGCATTTTGTGTGGAAAACTTGATGCGGCCCAGCCTTACCCAGAATCTACCTCCAGCGGCCCCCAGGTAAATTGAGTTTGAGACCCCTGTCCTAAACTGTTGCAATACTAAAACAATAAAAGTTTTAGTTTGGCACTGCTGTCCTCCTGGATCCCAGGAGCATCTGTGGAGGGATGCAAGTAATGAGATGCTGTCATCATGCTGACTTTGTAAAAGGAGGATACAGGAAGAGTTATCTCTGCATGCAACATTCTTATACTCTATTATATCTGTGTCTTAAAGGAAATCTACCAGTTGTTTTTTTGCATTATGATGCAAAAAATACCTTGAGAATGCTGTAAATATACGGTTGCAGAAACATATCTTGTTTAATCCCTGAACTGGATTTAAGTGGTTTTGCTAAAAAGAAACAATCATAAAATTATGATAATGAGGCTCTGTCACTCCTGTGGCTGCCTCGGCACTCTTATCACCCTAATTATGTACCGCTCCAAAATTGTCCTGCCCAGCATAAGCCAAGAATGCATGATCAATTTGTTAGCCCTGACAGGCAGAAGTAATCAATCCCTGCACCATCCTCCAGCTGCTGTGTATGAGTCATTCAGCTCAGGTTGATTAGTCCTGTCAGGATAGTTCAGGCAGCGTCATTCAGCTCAGGTTGATTAGTCCTGTCAGGATAGTTCAGGCAGCAACTGTGTATGTGGAAGTAATGTGTTAATGTACAGCAGCCAGGAGCTTTCCCAATGTCCTGAATTTTATAATTGTTTTTTGTGCAAAACCACTCAGTTCAGGGATAAAACAAGATATGTTTCTGCATCAGTGTAGCTACAGCATTCTCAGCATTATGTTTGGTTCACAATGCATAAAAGCAAATGGTATATTTCCTTTAAATACACAAATACAGTTCTGTAAATTCCAATGGCTTTTGCAAGGTCTGTACATTGTGTGAGCATCCATATAATAATTTACACTCAGGAAATGTAGTGTTGTGGGGAGGATAAGTGGTGCTACATTGGCTTCTATTCCACTATAGACTATAAAGTTAAAATAACATTCTTTTCAGCGAGTTTTAATTAAAAAAAATATGCATGTTTTATTTTTAAACAAGGGAACTATACCAAAAGCATTGAAAGCAGACAATATTGAAAAACATAAGAAAAAACATTAGTAAAAGACTGCAGGACATTGGGTCCTGTGTTAACACAGCCCAGTCCTGGCACTAACACTCAGGATCTGAACTTTTTTTTAAAACACTTGGACATCGTTGGCAAACCAGACTGTGCTGCCTAAGGAGCTGCAGAGGAGTTAATTCCCTGTGTCACCCATCAGGACCCTGCAAATGAAGGGTGCCAATGGTTAATTAAGACACCTCCCACAATTGTGCCTATGTTTATTACTCCAGTTACCAGGGGTCTCAAACTCGCGGCCCGCGGGACAATATTTGCGGCCCCCACCGCATGGAGAGGGCTCACGGCCGAGCCCTCTCCATAGCCGGTAAGTCTTTGCTGCAATTGCAGCAAAGGCTTACCGGTAAACACCCGACGGTGCTAGTACCGATCGCGGGTGTTTCACAGCGATGGCTGCCGCAAAGCTGCTGGCAGCCTCAAACAGATAGCGGTGCATGGGCGCCGCCATCTTACCTGGGATCGCCGCTCCCATGACGTCATGGGGTGGCGGCGATTCCGTCTCCATGGTAAGCCTCGGGTCTCCGAAGACCCGCGGCTATTTGCGTTTTAACCCCTTCATTACAATGTGCTGTAGCAATTGTAATGAATGAGGAGGAAAATCCCCATATATTGCCATACTGTAGTATGGCAGTATATGATAGGATCGATCAGACCAACTAGGGTTAAAGTCCCTAGGGAGTCTGAAAAAATAGTATAAATAAAAAATACAAAAAAGTTAAAAAAAAAAAATGATATACAAAAAACCTAAAATTTCAAATCCCCCTTTCCCTAGAACTGACCTAAAATATAATAAACAGTAAAAATCATAAACACATCAGGTATCGACGCAGTCCGAAAATGCCCGATCTATCAAATATGATAAGTTTTTTCATTGCGTTTAACCCCGTAACGGAAATAGCGCCAAAGTCGAAAAATGGCACTTTTTGCCATTTTGAAAAATATAAAAAATCTATAAAAAAGTGATCAAAAGGTCGTACAGTCTAAAAATGATATCATTGAAAATATTATCAAATTTCACACAAAATGACACCACCCACAGCTCCGTACACAAAGTATGAAAAGATTAGACGCCAGAAGTTGGCAAATCAAAAAAATAATTTTGTACAGGAGGGTTTATTTTGTAAAAAACATTATAAACCATAACAAATTTGGTATCCCCTTAATCGTACCGACCAAAGAATAGAGTAGACATGTCATTGGGGCGCTCAGGAAAGACGTAATATCAAGCCCACAAGAAAATGGCGGCAAATGCGTTTTTTTCATCATTTTGCATGGCATTTGGAATGTTTTTTCCCGCTTCCAAGTAACATGGCATGGAATATTAAATACCATCACTATGAAGTGCAAATTGTTACAGCAGAAAACAAGCCGTCACACAGCTCTTTACGTGTAAAATAAAAAGTTATAGATTTTGAAGGTGGGGAGTGAAAAATGGAATGAAAAACAGGAAGGGCCCGTAACGTTAATCCCCTTCCCTACGGTACTTGAAGAAGTGAAGTCGCGCTCTGAACGCACTTGGTGCAGGTCAGAGCAGCGCTTCATCTCTTCGATGGGAGGCAAGTAACGGGGGGAGGGGGGGAGTGGAGTGTCCTGGGTCAGTGCGGGTAGGAGCTTGGGACCCCCGGTGACACGCGTTCATAGAGAGAACACGGCTCCCAGCATGGGTCTTCCTTGCGCTGGGAGACGCCATGACATTGAATCTGAATAATGATATTTTGTAAGCGCATTGTGTGTGGAAAACTTGATGCGGCCCAGCCTTACCCAGAATCTACCTCCAGCGGCCCCCAGGTAAATTGAGTTTGAGACCCTGTCCTAAACTGTTGCAATACTAAACAATAAATAGTTTAGTTTGGCACTGCTGTCCTCCTGGATCCCAGGAGCATTGTGGAGGGATTGCAAGTAATGAGATGCTGTCATCACTGTGACTTTGTAAAAGAGGGATACAGGAAGAGTATCTCTGCATGCAACATTCTATACTCTATTAATCTGTGTCTTAAGGAAATCTACCAGTTGTTTTTTTGCATTATGATGCAAAAAATACTTGAGAATGCTGTAAATATACGGTTGCAGAAACATATCTTGTTTAATCCTGAACTGGATTTAAGTGGTTTGCTAAAAAGAAACAATCATAAAATTATGTATATGAGGCTCTGTCACTCCTGTGGCTGCCTCGGCACTCTGATCACCCTAAGATTGTACCGCTCCAAAAATTGTCCTGCAAATAAGCCAAGAATGCTGATCAATTTGTTAGCCGACAGGCAGAAGTAATCAATCCCTGCACCATCCTCCAGCTGCTGTGTATGAGTCATTCAGCTAAGGTTGATAGTCCTGTCAGGATAGTTCAGGCCGCAACTGTGTATGGGGAAGTAATGTGTTAATGTACAGCAGCCAGGAGCTTTCCCAATGTCCTGAATTTTATTGTTTTTTGTGCAAAACCACTCAGTTCAGGGATAAACAAGATATGTTTCTGCATCAGTTGTAGCTACAGCATTCTCAGCATTATGTTTGGTTCACAATGCATAAAAGCAAATGGTATATTTCCTTTAAATACACAAATACAGTTCTGTAAATTCAATGGCTTTGCAAGGTCTGTACATGTGTGAGCATCCATTAATAATTTACATCAGGAATGTAGTGTTGTGGGGAGGAAAGTGGTGCTACATTGGCTTCTTTCCACTATAGACTATAAAGTTAAAATAACATTTCTTTTCAGCGAGTTTAATTAAAAAAAATATGCATGTTTATTTTTAAACAAGGGAAATAACCAAAAGCATTGAAAGCAGACAATATTGAAAAACATAAGAAAAACATTAGTAAAAGACTGCAGGACATTGGTCCTGTGTTAACACAGCCCAGCCTGGCACTACCACTCAGGATCTGAACTTTTTTTTAAAAAACTTGGACATCGTTGGCAAACCAGACTGTGCGCCTAAGGAAGCGCAGAGGAGTTAATTCCCTGTGTCACCCATCAGGACCCTGCAAATGAAGGGTGCCAATGGTGTTTCCTGGCAGGCTGAGGTCCACTGAAGGACCCCTTTCAACAAGAAGCTTCATTGTTTACTTCCTGCAATCATGGTCATGTGATGTCACACAGGTGCACATCTAATTACTGTATTTCACAGAGAGTTATTAGAAAAGTGTGTTATAATGAGCCCTGTGCCAGTGTGAATAATACCGTGGATTCGATACAGAAAGTATATTGGAGGATTGTGTAACTTTTCATTTTACACAAAATATAAATTACTTGTTGACTGTGGACAACCCATGTAAGGCGGCTTCCACACTTGCGTTGTAGATCACGTCAGAGTCTGATCAGGGTGCGAGATCAGGGTTTGGTCAGTGAAAAACTGACATTTTGCATCAGAGTTCAATCAGTTTTCAATCAGAGTTTGTTCAGTGTCTCAGTTTTTCACCCGCGTTTTCAATGGGTGATAATGCACGTGAAAAGGACTCAGGACTAAGCTCTATCTTTTCTATGGCAATTGATGCGTGAAAATCGCATTGCACTTGCATGTGTCTCCATAGACTTGTATGGTGCGTTTTTCACGCGCGTGACTTTCAAAAGTAGAGCATGCTGAGATTTAAACGCGCCTTAAAAAGACTGCGTGAAAAAAAATGCAAGTCTGAAAAAGCCCATTGATTACTATGGGTCAGAGTGCAATGCAAGTTCTGCGCGTCAAATGCATGCGCAGAACACATGCGTGGAATACGCAAGTGTAGAAGGACCTAAGTTGTTATCAGATACCAAAATGGTGATTGCACAGACCCTGTGTCTTGAGCCCTCACAAATACTAAGGCTTTAGCCTCCACATTATTGTCCTACAAAACCTTCCCAAAATTTTGCTAATACGGGGGCAAAAGATTGTAGTTTCTTAAAAGAATTTTCAGATTTAATATATTAATGATCTACACATAGGATAGGTCAGCAATTTAAGATTGTTGGGAGGTCCAGGGTATCTGAGGAATAAAAAGCAGAAGTAGCAGCATGACTCTGGTGCCCCAATCAGCACTAAGGGTGGAATTGGAATAACAACTATGTTCTATGAGTAGTGACTGAGCTCTGTTACTTGTTACTGTGCTTACTTTAATATGATCAGATTTGCTGTTGTCAAGGATGACCACTACACAGAGAGTGGAGCTGTTCTTCCAGATATGTTCTTTGTGTTATCTGATTCCACCACTAGAGGTTAATTAGTAAAGCTGTAAGATGAAAGAAACTGTGTAAATATGCAATCTGATTATTCTTTTAAGATACAATATGATATCAAGGAGAAATTACAGATTTTGTCAAGCGGATGGGACTTGGAGCAATGGTGTTCCTGAATGTGAAGGTAATTTTACCTTTTAAAAATAATTAGTACTTTATTCAGCATTGTGTCAGCTCTGCTGTTGGTGCTACGAATCCCATGTTAAGCAATGTGATGCAGGACTGATCACGGATAGTGTGTGGGCAACGTAAGCCAAGATTTCTTTTATATAGATTGGTGATTTTTTTTAAAATTATCCTAGCTGTTAAAACGATTATATGAATAATATGTTGTTTCTAATTATACCTTCTATTTTATAAAACATTATTGATGCTTTTTGTTTTTTTCTTTTAGTTGTAAATTGCCCTGATCCTGCTTCAATTCCTAATGGGACATTTTATCCAAAAAAGAATGAATATAGCTTCTTGGATGTTGTTCAATATCGCTGTAACAACCCAAAATCCTCCATATATGGGGAAGCTTTTGCTACCTGCACAGATAATGGAACATGGAGTTCTAACTCTCCAAAATGCATAGGTAGAATCTAGAATACTTTATAAGTCCTGAATATTTCTATACACTATTTCTTACATAGTTCCATTTTAGAATAAACTGTGTGTATTTTACTCTTTTTCTCCACACTTAGAAGACTTAGAATTTTCTGCAATTTTTTGTTAGTTTTTGACTGTTACACAAAAATTGTTAATATTAAATGCATATTTTTTTTGCATATTAGGTATATAGATATATTTTTCCCAGACCAACTGCATTTTTCTAGAAAATGGGCCTATGCAAATAACAATCGGCACGTAAGAGCTCAGCTGCAATATATGCCAAAACCTAACTACTGCGATGTCTCCTACAATCAGGAAAGTTGAACCTTCACACATTTTTCCAGCATCAGGTTGTGCTAGAATGGACTGCTTACTTTCACTCCCCCCCTCCCCCTCCCAGAGGCAATGTGAGTCCTGGAAGGCTTCCTCTTTCACATTCTGGCTTTTCTGTATAAACTTCAGAAGAATAAAAAATTCAGATCTGGCTCAATGGAGGAATTCAAAGCTTTTATTTCAGTTTAACATGGCATCCAAAGCATATTACAGGTATCCAGGCGGCGATCATGTTTCAAGCAATAAGTGTGCACTTACTCATGATTGATTCAGTATGGGAAGGCTGGCGTGTAATATATACGCCCATAAGCCAACTAGATACGCCCATGTCATATAATCAACCCAAATCTTTGGGAAATCAAATAACCATGTTGCCCTGATGGCATTGAAATTCAATTTAGTAAGTTATAGCCTGTATGAAAAATCCTTAAAATAATTCATTGTTGATGTGTGTCACTATTTGAGACACAAGAAGTCGATCTGGAAGTCCAAACAGACGACCAAAACCAGTTCACAACATCAAAAAATGATGAAAAAAAGCCAAAGCTATAGACCCATCTCACTTATAAATACAGACACGAAAATATTCGCCAAACTCCTAGCTAGAAGATTGTCCAACCTCCTTGGATCTCTATTCCACCCGGACCAAGTAGGATTTATACCAAACAGAGAAGCTAGAGAAAACACTTTAAAGACCTTCTCACTCATCCACCATGCAAATAAAACATCTACTCCCTTTCAAATCCCTCCCATATCTCATGGACACACTACAAACATTTGGAAGGTTCAGCAACCACAAAATCAACTGGACTAAATCCACAGCTATGGGAATAGGGCTTAATGAATCTTTAATTAATACTCTATAAAATAAATACACATTCACATGGAAGAAGGACGCCTTCACTTACCTAGGAGTCCAAATACCAGCGAAATCAGAGACCATATACCTTCACAATCATAAAAACTTCCTCCAAACAAACCTTACAAAATGGGGTTCCAAAAAGATCTCCTGGTTAGGTAGAATTAATTGCACAAAATGACCATTCTCCCAAAACTATTATACCTATTTCAAACCATTCCTATTTCAAACCATAAACTGATTCATATGGTACCCCTCAATAACTAGAATAGCCAAAAAAAAAAACTAATACGTAGAAGACTATTGTGGGCAGTTGTAGGGTTGTCTCAGTTTATAGGGACTTCAGTTTATTAGGTACTGTCCTTGTCAGGACGGGAGTTTTTCTGGGGAACAGGGAAAGAATAGCTACAGGGAGATCTTAGATGCAGTGCTTCCATCTACTCCTGGTCTGGGACCTCCTGTGGCAGTTACACCTGTCTACCAGCCTACCATATGGGCTCCTGCTCTTCTATATGGGTGAGATCATTCCTTTTTTCATTTGTATTATTGTTGATGTGATCCTCCATATTGTATACTGTGCATTGTTATGAGGTAATTTTCTCCATCTATGTGCTCTTTTGAGATGGAGTATGGTTCTGCTTTGTAAACAATTTTATAGCTATTATTTATTAAAAGTTACGTTTTATAGTGCCTTCTGTTCACCCTTCCTGTTTATTAATGTGTCATTATTTGCTAACATATTTTTTATGTTTTTTTATACAATTGATACCATGGCAATTGTTTTGTCTCAATTTGAATTTCTCATAATTGTGAATAGTTTTATGATTATTTTTTGATTATTATTATTATTATTTTTTGATTATTATGTTTTTTACTCTATTCCTTGTCCTCATTAAGTATAGACTGGTTTTATGTGTTTTTAATATGATTTTACAATATTTGATATTTTCCAAAGATTTCTTGTTCAATGAGGTTTATTTCATGAAATTAGTATGGGAGGCGTATCTAGTTGGCTTATGAGTAAGAGCACACTTGTTGCTTAAAATGCGTTGATTGCCACCCAGATATCTGTAATACACTTTGGATGCCACATTGATTTGAAATAAAGGCGTTGAATACCTCAATTGAGCCTGATGCAAATTTTTTATTCTTCTACAAGTTACACCGCTCAGCAAGGTGGTTCCAAGCCCTGGATGGTAAATAGCTGCAATAAGTTTGGAGTGAGCTGGGTTTCTTTTTGCTCTTGGTTTGTAAACTTCTAAAGGTCCTCATAGGGTCACTGTCACTTGCTTCACCTTCCAAACCACTAGCACGCACACAGTCTACATCCTCAGAAATACTGCTCTAAAAGGCCAACAAAATGATCTCCAGACAACTCATACAATCTCACCAAATACCCTTCTTCTCTGGTGCCAAACCCTGTCTCTATATGGACTCACCTCTGCCCGCCACTGAAAACATTTTTTTCAGTGATTTTCTATTTCAATGCTTAAACTGATATAAACATCAGCTATTCGTAGGCCCACAATGACACAAGTATCTTATCCTGTTAGGAAACAATCAGTTTTGAGGCTTAGTTTCCCTAACAGTATGTGTTATGAAAACACTTTAACCAACCCAACTTACCAAATCCAAAAGGTGTAAAATCAGTGTAGGTCACAGTAAAACACAGTGCAATAGAGTACTTGTATTATAGACTTTTCAGAGGTGCTGTATTGTTCTGCTTAAATGTATATCCAAGTGTTTGGGGGACTTATGAGTAACCGCTCCACTCACTGTCTATGGGAGCGTTTGGAGATGCTTTGTTTGGTCATTCCCATACAATTGAATGGACGCATGGTTCTCCTGTTGCCGCAACCATCAGTAGATGACACTGCCTTTTTGGCTGATGATATTTGATGCCTTAAATATTTCTTTAACATAATTTGTTACAAGGTATTGCATGTTTTTTTTATTTATTTAATATAAGATTACAGGGTAATTTTGGCAGTGAGACCAATTAGGGGAAATTCATTATGGTTTCTCTGCCAGTTTCCTGACAGAGAAACCACATGAATATCCCTCCAGTTTTGGGCATTCTCTGACCCACACACCACTATGGAGGAGAGTGGGTGGGAAGCGTGGTGGACAGAAAGCCCGTCTCATTTACTATAGGAAAACCAGCGGAGACTATAGTTGAAAGCACCGATCTGGTCTAAGGTCAGAACTGGCAGAGTTTGCATCCAAATTCACTAAAAGGCCCAGAGTTGAGACTGTCAAAACTAGACCTTCAAAGCCCTTCAGAGCCAAACAATATTCAGATATTGAAAAAAAATCTGGTTCATCAATGTATTATCTACTAAAAGGAATTTTATATGTTTAATAGAAGTGGACTGCCCTTCTCCTAATGTCCCTGCTGCAAGAAAAGTGCTAGGAATTCATGGACCATATTCAGTAAATTCCATGGTTAGATTTGAATGTTTTGAAGGCTACATCATGAATGGCTCAAGGGATGTTACTTGCGATATCCACAGTCAGTGGGAGCCCTCATTACCTACATGCAAGAGTAAGTACAGACTAAATACAATAAATTTGTATCAGGTTACTAAAACTCAGTGTACTTACACTGCAGCTGTAATACTTTTCTGAACTTGGTTCACAAAGGAAATTAGAAATTGCTACTTAACAGAAAGATGTGAGAAACCAAGTCTTTTGTCTTTTGGCAGGTCTATTTTGCGTCTTATGTATGATTATGTTTTTTTTCTTGTTTAGTTTTATCTTTCCTAGTAGGTGCAACTTTTCTTTTGAGACTTTTTGTTGCAAATGTCTCAAATCCACATGAAAACAAACCATGTGAGGGGGTTATGTACAGAAGTGGACACTGCTGTAAATTTTAGATTTGAGGCTGTGGTCAGCATTTTTAACCACTAACCACCAGTAACAACCTAAGGAAGAGGACAACATGTGAGAGTGCGGTCACATGTGACATTTGTGATGCGTTTTTAAAGCATCACAGAAATGCATGCATTTCTACAGTGCGTTTAAAAATCTAAATCTAAACAGTCTTACAAGTAACCAATAAATGCCAATTTTGTTAATGATATGATGTTAAAAATGTATAAATTAAAACAAAAGCTGCCAAAACATTCAATGCCCAGCAGGTTTATTTGCATAATTGTAAACATTTAAAGCCTGTGAAATAATTACATTTTAAAACAGGGTCCATTAAAAAATCCTTCCTCTGCTCCTGACCTGGACCAGGTGCAGATTTTCGCCTAAAAAGATACATAAGGGAAAAGTCACACAGAACATCTGGAAAATAAAGATACATAAGGTACACTGCACAAGGTGCAGTTACTTGAGAAACAACAGCAAAAGTTGCAATGAAAAGTCGGAAAAAAAGCAAAAAAAATTGCAAAAAGAAAGAATAAAACACGCAGAAATAAAGATAGATGTCCACCAATGACCAAGCACTTATGTATTTCTTAGGTGACAGCAAGGGCAAACCTGCCATGAAACAAATTGAAACACTTGCTGTGCCCCACTTCTGGGTAATGGGTGCAATATCTTGGGGGCTGCTAGTGAACCTCTTTGGGACGGTTTATTCCCTTTTTGCTGCTATTCTTAATAATGTACGCCCACATATACAGAGCAATTTGAACATGTGTTTGTGTTATTTTTTTTTTCAGAAATTACTGAATAGCATGCTACTTTTGGGGAACTTATGAGTGACTACTCCATTCATTGACTATTCCCTGGATATTTCCATCATTCCCATACAACAGAATGGTCGCATGCTCTTCCTGTTGATATACCCATTGGTTGAAACAGGATCCCTGTTTTCATTCTCATTGGTAGTCAAAACAGTCACACTGATCACCTTGCTATCCACAGGATAGGGAATAACTAAAATACATTAGGGAATCCCTTTAAGTCCCCAATTGGAGTTTGCTCCAACTACAGGTATGATAAGAGTATCAGTTGTTAGAAGTAGCCAACACCCTGCTGTTTCTGATGCCAGCTCAGCTCTGGTAATAATCTGAACTGGCATCATGGCTGCACCAATTATATATGTTGGTGCATGATAACTTTTAAAAAACTTTGTTCACACTTCATTTGTATAATTTTAAAAACATTTTATTCAAACGAGGGCATAAGAAGCTTAATGAGCAAAATGAAGAGCAGAAGCTGCCAAAAATGCATGGACCTGATAAACTGTAACTTTCAACAGAATATGTGCCACTCTCCACTTGCAGGATACATTCTAGTTGTTGTTTCATTCAAGAGCCATTTGGTTCACTGTGCTCCAACTAACGCTCCCTGGTCAAGAATGTGGGAAAAATTGGCCGTGAAAAGTAAACATCAAGCCGATTTGCTTCAGTGTAGCATTCAGGCTTTCACAGTTCCTTTTACACAATAGTCTATAGGGGAGATTTTTCAAGCTGCCTTACAGTAATAATGTTCTTAGATGCCCAACCAATTACTGCTCCCCTTTAAAATATTTATGAGCATGGTTAAGTGAAAGCTGAGCTTTAATTGGTTGCCATGGGCAACGTAGCTCATTTTTTCTTCTTAGGCAACCTGATAAATCTCCCCCTATGAGTGATTCCAGCAAAATGGTTCTTAATACATCATAAACTACCATTTAATGGATCGGTCATACAATATGTTGAAATAACACTAGTGTAGTACTGATCCATTTAAGACTTTAGCATTTATTGCAGCCATGCCAAGATATAAATTCCCCAACAGGGCTAATGTCTCACACAGCCCACACACAGTTACAAGGTCTTGTATGTTTCCATGCACTACTATATGCATTTAGTCTAAGGCTATAGGGCAGTGAGGGGAAACCTTTTAGAGGTTGAGTGCCCAAACTGCAAGCCAAAACCTGCATATATTTTGCAAAGTGCCAAAACAGCAATTCAAGCAGTAACTTATTGCAATTTTGCTAAACATGGCAAGTCCTGAGACTGCAGGAGGATCCCTGTCTGGCGAGCTCTGCTTTGGTGCAACAGCCTGAGTGCCCAATGATAGGGCTCTGAGTGCCATCTCTGGCACCCATGCCATAGGTTCACCACCACTGCTATAGGGTAACTCTGGCCGTGGCACTAATTACGTGGTGAAAGATTGCAATGTGTATGCTACCTGCATTGTAAATTAATACAGTTGCGTTACAACAACCACAACATGATGGTCACAAGAAATCAATCAGACTTTGATTTCTTGAAACTTTGTAATTGTAAACTTATAGGTAAATGAATGTATAAAGCCTATTCAGTTTTGTCTTTTTCATTTTTGCTTTTTTCATTTCTGTTTTTCTCTCCCTATGTTTCCAGCCCTGCTTAGTTTTATATTTCTGTTGGGGGCTTATATTTTTGAAGCTGTTCAATTAACTTTATTGAATGGAATTTTATTGAATGTTATAAACAAATATTTGTGAAATGGATTTGTTGAAGACTGCTATTCAACACTAGAACTTCATAGCCATGGAATATTCAGATAATTAACAGATCAGGATCACAAATCTATTATCTACTGATTGGAATTCTATTTATTTAATAGAATTGGGCTGCCCTTCTCCTTATGTCCCTGCTGCAAGAAAAGTCTTAGGAATTGCTGGTCCATATTCACTAAATTCCATGGTTAGATTTCAATGTTTTGAGGGCTTCATCATGAATGGGTCAAGTGATGTTACATGCAATGTTCACAGTGAGTGGGAGCCCTCATTACCTACGTGCAACCGTAAGTACAAAGTAAATACAAGAAAGTTATGTCAGCTAATCAAACCTATATCAAGTTGAAAACACAGAACAGGTGCAAATCTTTCCATTATAACATATCTTCGAGTACACCCCACTCATGTTCTTGACTCGCTATACCTCGTACAGACCTAGTCACTAAAATGTGAGAGCCTAATCTAATAAATAGTACCAAAGTGGCAAAGAGTACTATGGCTTGCAAGCCTCCTTTGCCTTGTACAATATGCTGCACAAACATTGTAGGAAACATGAAACAGAAAACTATACAGTCAAAACACATAGAATTATAATATTTATAGAGTGACATACCCACAATATTTTATGTATAGCAGGGGGATACTCTTCTTAATACTTCATTGTGTCTTTTATAAGTTAGTGAAGACTTTCTGAACAGTTATAGGTACCAATATCTGGGTGTAGGAGGAACAAAGAATTGATAATTAAAAATGCATTCTTACATGGTATTTTCAAAAATAGTTTAATATGTTTATCTACACTCTAATTTTGAATTGATTCAGATTGTTTGCTTCATCACATGTAATGAAAGAAAATGCAGTTGAGTTGTGATCTACAAGTTGCTATGATTTTTAGCAACCTATGTTACACCCATATTTGCTTCTACTTCTCTTCTGTGTAGTATATTACATTGCCTTTTTCTGTCGTATGATTTATGTTTGGTTTATGCCTTACCACATTTAGTATATTCTCATGCATGTTGTGTCTGAGTCCTGTATTATAACTTTCCTGAGACTGCTATTCAAAACTAGACCTTAAGAGCCATGCACTATTTAGATAATTAAAAAAGTCAGATTTACAAATGTATTAGCTACTAATATACTGATGTCCCTGCTGCAAGAAAAGTAATTCATGGACCATATTCACTAAATTCCATGGTAAGAATTTTTTGAAGGCTACATCATGAATGGCTCAATGGATGTTACATGCAATATCCATGTAAGGGGGTGGATTGTCACCTTTTTTTAATCTGAACTGATATTTTATACCTTGCATGTTACAATCATATGTGTATATCTCCTCTTTGTACCTATGTGTTGAGTTTGTTCATCTTTGTATACTTTTTAGTGGATTGTATTGGAGCACAGCACAAACAGGTATAAGGCTACATTGACACCAAGGTATGAGGGACGTATATACGGCCGACGTATATACGGCATATATACGTCCCCCATACTCTTCTGTGGGCTCACGGCGACGTACATGTGCAAGAGCTACTCCAGGTCACCAGAATTACTAGATTGAAAAAGGTAATTTGAAAGGTAACTTGTTTCCAACATCGCTGTCACTGTTTAGCTGTGTGAGTGTGCGTATAGGTGAGCTGTGTGAGTGTGCGTATAGGTGAGCTGTGTGTGTAAATGTATGTCTGTGTGCGCTGTGCTTTAGTGCAACCGACAGAAATATTTTAATTGGTGTAAAATATATTTTTCCTTTTTTTGGAAGCCTAAATCTGGGGTGCGTCTTATAGTAAGAAGCGTCTTATAGTCCGAAAAATACGGGTATATCTCCTCTATGTACCTGTGTGTTGAGTTTGTTCATCTTTGTATACTTTTTAGTGGATTGTATTGGAGCACAGCACAAACAAGTATAAGGCTACATTGACACCAAGGTATGAGGGACGTATATACGGCCGACGTATATATGGCATATATACGTCCCCCATACTCTTCTGTGGGCTCACGGCGACGTACGGTACGGTGCCGCACATGTGCAAGAGCTACTCCAGGTCACCACTAGATTGAAAAAGGTAATTTGAAAGGTAACTTGTTTCCACCATCGCTGTCACTGTTTAGCGATGCTGCAGAAAAACATGGCATCAGAGGACAGGGCAAAACCGCTGCACACCTGAGCCAGCCTGCAGCACAACTTTAGATGGATGGGGTAAGAGTGTAAATAGGAACAAATACATGAATCATGTCACCTGCGCTTTGTTTGTGAATCAAGATCAAGCATATGAATAAGAACATTTGAACCACACATTAATTAAATGGGAGTGGCATTAGAAATACTATAGCTATTAAGAGCACCACCATACCATTTAGTCTAATAGGATTTTATAGACATTACCTTAACCAACTATACAGGAGAAGAATGTACTGTATATGTCAGCATTTGGACTGTTTATTTAAACATGTTTATTTCAAAAATGTTTATTTAATTTTAACATTTTCATTTTTACTTTATTATAATATTGTTTGATATTGTATTGATATTGTTATCTTATTTTAAATATTGCTCTGAAGTATCAATACTGTAGTTTTAGCAACTGTCAAGAGTCATCTATGCAAGAGCCCTTCATCTTGGTGTATGAGACAGTTGCTAGACAAACTCTTATAGTATTTTTTAGGTAAACAAATATTTCAGTAAACAATAAAACAGAGATAATATTAATAGAATTTTGGACAGCCGTGAATCTGTGAAACTAGGAGCTGGTAACAACAGCTTCAACAAGCTGTCTTCTTACATCAAAAGAACACTAATGATTATGTTATAATCTAGAATTGTGTTCCCTTACATCCCATCCCCACAGCCTACCCTGACTAGAAAGTCATCCACCATAGCAAAAAGACACATCTTAGACTGCAATATCTGAGGGAAGACACAAATTCCATATGGGATGTTTGAACCATAGAGAATCTACTTGTGGCCAATAACCTAGCAAGAATATAAAATATCCAGGCACTGTTGAGAGGAGGGCCATCAGCATCAAGCACTCTCGATCTGATCCCACGTCAGGGCCGTCTCCTTCAAGGAGGCAAATATTAACTTCTTTAAGATGTAGCAAGATGTAATCTGTGGCCTAGAACACTATATTAAGTATTAAGATTACTACAATGAGAACATTTTGTAAAAATGTACATTCAATGCATTACTTTTTCATATTACACATTAAATATTTGTTTTGTGTGCTCTTGTTTTAAGGAAATTTCTGTCACCCACCTACATCAATACATTTAAAGATCAAAAAAGGAGAAGCCCAAAATTTCAACAATGAAAAAGGATTTCCGATTAATTATTCAGTTGAACTGGACTGCAATTCTTTTTATCTTAATTTAATAGGTAAAAGCACCATAACCTGTCAAGAAGATTTAACCTGGTATCCCAAAATTCCAATTTGTGAGAAAAGTAAGTGACTATATATTATAACTATATACAATTAATCAAAGAATGTCAAAGAAGTGTATACAGACTGCACGAAGGAGACAACCTTTCAGTAGTGGAATTAAAAGTTAATAAAAGAATCATTACGTGTGCATTTTGGTTACCAAAGAAAAAAAGGGTTCTGGCCCAGAGGCATGTACTTTCCATTGGCCACTGTGATAAATATGGGCAGGCGGAGGGGGCCTGATACTACTAAAATCCCCCACTCCCCTCTAGCCTCATCCCAATTAGCATAATGGAGCTAGCGAAAGTGTTATCTAACACTACAAAGGCTACAGAGGAAATCTGGTTCTGTAGGGGGCTGAGCTTCAAAGCATTTCCCCAGTCATGGCGACTCTCGGAGACCTCCTTTCAATTTTTATACAGGAGACAATGAGTCATAAAACTTTCGGACCAATATGTTGGTTATGGAGTTATGATCTATCTAATCCTGAGGGGAACTACATTTTTGGATAGCATCCTTGGGTACAGAGATATAAATATCTCTGCATAGGACCATAGAAAACGGGTCAGGTTTGGCATCAATGCGATCCAGGGATTCACCAAAACCCTGACCCTACGACTCCCCCTTGAGAAGCTATGACTTCTCCAAGGTTCTGGACCTAATACCAGGAGGGGCCCATGACCCCTCCTGGGGGTGGGCAGGTGTGTCTGCACTTAATATAATCAGTCACCTCTGATGCCCCTCGTCTTTTGTTTGGGAACCCATTTATCATCAAGTGCAGCGGAAGATATTAAGATGTGGACTATCAAGTTCCATTAGACTCACACACAAGGTAACTACTGCATTGCTGATACTTGTAGTTCTACCTGTGTATTTGTACTCTGTTAACTGATATATATATATATCATATATATGTGCTCTGAAGAAATATAAAATTTAACCTGTGCTGTTCTTTTATCTCGATCCACAAACCTTGTCTTGTTTATATACATGCTAGTGAATGGGGTCTTATAGCCATTCCGGTTTGTGATTTATTGTTGTGCCATATCCGAAAGTTGTGTGGACAACTTTAAATCACTTTCTGCGCCTCTCAGAACCCATGCATTCTGGGAGTGTCTAAAAAGGATAATTAAGTGACTTTGCATAACCTTCAAGGGTCCGAAATGTCATGGTTTCCTTCACAGCCACTATGCACATTATTTGGCCAGTCCCACTGAATTTGCGCTTGGACACAAAAAAAGAAAGCCTGTTTTAAAAGAAGTAGTTCTGAGCAGTTTCTATAGGTAAACACTCACAGTTAACAAAATGTTAAGAAAATGTTGTTGTTGCCCAACGTTGCCCAGGCAAGTCCTGTTCCCATAGGTGTAAGGTTATTCACACAATGTATATTTTCACACAGCTGATTTATTGCAAATAAGTCTGTGACTGTCCCATTCATCTGAATGTATACGATACTGCTGAAACTAATGCTATACAGAAGAACATGCAAAAATGTCTGCAAGAAATTTGCTGCTTGTCAATTTTCCCCTCATTGCTTATCAACAGGATATGCAATTTATCTAAATGTTTATATATGATTTTCCCATCTCTGGAAACCCAGGATAGGTTTAGTTGGTTACATAGATCCTAATAGAGACTGACAATCCGAACAATTCAGAAATTTATGGTTTATCCAGTGCATACAGTTTGCCCTAAATGCCATTAAAGCCTATAATCAAATTATTATATGCGATTCCCCCTTTAATAACAAAGGGAATGATGCCTACTGTAAGGGTTGAATGTGGTGGACTTACTGAACCACCGCAACCGATGACGTTATCCGTCACCTGGGAGTGGAGTCTAAGTGGCACCTGGTATTCACCAGGTGAATACCGGGTGCCACTTAGATACCACCAGGTCACTCCACAGGCGCGACTTTGCTTGCGGTAGTGGCCAAGGCAAGGTACAGAATCTGCAGGCAGGATCAGAGTCATGGACAGGTAGGAGGTCAGGACAAGTGGCACATTATCAGAGTTGGCGATGTAACTGAAGGCCAAGGCAGCAGAAAATTGAGGTCAGGAACGTAGCAGGAGGTTACAACAGATTATACACAGGAATCGCAGTAGACAGCTTTCTCTAAGGCTATATAGGCACAAATATCTGGCATTGGTCACAGGAAGATGCAGGAAATATATTAAGGCAGTGGCCGGCCAGTGTCAATTAGCGGTATGCTGGTTCATTGCTGGAGCTCGGAGCCATTGCCGGAGCGAGGACAGGTGAGTGAGGCTGCAGCTAGCATGGTGGGGTACATGGAGGCACGTGGGTGCGCCTTTGATTCGAGACATGGGTCACAGGAGCACCCATGACAGTACCCTCTTCGGCCTCCACTTCTTCTTGGCCTGAAGGAACCTTTAAAAAACACTGCGGTCCAGGATGTTATCTTTGTGCTCCCAAGATCTTTCTCTCTGGCCCAAACCCCTTCCAAACTATTCAAAAGAACTGCTTCTGTCTAACCGACTTCATGTCCAAGATCTCCTTTACTTCAAAGACATTGGTGGAATCAGCCTCAGGAGCAGGAGGAGCAACTTGCCAGGAGAAGTGGTTCAGAATGACTTACAGTATCTGGAGGAAAGGCACACTTTATCATCCAGAGAGAAGACCTGAGGAGACCTGCATTTCTTGTTGGCCTGGGTTTTGGTGCAGGTGAACGCCCGAATGACGAGTCTGTTCCCAGATGGACTTAGGGTCTTGAACTAACTCATCCCTGGCAGAGACACCAGAAGGCATGGAAAGAGGAAAAGGTGGGCGTGGATGTTGTCTATAGCCAATGAAGAAGAGAGTGGCAGATTTTGAGTCCAAAGAATTATAGGAGAATTCCGCCCAATGTAACAGGGTAGACCTGTCGTCCTGTCGGGCAGAAACAAAGTGTCATAGATAAATATATAAAGTTTCTCCGCACTGTATTATTTGGCAAGAACATACTATAGCTCCTCCTTAGGTCCACGTCAGTCTCCTCTCTAATCACCCTCCTTCCAAAATGTATTGGATATTGTATCCTTCAAGTTCTTCCCCTAAGCCGTTGCACCACGCCTCCACCTATGACGGGGGAGATACGCGATCTTGCCTTAGATTCAGTCTCCACTAAGGTCCGTTTCGCTGCCAAATGTTTAGCTCCGCCTACCGAATTAGTGATTGGAGGATAATAACGAAGTAGTTTTCATTCTGGTCCGACGCAGCATTTAGCCTTTCTAAGGGGGTGGTCGAATCTCGACCCCTCCCCGATCTATGTTTTTAACCAATAGCAACAGGTTAAGGTTGTGGGTGTGTTTTGTGTGACGTCAGTGAGTTTTGCATGGCGGCCAGCATAAATTGTTTGGAACGCCATGCAGTAGCAGGCAAGATGAAGCGCTAGGTTAGCGCGAAACGACTCGTCCCTCTAACCCTCACTTTTTTCCTGCTGTCAGATGTCTCTCCCTGTGAAACAGAACATTTTTTAAACAATATGAAATAAAGGAAAAAGTATTTTTAAAGAAGAACGGTGAGTGCTGACTATTTTTTTCTTTTTTCTATTACTCTGTTGTGCTATAGATGAAGGACTTTACCTTTTTTGATTAAGTCAGAGCACCTCCCGTGTTTTTCTCCCCAGGAAAAAATGAACTCTCTATAAAATATTATTGTTAACCCTATATGTTAGAGGGTAACACACTAAAAATTGAGGATACGAGCAGTGCCCCTACAACCTTTCTGTCGTCTTCCAGTGATACTGTTCCCAGATGGACTTAGGGTCTTGAACCAATTCATCCCTGGCAGAGACATCAGAGGGCATGGAAAGAGGAAAAGGTGGGCGTGGATGTTGTCTATAGCAAATTAAGAAGAGAGTGGCAGATTTTGAGTCCAAAGAATTATAGGAGAATTCCGCCCAATGGTAGGGTAGACCTGTCGTCCTGTCGGGCAGAAACAAAGTGTCATAGATAGCAACAAATAGTCTGATTGACTCTCTCCCCTCGCCCATTAGACTGCGGATGATAGGCAGAGGAAAAGTCCAGCTTTACTTGAAGTTGGTTGCACAAGGAACGCAAGAAACACCTTACATTTATCCACATTGAACCTCATTTGCCAAGTGGATGGCCAAATGTTCAGTTTGTCCAAGTCAACCTGCAGCCTATGAACATCCTCCATAGACTGTATTACACTACACAGCTTGGTGTCATCTGTAAAAATAGACACAGTGCTATTAATTCCTACTTCTATATCATTAATAACTATATTAAATAGAAAAATAAATAACACCTTCACTACTCAGTAGAAGAAAGTGAAAAAAGCCAGCTCACCCAACCTTCGGATTGTCTGGGCTGTACACACTCTGTGAAAGTCTTCTGGTGCACGGAAAGAAAAATCTATAGCCGTATAGCACATGCAGGAAAAAATGGTAGTAGACCGGCACAACATGGAGAACATCACATGGGTACGATGCCAAAAATTTCTTCTTTATTGGTTTAAAACGTCACAAACACGGAGAAACAGATGGGTTAACGCGTTTCGACGGAGACCGTCTTAATCATAACAATCTCTGTCAAAACGCGTTAACCCATCTGTTTCTCCGTGTTTGTGACGTTTTAAACCAATAAAGAAGAAATTTTTGGCATCGTACCCATGCACAGGGTAGGCGGGGGAAAGCGGCTACTGGGGCGTGGAGTAGCCGGACACGAGGCTACACGGCGCGGCTACTCCACGCCCCAGTATCTGCTTTCCCCCGCCTACCCTGTGATCTTCGGCGCGCAGCTCCTGGCAGCTGCGCGCCCTCGTCCGAGAAGCCGGAGTTCTGCGCATGCGCAATAACTCCGGTCTCGTTCCCGAGATCGCGCATCCTCGGGCCTGCGCTCTGCATAGTCTACCTATGCAGAGCGCAGGAATCGTCGGATTTGAAGGTTCGCCCCATCGGATAGGTAAGTGCTATGCTCACCAAGAATACTACCAACGATTACCACTGCCACCAATGAAGTCACTGCAAATATATATATATATATATATACATGACCAGAACCAAGCTTACTATAAAGATACAAATCCAGAAACAAGCAAAATGAGACAGACAGCTTTATACTTCACAAGATTTATTAGTATCTGATGCTGGATGATAAATCAGATATGTTATTAGACTCTCCAGATAGCTCTCCCTCATACAGGAGAAGATAATAGAGAGTCACAGCACCAGGGAGATGCTGTAGGACATACTATAAATCTGGTGACATGAAGATGATGGTGGGAATTTATCAGAAGATTCTGATGTAAAATTGTTGTAGTTACCTGTGGCAACCAATCAGAGCTCAGCTTTCATTTTCCCACAGCTGTTTTTAAAATTAAAGCTGAGCTCTGATCCTGAGCTCTGGTTTCCATGGACAACTCAGACAATTCTGATAAATCTCCCCAGATGTCTTTGATTAGAGGAGGAGCTTCTTCATTTCCTTCTTCTACCTGGCTTTCATGTCAGCTACTTCCAGCTACGATTTAGAAAAACAGATTTTAGCACTTTCTTAACACAAACTTAATACTGTTCTGCTGCTTCCATAGAAATCACTATTATGCGCACCTATTGTAGACAATATAGTAACATTGACCCCCCCTGAAGCTAATATAGTTAATATAACCAATATAGTAGTTCAATCACAGTGGAGGATATACAGTAGTCACAATACCCTCGCAGTAGCCAATATAGTAACAGTGCCCTCATCATAACCAATATAGTCCTAGTGCCCCCACAGTAGCCAACATGGAGATGTTCCCCCAGAATAGCCAAAATGGTAATGGTGCAACATCCAATTTGGTAACAATGCTGTCCCCACAGTAGCTAATATAACAGTGCACTCACAGTAGCCAATATAGTAACAGTGTCCCCGCATCTGTTTTTGCCCACAGTAGCCAGGCAAAGTTTCTCCCACAGTAGCCAGTATGGAAAAGATGCCCCCACAGCAGCCAATATGGTAACGGTGCCCCCCAGAAGTCATTATAGTAATAGTGTGCCCACAGTAGCCAATATGGTAACAGTGTCCGCACAGTGGCTAATATGACAACAGTGCCCCCACATTAGCCAATATTGTAATAGTGTCACCGTAGTATGAAATACCCCCTAAAATAGTCAAGCTCCCTTTGCCCCCACAGTTGCCAAATCATAGTTGCTGCCACAGTAACCAAGTCACACTGCCCTCCACAAGCTCCCATGCTCTGCTATTAATAGGTAGGATCCAATCCAGGACTGGGGTTCTTCCTGGTCAGAACTCAGCCCTTTACAATTAATTTGGAGGAGCTTGCTCATTTTTTGCTTGTGATTGAAGTGGGTGGCTTGTAATCTAAGGAAAGTTTAAAAAAGAGGATTTTGTGTGTGTTAAGAATGACTCTGTGGTTTGGTTTATGATGGATTGTGTACATAGATCCAGCAAGGCACTTTCTGTGCAGATTAAGTTAATTCCTAGTGATCTAAGTGAAGTTTATACAAGTTTATTCTTCATAGTTTTTGTAACCAGGATATTGCTAGCAAGATTGGTGATATGATCCAGAGCACACACTGCCGTATGTTTACACTACTGGAGCAGGAGTTCCAGGGTAAATACCACTGTGATACATGTGCCCATATTTTTCATCTAGGAGTTCTTGTTAGAGATCTGGAGGTAGGTTTTGCACGTATATGAGCAATCAACTTGAGAGGAGTTTGTTGCTCACCGAGCAATCAATTAGCGGGATAGAAGTGGAGGGTGGAGAAGAAAGCCACGAGGACCAGGTAAGTAGCTGGGTTACTGTAGATAAGAAAGGATAGAAAGGGGTCCAAGAAAAGGAAGGCCAATTCTGACTCTGAACACCTGAGCTAAATTTCTAAATTGTGCAATGATGTAAGGATGTCGGTGTCAGAAAATGGCAGTCCTAGCGGATCCTTCTCTCCTCAACAGCTCAGCTAGTAATAGGGGGGATAGTAGTGCAGGTAATCCAAGACAACCAGTGGTTTTAAGGGACTCTATAATCAGGAAGACAGACCAAATAGTTTGTTGCCAAGACAGCTTCAACAAAAAGGTTTGCCGTTTCCCAGGTGCCAGAGTTCGGCATGTGGTGGAAAGGGTGGATGAATGATTGGGAGGGGCTGGGGATGAACCAGTTATCATGGTCTATATTGGAACCAATGACAGAATAGATGGTAGGTGAAAAAGCCTTAAGAATAATTTTAAAGAACTAGGTTTAAAGCTTAAGGGATGGACTTCCAAGGTAGTATTCTCCAGAATTCTACCTGTGCCATGCGCTACACAGAGCAGACAGCGGGAGCTCAGGGAGTTAAATGCATGTCTCAGGTCTTGTTGTAGAACAGAGGGATTTGAGTTCCTAGAGCACTAGATTGACTTTTCATTGTGGTACAAGCTGTTTTCCGCAGATAACTTGCACCTAAATGGAAGCAGGTTGCTGTGCTGGGAAGGAAGAACCTAGAAGGGGTGGTGGAGCATTTAAACTAGGGTTGGAGGAAAAGGAAGAAACTAGTGGACGGTGAAGGGAGGGGGTAGGTAGTGGATAGGGAGATCCACATGTTACAAACCTACAGTGAAGATATGTGCCCATAAAATTACTATAAATCAAATAAAAAATAAAATAAATGTGGAAAATTAATGTGTTTGTTTACAAATGCCAGAAGTATCACAGTCAAAATTGGTGAGCATGAGGCCCTGGTGTATATAAACAGATTGATGGGGCTGCACAGGGGGCATGAGTAGTGATCATGGGAGACTTTAACTTCCCAAATAATAATTTGGGGTCAGGGTTCTTCTCCAACTGTGAAGGGGAGACATTTATCAACTTTCACCCCTTACCTTAGAAGCCACTTTTCACCTTCCTGACACGGCCCATTTTTTCGAATCTAACATGTGTCACTATGTGGTTATAACTTTGGAACGCTCCAACATATCAAAGTTACTTTGAAATTGTTTTCTCGTGACACTTCGTACTTCATGTTAGTTGAAAAATTTTGCTGGTATGTTTTGCATTTATTTATGAAAAACATGATAGTTGGTGTAAATTTGGAAAAATTATCGATTTTCGAAATTCAAGCTATTGAGAGACCTGCTCAGATTTCAAGTCACTTTTAAAGGCCTAAATAACAGTAAAACCTCATAAATTACCCCATTATAGAAACTACACCCCACAACGTATGTAAAACAAGTTTTATGAAGTGTGTTAACCCTGTAATTGTTTTACAGTGGTTAAAACAAAATTGTGTGCAATTTAAATTTTTTGGCTAAATAAATATGTCTTTCAAAATATTTAGACATTCTCAGTGGCTAAAAACCAAAACGGTCCACAAAGTTTAAAACCCAATTTCCCCTGAGTATGTCAATACCACATATAACCTGCTGTATGGACACACGCCAGGGCATTGAAGTAAGATGCGTCATTCAGAGCAGATTTGCATTGGAACTTTTTAATGGCTATACAATCTTTATTTTTTTGGCAATTTGGACAAATAAGGGCTTGAGATACACTTTACAAGTACTTCATTTTAGTAGGTCATTAGCTTATTGATGAGATTTTATTAACTCTTGAGTATGTATGGAGGAAAAGAAAATCGTCAATTTTGGTCTCCTTTCTTTCTGTATTTATGGGGGCCTTATACCTTACACTAAAAATACTATATTAACTTTATTATATAGATCACTCAATTATGGTGATGCCTAATTTATATAATTTTTTAATATATTTTTACAATTTTACTGAAGAAAAACTAATATAGAGAAAATCTCATGTCATGGGTGTCCCTGCATTCCACGTCTCGGATCCACGCTTGTCTACCTGCAGCTGAACCAAGGCTCAGACTCTCTATGCCAGACAAGTACGATGGGGACCCTAAGTTGTGCAGGGGCTTTATTACTCAGCTCTTTACGAATTGAACTTATGCCATCACAATTTGTCACTGAATGCTCCAAAGTGGCATTCATTGTCAGTCAGTCTACTCTCCAGGAAAGCTCTGGCCTGGGCTACCCCTCTATGGGACCTAGGCCATCCAGTCACAGCTACGCACACTGCATTACTGGCAGAATTCTGGTCCGTGTTTGAAGAACCCGCACATGCTTCCTCGGCTGAAACTGTGCTGCTGAATCTGCACCAGGGGAACTTGTCCGTGGGAGAGTATGGTATTCAGTTCCGTACCCTGGCCTCAGAACTCTCCTGGAATGATGCAACCCTGTCTGCAAGTTAAGCATGCATTGACCTGCCGTCTACCATGAGTGCTCTCATCACCTTAGCCACCCGGATTGAAGTGCGGTTTATGGAGCGTGCCGAGGAGTTACATCACAACTTTGTAGGTTGTGATTCAAAGCCTGGAGAGCTTTGAGAAAATTATTTTTGGTGTAACTTACAGACCCCCCCCCCCCCCAATAATATATAGTAAATAGAGGGTCACCTATATAAACAGATGGAGCGGGCTGCACAGGAGGGGACAGTAGTGATAACTGGAGACTTTAACTTTCCAAATATAAATTTGTCAGGGTTCTTCTTCATTGGTGAAGGGGAGACATTTTATCAGGATAATTTAATGGTACAGCTAGTAGAAGATCTCACAAGAGGTGATGCTTTGTTGGATCACTGTGATTACTAACATTGCAGAAATTGTACAAAATGTCAGTATCTGGGAATCCCTTGGGAACAGATCACAACATAATTTTCTGCTAAACTGCAAAAAGCAAACACAGGCTGAAAATTAAAAATTCAGGGGTGCACTATGGGATATAGACTGGGATCACATACTGCCACATGATGACACTAATGTTAAATGGGAGACATTCAAATCTATCCTGGGTCATTGTACTTCTAAATTTATTCCTATATGTAACAAGAATAGACGGTCTAGATTACACCCCACGTGGCTTACAGCTACATTTAAAAGGGCAATAGATGATAAAAAGAGGCCATTCAAAAAATATAAATCTAACAAATCCCCTGAAACCTTCAAGAATTACAAAACACTAAGGAACTGTAAGAAGGAAATACAATTCTACAAATTAAAGTGACATGTGGCCAAAGATATCAGAACTAAATATAAAGAGTAAATGTGAAAAAAGATAGGTCACAGCTGGTGGGACCCCTACATACTAAGTTATGAGCAAAGAATAAGACAATTAGATTTATTTAGTCTCAAAAAGAAGACTAAAGGGCAAATAGTTATTGTGACTGGTGAGAGTAGCTGTGTTCAGGCCGCTACATACGGTATAAAAAACTTACCCTAACTTTGTCCTGTGGATGGAGTATAAGCAGACTTTGTAAATGAACTTCCTCAGAACTTCTGTGAACAAATAGAGTATACCCAGATGTTTTAATGTATTTGACATTTTTCAGATTATAAAAAAAAATTGTATTCCCGAGATATCATATTGTTCTTTGTATTTATTTTAAACAGAGCTTTCTAAAAATTTAAACCTTGACAAAACTGTGGGAATAAAGAAGACTGTAGATGAACTGAGCAGATCTTCACATAAGCAAAAATCATCTCTGATAATTTACGAAGATGAGAAATATGGAGAAAATATGCGGCAAGTAAGAGATTGTAAGTTCTCAATCATATATTATACGTCTAAAAAGACTTAATTATTAAAGGAACACACCAGTCAAAGCTAGATCACTGAATAATGCATGGTTCAGGGCCTGAAAGGAGAAGCATGAATAATTTTCATTGTATGCCTAGAATCTAGAGTCATGTTCCTCCCTGCAGGCCTTGCACAAGGTATAATTCAATGAATATGCTGTAAATGGAGTGTTCCTTTAACTATGACTATTGAATGTATTAAACAAATGTATAAAAACCTATATGTCACTGTAGGGTTTGGGGGTAACTTAGCATCAAAGGTAGAAGCTTCTGGACCGCACAGGCGACTTTTGTGGTGCTGAGCGCCAAAAACAGTAACGTAGGAGCTTGTAGCAATCCAAAAGAAAACGGCTTTATTCAGCTTTAAAACATTTACAGGAACAAAAATAATAAACAGCTTAGCCTCTACTTAGGGCACTACCTCACTTCTTGAACCCTAACTCCCTTCTAGGTTCAAGGAACACTGCTGGGGTTCCTCCTCAGCGCTCTGGCTCTCAGTGAGCTCAAACAAAACAATGTCCTTTCTGGATCCCAGTCCTCTTGGGACAGACCACCTGTCTGTCTCCAACTGGTCCCAAGTCCTCCTGCTGACTGCAGGACACACAGCACTGGCTTGCTGTGAGCTCTCCCTCTGGAGTTGGCCAGGGATGGGAGTGGTCAAGGTCCTTTTCAACCCTGGTTGTGGGTCGCTCTCCAGCGCCCCCTAGGTTCACACTCTTACAGTCACCTTAGAGGAAATGGGAAATCCATAAAAGCTGAATACTGATTATTCAAAATGTGATTGACTTGGTTGTGGACTCGCAAAGAAAATGGGTCATAGGAAAATGATAGTAACAACATCTGAAACAATGAATCAAAGTTGAACAGATGGAAAGGCAGATGTTATGAAGAAGAAATAAATTTTATTTAATGAAATCAAACATAGAGGTAAAAACACTTAAAATTCCCAATACTAGGGAAATACAATTGATCCCTCAGTGTCCAGCCCCAATATAAAGTACATCAATGGCGTGACTGAAGATAATGCATAAATGTTAGCATAAATATAAAGTGCTTAGTAGAAAGTGCCAAGTAGAAGTAAATGAGGGTCACATTACCAAAAAAGGAATGCCGGGCTAGAGAAACCGGGGGGTCACAGGTGCCCAACGCGTATTGCCCATCAAGCGGGCGAGTGACTCACCTCCTTAAATACAATTCGGCTCTGTCGGAGCACGGACGCTGGTTTGAAAACACACCCACTTCCGGGTATAGAACTGGAAGTGAGGTCAGTGGAACGCACCGTGCACTGCGTGGAATGCATCATGCGTTCCAAATACTCATATGTGCGTGTCACATAGAGTTCGATTCGCCTAGTTACAGTAAAAGAGATCAGATGCCTAAGAGGTGACGTGCCGCCACTCTGACAAATGTGCCAGCATATGTATATATGGAAAAAGAAAAAGTGTATTGCTAAGACCATGTAGACACATCAGTTCATGATAATCAATGATAAGTAACAGGCACGTACTAGATATAACGGACTAGTGCATACAGCAATTGGTGTAATCACTACATGAATTGACTTCAAATATTCCAAATAATTCATCAATTAGGTACATATTGGCCATATAAGAAGCTAAAGTGCAGTCAGAATAATGGATGCAAAAATAAATATCAATCATACACAACAATATATAAAATAATGAAATTGTGCAAAAGTGCGAGTGCATATATCGGACACTGGCGGTGTCACTTACAAATGTGGTGGAAATCAATCACAAAGATGACCATATGCTGGTGTAAATAATTGACCAGCAGTAATATAAAAAAAGGAAAGAGAAAATTGCCTAAATACTCATCATGTGAATATCAAGGATGAATGCGGCGCAAAAGGTACAATGTGAAACGAGTTGCAATAATCAATGAAGTGCTATAGGTACAATAAGTCGTTCAAGATCAGAAAAAATTCTGAAATCGTATTGAGTCCCAGGAAAGACTAATCTGAGCGCAGTATACAAAGGACAAATGCTGAAAGATTGTTGCAATGTATACATATGGAAGAGGAGAAGGAAAAAGTGTATTGCTAAGACCATGTAGACACATCAGTTCATGATGATTAATGATAAGTGACGGGCACGTGCTAGATGTAACGGACTGGTACATACAGCAATTGGTATAATCACTACATAAATTAACTTCAAATATTCCAAATAATTCATCAATTGGGTACATATAGGCCATATAAAAAGCTAAAGTGCAGTCGTAGAGAATAATGGATGCATGAATAAATATCAATGATAAACAACAAAATATAAAATAATAAAATTGTGCAAAAGTGCGAGTGCATATATCGGACACTAGCGGCGTCACTTACAAATGTAGTGAAAATCAATCACGAAAATGACCATAAGCTGGTGTAAATAATTGACCAGCAGTTATATAAAAAGAGAAAGTTGCCTAGATACTGGTCATGTAAATATCAAGGATGAATGCGGCGCAAAAGGTACAGTGTGGATCAAGTTACAATAATCTATGAAGTGTTATAGATACAGTAAGTCGTGCAAGGTCAGAGAAGATTCCCAGAAAAGACTGTATTAAAGGACAAATGCTAAGAGATTGATGCAATATATAGAATGATGAGTAATGCATTTTAGCACATGTTTGTTGAGACATAAAGGACAACGAAAATTATAAGTACATGAGCGCGATGGATGTGGGCCGAAGCCCTAAGGACCAATATTTTTAAAAGACGAGAAAGACAATGCTGCCTAATGATGCACATACTGATGAGTAAGTATCAATGTAGCAGACCAACGCTGATGGAACTGCGGTCAGATAGAAAATATGAAAAACGGCGACAAGGTAAAGCGAACGTGCCCTGACAGAGCCGAATGAATAAACGAGCCTATGTAGTGATAAATAAATAGAATGCTGCAATAAATTTATATATGGATTCCAAAGGGATCTTGAATTAATGGTATATAAATACATACATAATATAAATATATGCAAATGTTATGGTCAGTGGCAGAACCCAGACTGGATGTCAGGAAACGAGGTATGTCCTGATGGAAAATACGATTATAAGGACATTGGTGTTTAAAAAGTGGAAACAAGTGCAGCAAGCAAGAGGGGAAGAAAGGGAATGCATATGCAGGGAACAAAAGCGGACATGCCAATTATTATTATTATTATGACTTGGTTGTGGGAAACATCTGTGTGGGTCAGTTAAAAGAAATCTACCATCAAAAAAATGTTGTTAATCATAGACTCCTTCCTTCTAAAATCAACTTTTAAAATTATGCTAATTAGCCAGAAGGGTCTTGGGGGGGCGTCACAAGTTTCACAGATTTTTACATTGTCTCACTCTTCCTCTCCGCTGCCTGATCACTTCCCTCTTCCCACTGCCTGATATATTATTTACATATATATTCATACTTATTTTTCAGCGCACAGTGGGAGTAAAAGCTCCTGCACAGTGTAACTGCTTCTGATACTCCAGCACACAGGGGCCTTATGACTCAATTACTTTATTTTAAAAGTTGATTTTAGAAGGGAGGAGGATGCAAATATAAGAAGATTACCACAGTCAAGGTGGCTTGATCTATGAGTAAGTGCCCCTGGTTTATCATGCTTGATTTTGATGGTAGGTTTCCTTTAAGTCCTTTCATAACACACTTTGGACCACACATTGAGCTACAAACATAAGGTTTGTAGCCTGAGTCTTAAATTTTTGTATGTGTTTCCAGCAAGCTTCATGCCTTTAAACAATGCAGTTTCCCATTTTGAACAATTTTGATAATAACTTATCGAACAATGAATCTTCTCTCTCCCTTTCCATATGCTTTAGTTTACAATGCAAGTCATTTATAAAGACACAGTAACCAACTGCACTGCTTTGTTGCTGCACTATAACTCTCCTATTTTATGGCCCATTTTGGCAGGGTAGATACAGGAGCTGAGGGGACGTGCCCCAACACCAGCTTGGTCACAGTACGGTGAGATAAGGTGGACTCACCCCAACATGACAGTGCACAATATACCTCTATGGAGACTGTGAGCTAGCCATGATTTATGCAGCTAGCTCATGGCTCCCAAAAATGGTTGTGTATGAGGCCTAAAGTTGTGGCAATACACAGCATAGAAACCAGAAAAAAACTAGAACCAGCAGGCATGGCTTGCCCAGAGAAGCAAATGTGCATAGAGGTATAATTGGAATAGCGTGAAACTGTAAATGTATGTCTAGAAGATTATGAATTACCATGCACAATATAATTTTTGATTGTGATGTTATATGAGAGCCAGGAGACTTTAATGAATACAATTGCTGTGAATTCTAAAATTCAGCTTTAATACTGCAGCATACAATACTGGGTTGACTTAAAGAGAACCTGCCATGCAAATTAACCCATCCAAAATAAATACTTCATTAAAAATTCAGATTAAAAAGCATTGCCCTTATCCCTAAATAGTTCCTTTCCATGGCTGCAATCAGTTTGTAAACTGTATATATAAATGCAACTCGTCTGAAGACTGTCCAATGAGGCCCTGCCTATCCAGTACTTACTGCATTGTCCTCCATCCATGTTCCTGATTGACAGGTCTCATCTTTACAGAACATGCTGTTATGTGTAACATTGAGAGAGAGAATTCTGTTACATCATTGAGCACTTTATGTCATGTGACCAGGTGTGGGAGATTTGGACCAGTAGAGACCGTGGTAGCGGCGATTCTTGATGCAGTCCAAGACAGTGACACCAAAGTTTAGTCCAAAACAGGTCTCGCCAGCGTTTATTCCAGGAGAAGGTATAAAATAAAACAGCCTTCACATTCAGGCATCAAACAAACAAAATCCTCCCCGTCTGGGTGCTAACTAAACAGAGTTCTCCTAACTCACCACTAAAACACAAAAGACGTCGCTGCTCCAGGCACAGGGGTCAGGGCTGTGTGCTCTCCAGCCTCCACTCAGAGCCAACACTCTCAGTTACGCTCAGCAGCTTTATGCAGGCTGATTAGGCTGCTCCCATCACCTGTGTCCAAGGTGCTGGACAACACAACCTCAGCACTAAGGCCTTGCATAGTAGAAAAATCCAGGGGAAACATACCGCCCATCCACAGTTAACCCCTTCAGTGTCTCACACAGGGTTATGACATCTATTACATTTGCACGGTCTAACTTATGTATGTATCTGATCACATAAAATCAAAACAGCCTCCATGAAGGCATGGAAAGGAGTAGAAGTCCAGGAGGCATGCTGTGATCATACAATGATACTACCATATGATGCTGATGGAATTTTGGGAAATGGCCAGCGCCAATTAAAGATTTGCTGGCCCTTTAAATCTTCCAAAGCCAGCGTGCCCCGTTGAAGACATAGACGCGTGCACACTGCCGGAGGACCAGGAACATGAACGGGGATGGATAGGAGGCACGGGCTCTACGCTTGCAAGCGGAGTGGGGCACGGGTGAGCCTGCGACCTGAAATATGGGTCGCAGGAGCACCGTAACATTGAGTTATGAGGATGTTAGGGAAACAATTTTTAGCTAAAAGAAGAGTGTTGGTTAATTGGGCTCTATGGGGACCTGTCGCTAGCTTTATTTGGTGGGAGGTTCCCTTTAATTATTATCCTTCATAGATGCATTTTTAAATCATATACTTTTTTTCACTAATAGCCAAGAACAATATTTAACTTTCAATGAATGTGTTATTTTCATATAAATATAAAAATTATATAATGAAATGCATGGCCTATTTTTAATCTCACTTTCTTATTTCGTTTCAGTAAACACTATAAGAGACGAAGATTGGGAACTAATAGTTGAAAGAAAACAGCTTCCGCCATACGATCGTCATCTGAATGAATGGTGTTGGTCTATGATTTATGGGGTGATTTTTGGGTTCCTTGCTGCACCCCTCTTTGCCAGTATGATATTTCTGATTATTTTTGTCATGCATATTTTGGACACTTCTCAATCTAAAATGTCTATAAAAATTGAAAACTTTTAGGCTTTCTCCATCTTGTCATGTCATGTATGTACCCAGCACCAGATTTTCTAAATCTAGTTTTGGTTTAAAAAATGGAAGCAGAAAACTTGAATATGCATGGACACCATTAGGCCACGTCTTCACTGAATGTAATTGCAGTGGGTTAGCTGCCACAGACTCACCAGAGGCTAACCATTAAAATATGTATCAAAAAAGGGAATGAAGTTCACTAACACATAGCAGGTTGTCATCCAATGCTGTTTTTACAGAGGGTATACCACCCAAAAAGACCAAAACATTTCATTAGAGTTTCTTGGGGTGGCTGCATTCAGAAAACTTCTGCAAGCCTAGGCTTAGGTTGCTTTTACATTATTTAGCAGTAGTTGCAGCAACTCATGGTCATCAGGTCATTAATGGGTTTTTGGGCTCACAGAAAAAAAGCCCTGGGAGGTCAGGACAGAGAGAGAATTTAAAAATAAACTTGCTGAGCATCATTGTTTTTGCTCCTATGACTGCAGAGACTAGTGACCACCATTGGATCCTTGGTACTTCTAGTTCTACTGAGCTTGTTAAAAGGGGGGCTCTGCTATTGGAACAGAAAACCAGAGCAGGATGAGTATGTATTGCTTTTGTTTATTTATTTCCCCTTGCTAAACCTATTAAGCCTTTCCAACGAATCTGGAAATACCTTTATATAAAGGATATTCCAAAAATAGTGTGATTGATACTGTGCACGAATTGTTTTACTGTAATTATGTATGAGCACAATACATTATTTACCCCTTCAGGATCAGACTATTCTACATATATAATATGTAACTAAATAATTACAATTATGGTGATTTCAAATATGCACAGAGTCCTTTAGGTTTCACAACTTTTAAACAATATACAGGGGACTTATCACTGCTTCTATGCCAGTTTCCTGGCATAGAAACAGCAAGATGATAGCAAATTATTGCATGGTGCAAAAAATTGCGATTAAAATAGTGAAAACGCTACCTACACGCCACCCACACGCGGATGGACCCAAGGTTCTTTTGAAACTTTTGTTCACTGGTTTTTACGCAAAACTTCATCAGGTCATATACATCGAGAGGCGTAAGCCCCTTAATGTATCTGGCCTGATGCGGGGGGCATGGCAACTATATCATACACCAACACAGGAGGTATCATAAGAAACCATTTAATTTGTGTATACATTAGGCCCCTTCCACACTTGTGCTGCAGATCACTTCAGAGTTTGATCAGGGTGCGATCAGTGTTTGGTCAGTGAAAAACGCACATTTTGCATCAGAGTTCAATCAGTTTTCAGTGAGATTTTGTTCAGTGTCTCAGTTTTTCACGCGCGTTTTCAATGCAATTTCAATACAATTTCAATGCAATTTCAATGCGTTTATCACACGCAGGTAATGCCCATGAAAGGACTCAGGACTGAGGTCTATCTTTTCTATGGCAATTGATGCGTGAAAAACGCATTGCACTTGCAAGTGTCTCAGAGTGCAATGCGTTTTTGATGCGTCTCCATAGACTTGTATGGTGCGTTTTTCACTCGCCTGACTTGCAAAAGTAGAGCATGTCGAGATTTAAACAAACCGCGCGTGTGCGCGTGAAAATAAATGCAAGTCTGAAAAGACCCATTGGTTACAATAGGACAGAGTGCAATGCAAGTTCTGCACGTCAAAAGCATGCGCTGAAAACACGCGTGAAAGGGGACTTAGTCTTAGATTTCTTCTTTTCTTTGGCATTTTTACAATGTCCACCATATGGTTTACATGGTGACATTTAATTTCCTTTTTTTACTTTATTTTAGTGATAACTTTTATTAATCGCACCAGGGAACGTCAATATGTGAGTGTTGGATGATCCTATAAGGCATTGGTATAAGGCATTATAAACTGTTAGGCAATGAAAACTTTCTGTAGCCCATGATTGTAGACCACGGAAATGGACAGGAAACAGCAGGGGCAGCATGCATGGATGCCTCTGAGGCTGCTTAAATGCACCATTATGCCAAAATTATGGGCAACAGCATGGCCATGACAGAGTGACAGAATGAAGCTAGATAGCATCTAAAACATCCAATAATTGACCCTGACACTATAGGGGACGGCATGCAGAGGCAGCGGCAGCAGCGGAAGGCTAGAGAGTGGCATGGCGACATACCCTAAATGGACTCAGGCTTCAAACCAATGGGTAGCAGAGAGGAACCAAAGGAGGTGAGCAAGAAGCGCTCAAATAATATTGGTACATGATAAAAGTTTGCCAGTATATTTTGTGGATTACACAGCAGGGTGGCGACAAAGTTAACATGGAAGCCATGAAAACAATCCAAAATTCTGCCTGACACAGCTCGTTTGATAAGGGGACGATGTATGGAGGCAGTGAACTAGTAGTAGATTAAAGGTGCTGCAGTTAAAACTATGTTAGTTGGTTCTTGGCATGGAGCTGGCGCTCCGCTGCCAGGCGAGCTTTCGCCAATCCAAGCCCCTGTCTCTAGGCTACTCCCCAAACAGCACTTCTAAGAACCTTTCGGATAAGATCAAGTGTAGTAGCGTTCTTATAAGTTTGGGATATGGCGGGTGAGGGGAATGTAAACATCTGCGCAAGAAGCGCTGAAATAATATCCGTAAATGAAAAAAGTTTTCCAGTATATTTTGTGGCTTACACAGCAGGGTGGCGACAAAGTTAACAAGTTTGATGTGGAATGCCCTGCAATAGCTCTTGGGCGGTGTGCCTTTTATCACCTAGGCTCCGCAGTTTGAGCACCGCCTGCTGTCGCTTAGCAACGGCACTGCTGCTGTGCCTAGAGCTACCGACTGATGGCGCCATGCCCACGGATGGTAATTCGGAGGAGGAGGAGGTGGAGGAGGGGTGGGAGGATTTGGAGGTATAGTAGGCCTTTGAGACCTGGACCGAGGTAGGCCCCGCAATCCTCTGCGTCGGCAGTATATGACCAGCCCCAGGGTCAGACTCGGTCCCAGCCTGCACCAAGTTAAGTGTAGTAGCGTTCTTATAAGTTTGGGATATGGCGGGTGAGGGGAATGTAAACAGATGCGCAAGAAGCGCATGATGCGCATGGAGCTGGCGCTCCGCTGCCAGGCGAGCTTTCGCCAATCCAAGCCCCTGTCTCTAGGCTACTCCCCAAACAGCACTTCTAAGAACCTTTTGTATAAGATCAAGTGTAGTAGCGTTCTTATAAGTTTAGGATATGGCGGGTGAGGGGAATGTAAACAGATGCGCAAGAAGCGCTGAAATAATATCCGTAAATGGTAAAAGTTTGCCAGTGTATTTTGTGGATAACACAGCAGGGTGGCGACAAAGTTAACAACTTTGATGTGGAATCCATGAAAACAACCCAAATTTCGGCCTGACAAACCTCGTTTGATAAAGGGACGATGTATGGAGGCAGCTATATGGACGACTTTTGGAGGTAGCAATGGAGACAACGTGTGGAGGCTGCTATGGAGACAATTCAATTTGGATAGTGCCTGTATGTGGCAGTCCAAAAAATTTTTCAAACCAGAGGAGCAGGTAGGTGGCCCTCCAGAAAAATGGAATAGATTGAGTGCCTGTATGTGGCAGTCCAAAAAATTTTTCAAACCAGAGGAGCAGGTAGGTGGCCCTCCAGAAAAATGGAATAGATTGAGTGCCTGTATGTGGCAGTCCCTATGGCTATTTTCTAGCCAAGTATTACAGCACACTACTATGCCAGATGAGATGACGCTGAGTTATGAAAAAAATAAACGTAAAATAAAAAGAAACTGGCAGACTGTGCCTAATTCTACTCAAACCCCTAATAAATTTTCCCACTTTGGTGTTTGAGGTGGATATGTGTGTCACTAAGAGCTAAACACAACGGTAGCAAGTCCCCCTGCTAATTCCTCACAATATGGTACTAGCTGCAAATAAAAAAAAAAAAAATATATAACGTTATTGTAGCCCTAAGAAGGGCTGTTGGGTTCTTTTAGAATCACTCCTGCCTAACAGTAAGCTAATAGAACACCCTAACGCTTTCCCTGAGCAGCAGCAGCTCTCTCCCTAGCGGCATCCAGACAGAGAATGATCCGAGCAGCGCGGGCAGCGGCTAGTCTATCCCAGGGTCACCTGATCTGGCCAGCCAACCACTGCTATCTACGTGTAAGGGTACCACGTCATGCTGGGTGGAGTGCAGAGTCTCCTGGCTTGTGATTGGCTCTGTTTCTGGTCGCCAAAAAGCAAAACGGCGGGAGCTGCCATTTTCTCGAGCGGGCGAAATACTCGTCCGAGCAACGAGCAGTTACGAGTACGCTAATGCTCGATCGAGCATCAAGCTCGGACGAGTATGTTCGCTCATCTCTAGTAACAACCTGGCAGTCTTGATAAAAGGACAATGTGGTGCAACATGCATTACTAAAACCAAAGACAAAAGGATTAGGCTACATTCAAAGTATGAGACATAGCCAAGATCTTCACAGACAACAACTCTGGTTTATACAATATTAAGGAACCTGAAACGTCAAAACGTGAAGATTTTAGGGCTCTGGATAAAATCTCCCTAATCAAAATCTCACAGTCACAAGCCTTATCAACTCAATCAACAAATAGAACCCCTTTTGGAAAGAAGCCTTAGCTGCGCTCATTACCATAATCCATAAGGACGGCAAAGACACTACACTTTGTGGCATCTATAGGCCAATCTCTCTTATCAATAATGATATTAAAATATAGCTGTCATAGCTAACAGGCTGCAGTACATCATACCCAAATTATTAAACCTAGAATACACAGGCTTCACAGGAGGAAGAGAAACTAAAGCTAATATAACATGAATAATTAACCCAATACAATATGTTAAACATAGAAAACTCCCAGTAGCTTTACTATACATAGACACAGAAAAAGCATTCAATGGGGTAAATTGCTATTCTTAGAATTGACACTAGAAAAATGTAAGTTTCCCCTTGATAAATAAAATTATGGCTCTCTCCCAAAATCCATCAGTCATGATTAAAATTAATCTTTATCCCCCTCATTCAATATTAGGAATAGAACTTGGTAGAGATGCCCATTTTCCCCCATACTTTATTGTTACCATGGACATATTTTCACAACTACTGAAAACCCTGAAATTTAGGTGTCAATGGAGAAAAACATCTTAATAAAACATCTGCATTCGATGATAATATGCTATTAATTCTCAAAAGCTGCTCTACAAATGATTCATCATTACAGCTTGATCACAAATCTTACAGTAAAGTCAGAACTTCTTAACATATACACAAAGCAGAGAGAATAGATGCAGGACTCATCCCATTTTGGCCTCTAGGACGCGGCCCCATTTTTCAAATCTGCCCAGTGTCACTATAAGTGGTTATAGCTTTGGAACACTTTAACATATCCAGGGGATTGTTTTCTCGTGACACATTGTACTTCTAATTATTTTAAAAATTTGATTGATATGTTTTGTGTTTAGTTATTAAATGAAAATAAAGATTTTATAACATTTTTGCCAAATTTCCAAAAGTTCTACATTCTCTACTTTTGATGCAGATAGTCATAGCAACCAGATAAATTCATACAGTTCCCAAATGTCTGCTTTATGTTGGCATGTTTTTTTTTTTAAGATTCCACATATTTTACTAGAATGTTATGAGGCTTAGAATTTGGGGGCCATTTTTCACATTTTTTGGAAAATCACCAAAACCTATATTAATAGGCACCTGCTCAACTTTCAATTGAATGTGAGAGGACTAAATAAAAGAAAGACTTATTAACCCTGTAGGTGTTTTATTTCTGGACAATACATTAATTTTGGGTGGAAAATTAAACATTTGCAATGGATTAAATAAAAAAAAAAGACTTCACAAAGATTGATAACCAATTTCTCCAATTAGCTGGGGATTAAAAAAAAAATTGATGCATGGCTGGCCGGTTCAGTAAAAAAAAAAAAAAAAAAAGTGCTGGAGGAGGAGAGTATGAATAGTTTATTATATTTTAAGCCCTCACAGCCATACATATTTTTTTTTTATCCCAAAGGCTTTTTATCCCAGTGTTATAGTCTGTAAAGCTACAGCACCGAGGGACTCTGGTAATGCCCCCCCCCCCCCCAGCCCCCCAGGCTCATTAGCATAATTTGTGTTGATTTTAGAAGGAAGAAAACCATAGATAACAAATATAAGAAGATTACCATAGTCACAGTGCCTAAGAAAGAAAGCCTGTTGCTCTTTTTAGAGGAAAGAACTAGTCATGTTTTTGGGCAAAACTTTTAATCTCCTAAAGATGCTGTTCTAGAAATAAATTGTATCTTATTTACAAGAACACTCTGGGAAGAGTAGTATAGGGCAGTGGTGGCGAACCTATGGCATGGGTGCCAGAGGTGGCACTCGGAGCACTCTCTGTGGGCACCCAGGCCATCACCCCAGCACAGAGTTTCCAGACAGGACTTAAAAACTTACTCCTGCAGTTCCAGGCCACCCAGGATGAGCGTTGTTCAGTGCCATTTTAAAGTTACACATCCTTAGATGCCTGGAACTACAGGAGGAGTAAGGAGGTGCAGACAAGGCTGTGTTATTATTTGAGCTCCTGCTCTGGGCCCCTGGAAGGAATCTACAATGATAATCTGAATTTCTCCTTTTTCTTTTAACTGTATTATTGTCCTCAGGACGCAGATACAATTAAAAGCTGTGACAAAACAGATAGCAAAATGTTACTGCTTAAATTGCCACTTTGAATTTAAATAAATGGGTTTGGTCGTAGTTTGGGCACTTGGTCTCTAAAAGTTTTGCCATCACTGGTATAGGTTCAGTGATGGTACCAACTCCATTTCTAACAGCTAAAAGCTATGTAAATAGTAAATATTTGTAATACATGGTTAGTATGAAAATGCAAGCCTGTAGTTACAAATACAGGGGAAAATTTATTGATGGGGTATGGTAAACGCCACGCACCCTTAACAAAACTATGTTAGGTCAGACATAGCAGCACTTATAGATGTCCCCCACAATCTGCAAGGTACTTTTACACATTTTGTTTAATGTCTACAGGCTGTTACTTGTAAGCTAAACAGATACATTTACAATACAAGTATTGCCAGTTACCTGCACTTTTATCCAGGAAGTAAGCCAAGAGGCACCTCATGACAGCTTGGTGACAGATAACTAGAATGTTTCCCTGTCTTTCCAGCTCCATTATGACAGGTTCCAGGCGTTGCACAAGATCTTGATAAGACTAGACATAATGACACAATATCACAATTGGTTAGTAAGCAAATCAACACGTATAGTGGCTCTTTATTTTTTGGGGCCTGCAAGACTTTTGTTAATACATGGTCTCATACCCTCTTAGTTATCTCTTTACAAGAGCAGCGCAGTGCAAAGTCACTGTGCTGTGATACAACTTGTGCTCACCACACAGTGACTGGGTGCCATAGACGTCAATGAAGACTGATATGCGGCCGCAACTGGTGCATCCACATATTGGTCCCCATTACATTCGTGTGAATGAAAAGTGGAAAAACCAAACCTTACTATTTTCATTAAGCCATTAAATTACAAATTTAAAATGTGATTTTGAGTTTGCAATCCGGGCAGTCATACAAGGGGCCATGAATTCACACTTGTGGGCATGAGCCCATGAATGTAATTAGGCCTTTTGTTAGCCACTGAAAAAAATACAGCTGCCACACAAACCTTAGGGTGCTGTCAGACGTTAGCGTTTTGAAACTGACTCAAAGTGCACGGGCAGGCCATGGGTGATCAGCAATCAGCACCCGGTGCTGATTGCATATGTGTTCACCTGTGATCCACCCCAGTGTGCTTCGATTCCGTTTTAAATCTGAATCAAAACAGCAAAATCGGCAAGTGATAAAGAATTAAGATAAAATGAAAAAAATATATTTTTTAAAAAACTCACCTCTCCACCAGGGTAGCGGTAGAGATATTTATCCTGATCTCTCAGTGAAAACTCTTCAGGGTACTTTTCTTCAATCTCTTTGTAAGTCATCTCCTCGCAAACTCCCTAACATAGAAGCAAAGTCAAGTATCCTACCAGAATAATGCAATTTCACAAAAAGTAAAACACTTCAAGCAATCCAGTTATGTATTTTACACTATAAATCTAGCACTGTCCTTCCTAAATAGCATAACATATATAGTGTCTAAATTGATAGTTTATGATTTGCTGCAATCCTAAATATATAAAATTCTATTTTGTTTTTATCATTTTTAAAAATGAACATTTTTTTTCCTCTTAGTAAAAAAATGTTTTTGCATTTCTTTCCAAGATTTATAGGTTAAGTTCAGCTTTTTTTTTTAGTCCACATGATTATACAAGGACTTTTTTTTGCAGAAAGACCTGATTTTTATTTGATTTCAATTTTTATTGCAGCCAAAATAAAATAATACCTTTTGATCACTTGTTATAACAATTTTTCAAGTGGCCAGTGGACAATTCTGACACCTTTATATTTGCATTTTACATCATTTTTTGTGCAGCCAAATATCTATTTATTTTTTGTGATAAAAATGGACTGACTCCACAAACGTACAATAAATTATAAAACTTTAAGTTGATGCACCAACCACAAATGCCAACCCAGAAATTATAAATACCACAGTAGAGCAATAAATACCACCCCAGCAACCAAATACTACATTCAGAACAAACAACAATACTGGGAGACCCCCAGAGCAGACTAACAATACTGGAGACCCCATAGAAGAAGACGACAATACAAGAGACCCCCAGAGCATAAAATTAATAGTGGAGACCCCATAGCAGACAAAAAAAAAATCCTCTACTTCCTTGGCTCTTCTTCTCCTCCCCGCAACACATTGCAGCTTCTTCTCTCCTCCATGTGCTGCTCTGTGTCCCCTGCTGAATGTATGCAGGGGGATCAAGACCCGGATCAAAACTGGGCCAGAAGTGTCAGGATACAGCATGGAAGTGCTCATGAAACTCTGGCAGTCAGTAAATCATGGATGGCTTGATAGGCTGCTTGTGGCCTATTGGAGCGGCTTGTGCACGGATTCCACTTTTAGTTGAGATGAATGCGGCTGCGCTTTATGTACATGCACAGTGGTGAAGCTACTCTGCTATAGATCAGAGGAATAAGGTGCTGGGAAGAAATGCCCGAATTTATCTCAAGCACTGCTAGAGTGACCAGGAAAACAGAGCTGTGGAGTCAGAGTTGTGGAGTCGGTGACCATTTTGGTGGAGCTGGAGTTGATGTTTGGGAAAATGAGAAGTCAGAGTTGGAAGTTTGGCTTACCGACTCCACAGCCCTGATAATAATATTACACAGAATCGAATGCAGAATCCACAAATTTTTAGATTGAATGCTTTGGCAAAAACATTTGAAATATTAGGTTTTTATATACAGTAATATAGAAATTAATGGGGACACATAATCAAAGCTCACAATAGAGTGCCAAAACCACATAGTAAGTAATCTAGCAACCGACTTACAGCATCAATCTCATTGAGAATTTTCCACTGTTCGTAGGCCACACCGAGAGCCTCTGCAGTCTGAATTGTTCTCTTCAGCTGACTGGTCCAAACCTTGAGATCAACAATTTCCTGTTCTTCAATAAACTTCCTGAGCTCTTGGGCAAACTACATGGATACAAGATATCTTTGTAAGATGTAAACAGAGAGTATAATTATAATACAATAGCAATCTACTTTGCAATGCATCCAACTCTCAGTTCCTTCAGTAAATTGTTATTTGCTGATTAGAATTCACTGGTAGCATTTTTATTTCTCATGTAACCAAAATAAAAACAGTAAGAGAACTTACTTGTTTTCCTCGTACTGAGAGACCAGAGTCTCCTCCAATCCTCCCAGCTAGATTACATTCACTTTCTCCATGTCGGCAAAGGTAGATGGTGCGAGGCTGGACATGAATGTTCATGAGGTAGTAGACAATCTTACTCTGTATATAATCCTGTACCTTGTTTACAAGAAATCTCTGGCCAACATTTATAACTTTTATAAGTGAATGATCCCTATAGAGGAAAGCAATAAAATCAGTAAAAAGTTGTTTTTTTTTTTGTTTTGTTTTTTTAAACAGACAACAGAATTTTACAGGCCAGCTCAGAATACAACAGGGTAGGAGTCTAACAGGTTTCTACTGAGACACACACAAAAAGGGAAACTTTCAGAAGCAGACAGTGTTAGGTATTAGACCTCTGTAACCATACATTTGTGGAAGCACGCATTTGTATTCCTGAATTGTATCTGGACTTGGAGCACTTGGGTATACAGGTGTGTGAGCTTTTTAGAAGCCTGCTAGGTGAGAGGGGCTGTGCCGTTTACAGGGAAGAGATCTCAAACACCTGTGCACCAAGTCCGGGCACAATCCTGTTGCTAATAACTACACCCCAAAATGTATGGTTACACAGATTCTCCCTGGCCACCATCAAACATTGACTGCTTTATATCTGTATCAAAATTGCTGACAGATTCCCTTCAACTGAGTCTACCACTTCCCATATATGTTATAATCTGTTGACAGAAATACATGATATTACCAATAGATACCTTTATTACTTTTAGCCCCTTATGCATTTCCAACCAATTCCCACTTTAATCTGTATGCCAACAATGCAGACACAAGAGTGTCCTGTGAAAAAAGAGCAACACTGGGAGGAGAGGTGTTAAAAAGGACCTGTCACCAAATTTTGCCCCCCCCCCCTTAACTAACAATGCCTGCTGATAGAGTTACAAGTCCTCCCCATATCACCTATTATTATTGTGACTAACAGCTCTGTGCCTCTTCAAATCCCTGCTCTACCTCCTTGTACTTAGGGACTGTCTGCTAATATTCAGTTACAGACATATAAAGTTCTATGTACAGATGGTAAATATTGTGTCAATCTTTTTACACAGTGCCTTGTATTACATTCAGCACATGCGACTAGTGACATCATCGCAGGTGCTTCAGACTTCCAAGAATAGCAAGCTGTACACCATGTATGTGACTACATGGGATCACAGCAGCCTCCATGGAGGATGGAGAGGAGTAGAAGTCCATGGATACATGCATGGGGTACAGTTTGCTATTATTAAGCAGCTATAGGACCTGAGATGATGTCACTCTGGTCACATGACATGAACTGTGCCCAGTAAGGAGGCATAAGCCATGGGGAGGAGTAGATGGGAGGGGCTGGTTGAGCAGGACCCCCCCCCCCCCCCTCTGATGCCAAGTAGTAGAAGATAAAGGTGATTTCTCTGGATGTAAGCAAAATTATTTTTAGCTAAAAGAAGGGTGTCAGTCAGTTTATAGGGCTCTATAGGAACCTGTCACTGGCTGTATATGTGCAAATGTGGTGACAGGTTCCCTTTAAGAGCCAGTCGCAGTTGCACCATCTGCCTTATTAGCTTACTTACTAAAACAGGATTTCTCAGAAACTGTATAACTTACAGAAACAAGTATATTTCTTTACAACCACATGTTGCCAGAAGATTAAAACACTTACAACACAAGATGGTAGACTCAGTAGTAGTATTAGCTACTTTAAAACTTTCACTAAATATTCCAAAAATGCTAGATGTTGACCCATATACTCACTGCTTTACATCATTCAAATCATCATGATATAAAAAAAAGCAAAATATGAAACTCAGCGTCAAGTGTGTATTTATTTACAAACTATTTCCTAGTAGAGTCACACTCTTGCACAGTGTAGGTTGATGACTCTTCCATACACACATTACAGAAAATAAATCTACATATTTTTTATCCACTGCAAATAAGTGACATGTCAGTTAGTCCTGTGGATGCAGATGCATAACGTGCATCAGAAACAAGCATATTGAAGCTGGTTTCTCATACAAGCAGAATGGAAGTAGTATTACTGCTAGAGTAAATTCAGAAGCTGTTCCACACTTATGCAGTTACTCTAATAGAGCTCTAACTTCTATTCTGTCACATAAGTGCAGAGCAGGAAGGAGCTAAAATCTAAAGCCCCCATCTTTACGTCATTGATGTCAGATCATGTACGTCAGACTCCAGGCACCAGACACTTTGTAGAGGATGTGCTTGGAACAGCACATCAGTTTCATTACAGTAAACAGAATAGGGTTGCAGTACCAGGCACAAACACTACAAGGTGTATAGCGCTGGGCCAGGTAATATTTCAGTGGGAACTGTTGATAATTGAGAGGCCAAGAGTTGAACACTAAACACACTGCAAACGTGCTGGAAGAAACATTCATAGAGGCAGATCCTGTCAATGCATACTGCAAAAGATCACAGGTTCAGCATTTCTATCTTTATACTAATATTTAACCTTCTATTACCCTTGTACCTGTTTCTAGGCAACCTGTGAGTTATGATGTTGTAAGGACAGAGGCCTTTCTGCTTTTCATAGCTTAGAACTTGGTAGTTCATTTACTCTGAAGTGCATTACAGAGGGTGCATCCCCATTCTCACCAAGTAACAATATTACTAATGATGCTATTAACATTAAAAGGTCTCCAGATGTCGGTAACAACCCAGCCAATCCGCACTGGCAAAGAAAACAAATAAATGTCCATAACTTGTGCAATATTGAAATGGAAAAAAGCATTGTGCACACTTACTGAAATTTATTTATATACTGCTAGATACAAAAAGCTTCGTTGGAGATTACGACGCTGGAAGCAGAATGTTATTCTACACAGCCATCTATTCATCCTTCTTTAGTCTTAGTGTGAATTTGTACAAATGAAGGTGGGCAGACGGGAGGCGCGCTGGTGACGAGGAGGGGTGAGCACTCCTGTCTCCAAAGAGAATAGAGCCGAACCGCTGTTCTTACTCGTTGTGTTTACCACACTGAGCCCAGGTGCCATAGCCGTCTATAGGGGACGTATAAAGGGCCACAAATTTGGGGCCGGATATCCGTTTTCCTGACAGTCATGTGGATGGGGCTAATGAAATGTCAGCGCTTAAATAAAGCCTAACACCATGATGTTCCCCCATTTATTGTGGGTACGGTATCTTTGAGGTGATATGCATATGATGACAAGTTGAATTTTGGTCTCATGTAACCAGACTTTGTTCTCCCAGTATTTCACAGTCTTGTTTGTTGAGCATGCCTACAGCCCATGGTGGTTGACTGCATTGCTATTCTCTATTGTATCAGTTGATTCCAGGTTGTTCTGAAGTTCTCCACACATAGTCATTTCCTCATACACAACTCTTCTGATATTTCTTTTCACTCTGCTCTCGGAAATCATGAGGCTGGTTTATGACAAAATTATGTTCTTTCACCCTCCAGTTTATTGACCCAAAAGTGCTCCCTAGAACATTCAGTAGTTTAGATATTCTTCTGTAATCAATGCCATCAGTATGTTCTGCCATAATATGGTTGAGAAGATCTTAAGACAGCTCACTGGTTAAGCTGACATCATGACTTTCTTTGGCTTTTTGGAACTTTCTTCAGGCGTTCAATACTTTTTTCCTGTGTAATGTCCCATTATTAGGCCTCTTGCATAGGACCGTGTAAAAGTGTGGGCTTCAAACAATGGGATAGTTGCCATTGTTTGCAGCCTGTATGAGATCAGCAGGTGAGCTCCTTTCATCTTGCCGGTATCAATTGAAAAAGACGAGAAAAAGCTGGTGTATCAGACAGTGAACCTGCCCAATAGAAAGCTGTGGGACTGTAAAAGCACTAGTAGAAAATTGGTGATGTGTTCAATACTTATTTCACCCACTGTAGTTTCATACCAAATGTAATTTCTAATGTAAAATTTTAAAATTTTATTAAAAGTGATCTATTGAATAAAATATGTATTCCTCTTACTTGTCATAAGCATCTGGATCCAGTGGCTCATAGGTAACCTTATAGCATTCAATTCTCTTTAGGAAGTCATCCATGACATTTTCTCGATCTCTTTCAGGGTAATCGGGACTAGACACTTTCACCTCCTGAAATGAACATTTCAAATATTCTGTATTCAGTATAATAGAGAACAAACAATTGGTTCAAAATCCATGACATATTATTAAAACAGTGCACCAAAGTGACATGAAATCAGATTAGACCTTTCCTGTTTTAGCTCAAATAAGATTACCAAAATTATTTATATTTGCCAAAAATAATGAAAGATACACTTTTAAGGCATTATTACTTTCTGCCTTGTCAATAGTTTGAATACTTTTCATTAGTATTTGGTACCATTGCACTTAAACTAAATAACTTAGGTGCAAGGTTTTGGATATCCTTTCACAATCTTCCCACAACAATTGGTAGGAAATTAGGCTCACTCCTCACTCACTCATCTTTACCCAAACATTTATAATATTGGCTTTGTGGTGGCCATTCCAAAATATTGACATTGTTATTTTTAAACCACTTAGTAACCAGATTGACAGCATGTTTCAGACCATTGCCCATTTGGAAAACCCATTTGCACCCAAACTTTAGCTTCCTGGCTGATGTCTTGAGATGTTGCCACATAAGTATTGCCACATAATCTAGCTTTTTTGTGTTTCACTAGGTATTAATTCCTTCTTCCTGGCAGAGTGACCTTTCAGCCAATGTTAAAAAGAGAACTGCTTTTGTTTGTCTCCTTCCTGAGCAGTATGATGGCTGGACATATTTTTTGTACAGGGGCATCTAAAAATTACACCCAAGAATGAACCAGACTTATGCAATTCCACAATTCTCTTTTTGATATCTTGTCTAAATTCTTTACACTTTCCCATGATGTAACACAAAGAAGCAGTGTTTTTCAGGTGCATCTTCAAATACATCCAGAGATGAAAATCTAAGTCAGTGCCAATAAACCATCAAAATCTTCAAAAGATATGACATCATCATATGGACTGTCCCAAATTGTTTAACGACATAGTAATCTTGGTGTAAGTAAACTTTTGAATTTGCAGAAAGTAATAAAAAAAAATCTCTCATTATTATGGCGTTTGGCAAATACAAATCAAATTTGGTGATGCCAATTGACCTAAACAAAGATTTATTCTCCTTTCAAGTCAGTGAGAATAACATGCATATTTGTATTTTCATATTGTGTATGTAAACTTCTGGTTTCATATGTGAATGACTATTTTTAAAATGGCTTAAAGGAAACCTACCATTTGATTTGACGCATTATGAAGCAAATATACCTTGAGAAAGCTGTAGCTACACTCATGCGGGATCATATCTTGTTTAATCCCTGTGCTGAGTGGTTTTGATGAAAAAACAATGATAAAATTATGATAATGAAGCTCTGTCTCTTTTGTGCCTGGGCTTGGCACTTTTCCTTTCACATTAGTTATGCACTGCACCAGAGGATAATGTAATCACCGTTCTCTGCCAGGCAGAATAATCAATTGCTGCACCATTCCCCAGCTGCTGTGTATGAGTGACCTAAGGTTGATTAGTCGTGTCTTGGCTGTTCAGAAAGCTTGTGTGTAATGTGCATCCAGCTTTCCCAAGGTTCTGAATTTTAGAATTGTTTCTTCAGCAAAACCACTCAGTACAGGGATTAAACAAGATATGATTCTATGTCAGTGTAGCTACAACATTCTCAAGGTATGTTTGGTTCATAATGCTTGAAAACAAATGGTAGATTTTCTTTAAGCATTTTAATTTTGATTATAAGGAAAAAAAAGAGAATAGGAGATTAGGGATAATCTTGAGGATAGAATCAAATGTACAATATATGTGTCAAATTTCAAATCCAAAACCAGGAGTAAATAAAGTGAATAAAAATGACTAATATTTCTTTCAAGTATTCAACCCAGGAAAAATATCTCTTAAACTGCATGTGTAATTCTAACCTTTTTTGCTCTCCTAGAAAGATCAGGATGTGCCGATTATATTTTGTGGCATAATAGGGCAGATTTACTTACCCGGTCCATTCGCGATCCAGCGGCCTGTTCTCTGCGCTGGATTCGGGTCCGGCCGGGTTTCATTAAGGTAGTTCCTCCGCCGTCCACCAGGTGGCGCTGCTGCCCTGAAAAGCATCGGAACGCACTGGAGTTCACCGAGCCGGGCTGAGTGAAGGTAAGTGCAAGCTCCGCGACAGATTATTATTATTTTTTAAATGTGGCGGTTTTTCGTTCGACCACGCCTCCGATTTCCATCGCGTGCATGCCAGCGCCGATGCGCCACAATCCGATCGCATGCGCCAAGATCCCGGGGCAATTCAGGGGAAATCAGCGCAAATCGGAAATATTCGGGTAACACGTCGGGAAAACGCGAATCGGCCCTTAGTAAATGACCACTAATATGTTTGATTTACCCATGTACCAAACAATTGTAAAAAGCTTGTTTCCTCACTCAGGCCCAACACCTGATTACATCTGTATATTCTGTTTATGTGGAAGTTATTATGAATTGTACTATGGATCCCAAGAGCGCGCGGTGGACCCTATTGACAAATGTTTACTTGTGTCTACATCCATTGTATGAACTTTGGACTATGATGGGCATGAAGAGTAAAACACTACATGCTCATGTAGTCAAATGTCATAAGACTGCTGAAGCACCTGGAGGCAGGTGGAGGATACCATGTGTATACAGAACACACATACACCCTTTCTGGCAGCCAGTACGTTGATGTCACAATATCACAAATAAGCAAGTATTTAAACTAAAATAAAAATGACATCTACAATTAGCAGTATAGATTAATAAATTCCTCACCTTAATACCTACAATCTCTTTCCCGTAAAGGAAATAATCCAATAATATTAGCAGGTCCTTAGGAGTGCTTTTAGGTATTTTTTTGTATCTTATTAACACTAGAAACTAGTTAGTGCTGGTGTCTGCTACTTGGTTTTAGAATTCCTCATCTATTTCATGAAAGGTGACCTTCAGGGACCAGTTTGTGCCAAAACCATGAAAATCATCACTGAACTAAGGAGCCATTTCTTTTCCATATTCAACACTTACCATGATGTTAGCAGCAATTACTTCTGGATCATCACATTCAGACTCCACAAAAAAAACCTTAACAGTAATAAAAAAAAATATGATATTTATAGAACATAATTCTTTAAACAATATGACAGAAGTGATAGCAAAGTATAAAGACTAGACTTTCATCATTTAGCATGTAGTAAATCACAATAAGGACTCCACTGTTCAAATACACGGATGATATCCAAAATATCAAATTCCTAGAGAGAACGCCAATTGTAAGCTGTTCCCTTCTTTATTGTGGTAAGAATATTTAAGGTATATTTACACAGATGATAGTGCAAATAATGCAAGCAGAGTTTTTTAAACTGGCACTTGGAATATAAGACATGTGAGTAAAAATGTGTATTGGACAGCCCAACAGCAGATTATGACCTGGCAATTGTGAAAGAATCCATCTTTTGCACCTGCTGTTATTAGGATACACTTATTTTTTATTAAGCTAATGAGAAATACCTGTGTGAATGAGACCTATGATGTTACATTCTACAGCAAGTGCATGATCCAGTGTAGACATATCTGGATTACCTTGAAAGCATATTCTTTGGCAAAGTCTAAAAGAAGGTCTCTTCTTTCCCGAGTAGTATTTGTAGCATCAAACACCTGTGTACAGATAAAAAAGCTACATTTATATTCATATAGTTTTGTATACTACATAACTTAAAACGAACGTATCAGTATTTCATATTTTAGCCTAATGACAGATTCCCATAGGCCTTTTATACTAATTACCTGTCTGCTTTTATAATCAACATTCTTAGTTCCATTCAGTTTTAAAAGTATACATGTTATAACCTACTGAGTCGCAGTGTCCTACGTTTAATATGCATTTAGTATTCTCGGAGCATCATGTCAAGGCATGTGCTTTTCACATTTGCTTACCGCGATCTGGCCTCCTTCCTCTGTTAGATAAAGCTTCACATCTTCCAAGGCGATCAAGGCACACTGCCTAAAAAGAAAAGATTTTACAGCTTTAAAACTCTTACAAACGACAAGGAATTTAGAATGTTTGCTAGCCATTGTTTCTACAGCTAGCACTTCATTCACTTCCATGGGCTCATGTACATGCAAGAGCCCACTAACCGAGACACAAAAGACAGAGCAGGTCCTATCTCATCATGAGTCCCAGGCAGTCGTTTTCAAATGTCATCGGAACTCACCATCAATGACACACAAGACAGTTGTTTGCCTCCTGTATAACTTCTTATATTTCATAAGGAATGAATGAGAAGGAAGGAGGCCATTGATAACAGATAGGACATGGTTACCACAGACACAGAGCCTGCTTCTATGAAGCTTCTATGAAGCAGGCATGATAAACCCCTGGTTTATCATGCCTGATATTCATGGTTTGCGTTTCTGTTTTTTATTCCCCTCATTCCAGAAGTGATAACTTTTTATTTTTAAGTTTACAGAGAGGGCCTGTTATCTGCGGGACAAATTGTACATTTTAGTGGTGCCATTTAATATTCCATGCAATGTACTGGAAAGCTGGAAAAAATAACAGGTTAACTGCCAGCAGTAACAGGCGTGTGTCAGCTATATTATACAGCCGACACCTGCTGTTTATGGAAAAAGCTCTTCCTGTGAACTCTCTCCATACACCCCCCCACAGCACCAGGACGTAATAGAACGTCCTGGTGTGTGTTTGGGGTTTAAACGTATATAGATGTGGAAACCAGTTTTAAATTTGTATAAAGTCTGACAAGTTAAAGATCTTAGGTTTTACCCACGATCACATGTATATTAGCCAAACCTCTGCAAATTTTAAAAACTGGGGTCTGGAAAAAAAAATCTAAAGTTTTGTAACTTACTTTCGAATTCTCATGGCCTCTGCATTGTCATGACGGAAAAACTCATAAGACTTGTATGATCTGACTACTTCACGGCGATATGCTCCAAGGTTAAACACTAGAAAAAGGAAACAAATTTAATAATTATAATTAATTATAATAATTAAATAATCTAACAATGAGGACATTTGCAGGCTTTAACTCAACAATTACAAACAAAAACAACAAAGATGAAATATACAAAAATAAATATATGCACTTGTTATTAAAAATCAGCAGGAAAGGATTATTAACAAATCATAGATTCTCGCAAGGGAAACCCCTCAGCATTACTAAAGGTGTAAAGGCTGGTTGATGAGGTAAAAGGCACTTTACCTATCAAAAGAGCAGTGCAGCACTCACAGATGTATTTTAGTAAATTGTGGAATTTTATTGAGAATTCATAGTAAACAAAAAGGTAACGTTTCGCTCAGACAATCGACCTTCTTCAGACTCAGTTTGCAAATGAAGAGACACATAAGAAGATTGCTTATAGCAATGAGTAGCGTGGGTATTGAGGAATGGCGGATGAAGCCGCATGTGGAGAGAGCGTATATTAGTGACTTATGGCACCTTATAGTTTTCCCTCACACCCACATTACATAAAACAAGAAGAAAAGTGGCCAACCCCTTCCAGGTGCTTTATAAAGTTCTCTCATTCTGGGTATGCATCACAGAATATACAATTGGGTCTTCCCATATATGTTTATGACAGGAAAAAGGTAATTTTTTTTATGACACCAGAACCATGGTTACTAAGTTACCAGGCTACTACTGAGCTCATAAGCGGACATCTGAAGTGAATCTTCTCTTCCAGTCCCTAGAAGTGGTTAATTTCAGGCAAGTGAAAGTGACTCTTCTCACCTCACTTTCATATGACTTTTAATCCAATTTAAAGCTATTAAAACTGGTTTAAAGTTCTTTGCACTGCCACTTTTAATTGAACTGATGTCCAGTGAATCACTGGAGCTCCAAACACGCACCAGCATCTTGTGGCCTGGCCAGAGCTCCAGTGAGGAGAGAGACCTGGCGGGGGTGATGCGGCGCGTGCCAACAGAGGGCTCTACGTGCCCTGTCTGGCATATGTGCCACAGGTTCGCCGGCAGGTCATTTATAACAAACACTAGCTGCTTACACTTCCAGCAATAAAGAAAAATGTTTTTTCAAAAGTAGCCAAATGCATAGTAACATTTGAAAATGCATGCATTCTGATGCAACCAAAACACCATGTGTGAATGCATCCAAAATCTTTGATCTTTGTATAAATGATTAAATAATAAGGAATGCAAAATAGATAACACAAAGTAAACTGTTTCTAATTCCCTAAATTAGTTTATCAACTGACGATTACCTGAAGTGCATGATAGGAAAACAGATACTTTCAATGTTCCAAATGAATCCATCATAACTTAATATTAAGCTATAGCAGATGATTTTAACAGGTTAATAATAATAAAAATTCTTTATTATTAGCGCACACAGATTACGCATCGCTGCACAAAGCATGTCAAATTGGTCCCTGTCCCCATGGGGCTCACAATCTAAACAACCTAACATTATGTTTTGGAGTGTGGGAGGAAACCAGAGTACCCGGAGGAAACCCACACAAACACGAAGAGAACATACAAACTCTTTGCAGATGTTGACCTGAGTGGGATTTGAACCCAGGACCCCAGTGCTGCAAGGCAGAAGTGCTACTCACTCAGCCACCGTGCCGCCCCCAGACTTGTTTCAAGTAGCATCATCCATTCCTGAAAGCAAACAATGGCTCATTGTACGATTGTGTGCCCTACCTTTTGTGGGCACACCTATCCAATTGAGGTATCGGGTTAACTTCTTAGACATGTAGGTCTTGCCTCTTGCAGGCAATCCAATCATAACAATCAAGGTTGGAGAGTTTGTCATATAGGATGCCCAGGCTGTGGAATAAATATAAAGTTTACATTTACAGTGAAATCCAATGAATACATAGGGACTTTAAAATGGGAACATGGTTCATGATATGTGGGTATAAAACACATTCAGAATCCTTTGTGGTCCACAAGACCTGAATATAGTCATAGATGTTGGATAGCAGAGATAAGCGGAAATACAGATAACCAGAAGTGTGCACAATAATGGAAGCAGCCCAGGCTAGTGGTACAATGAATGTACAATCTCTGCTTCATAGAAATCCACAATTGTTACAGAATTTCCCACAAGCCCCAGCCCCAGAGTAAAGGCAATACTTACAGCATTTTTTCTCTGTGCTTCTAGCTGGCACTTTGCCTCCACCACCATTGAACTGTCCGGGGTCCTGATTTTTCCCCTCTGACATGTCAGCGACTGCCAGGAAATTATTCAGAGAGAAGTACTCTGCTACTAACCAAGATGCACACGCTGCAAAAATGAAGCACAAATATAAACTTGAATATTCCAGTCCAGCAAGAACCCTCCCGGGCTCTCCCTACCTGTATGTGTATCCTGAACACATGACTGTACCTGGACCAGAAATATCCAGCCAGAAGTGCATTCAAAGGAAATTGGAAAGGAAGTAGTTGTACATCTCATTTCAGGCTTTGGTTAATAAAAGAAAATGCCCTTAGTTGTCATAAATTGTGAAAAAAACCCCATCTTAGGACGCTTACCCGCAAACTTCCTATCACATAGTTGAGTCCAGAGATTAGAAGTTTGGTACAGGAAATCTCTCTGGGAAGTCTTGAACCCACTCCTGGATACCAGGCGTAAAGGGCATTGCGCCACATTTACCAAGTTTAAGACAGACTTCAGAGCACATTTACAACCTGTGCACCAATAGTCCATTAAAATCGGTCTTATTTGTTGGCATTGGATACTGTGATAAATGTGAAGTAGTATATAACTTAATAATAAATCTGTCCCAGTGTGAATAGGGGTGTACTACTAAAGTAAGGAGGAACTTCTCCTCATCACTTGCCAGGACACATTCACATCTGCTCAAAGGTGAGATGCCCAGGATGAATCATTCCTATGGGAAGCTCTAACGAATCGTTTTAAAACAAAGGGACAGGACAGAGATTACATGTATCCTTTTGGATAAATCCCTTGTATGATATACATATTCTATACCATATCTACCTCATCACAACCTCCTCACCAGGGGACACACACATGGCTACTACATGACAGACAGAACTGCAGTGAGCAGTATGTGGATAGGAGACATTACACCCGCTCAAGGACATCCACAATAGGAAAGCCATAACAATGACTGCACGCAGCCACTAGCCGGTACCGGCACACACGTCACATCCCGCAGGCGGCTATATCCCGGATACAGCCGGGCACATAAGAGGTCTCTCACCGGCGGTCACCTCACGCTGTCGGTCACACAGCTGCCGGTCACACAGGTGGGGGCTGTGCTGAAGGAGAAGGACGCGGCACCGGCTGTGCCCTGACGTCACCGAGGGCGGGAAGTGACTGCAGGGACTCCCTGTTTAATAAGGGAAGTCTTCTCCCTGCCAGACGTGCATAGCCGCGTGTACTGTATATACATGAGCACTGCCCCGGGTATGAGCTTCCTTCCCGGCCTGCAGCGCATCACCGCGACCTCTACCAGCTATTACCTAATGACTTCTCCATTTACATACAATCATTATACAAATACATGCGTGGTTTCGGGAGGTTTTATTACATTCCGAGTGATGATTGCAGTTACAGTGATTGCACACCATAGCGGAAGAATCAGACATTGCCCACAAGAAACATGTCCGCCCCATAACGTCTAACGTCTCAAGAACGCCTCTTATTAAGTTTGCGCTTATGAAATTCGGCACGCCTCTCCCCTCTGATTGGTTCGCTCAGGTGGTGTTGCTAGAGAGGCGTGTTCACAGCAGCCAATTGGCGGATTGCTTAGGTGTACTTACAGCAATAAGACAGCGGTGCTATGGCAACCGGGTGCGGTAACGCCGGCTTCACATGTGATATATGTCCCACTGTGTGTCTAGGACAATGCGGTATACATGAGGATTTTTAAGGCTCCGTTCACATGTTGCATTTTAATTCACAAAATAAGCTAAATCATAATAAAGAGGGTTAGATCTATGACTTTGGCTTCGCCAGTTTTCTGTCTGACTTTGCGTTAGAAAGAACGTCTTCGCAGCTTGCACATGTATTTATAGAGTGTCTGCGCCAGCTTAGTGCCGCCGCTGCACTGTCTCTAGAAAGAAAAAATGTGCACCAAAAGGGGCATTTTAGTGTTTAGTCCGAGTCTGCGACACATTTAATACAGCGCCTCCAAAGAATTGTGTTGCTCACTGTATGTTAAAGGTGAAACACATACACAATGATGCACCCTCCCCGAGCAGTGCAGGGTGCGCCAGATGATTGCCCACTGTGTGCCAGTATTCAATAATCTGCTGCACCTTACACATACCTGAGGCAAACTGCACGACTTCTGCTAAATCCGGACCAAAGTGCACATGTATGCTGTATCTCTGCACGATTGCTCTTGTAGTAATGTGCAAATCACTCTGAACGCTGGTCATCAAATAATGTGACAAAGGAAAGCCTGAAAGTAGATTCACATGTACAGACTGGGGGTTATTTATCATTATTTATCTTTGAGGCAGTTTTATGACTTGAAAGTTGGAAAATGCATAAATGGTGGCACAAACGGGAGGAGGGAAGTGACGTGACTATGTGATTAAGAATGACTGACATATATTGTCCATATCTACAACAGTAAGAATGGATAGGCCATGTCACAATACCTGACAGGTCAGCCAGCAAAGATGGGTCTATGCCAAACTTTGTGGGTTTAGATCCAGTTCAACACACCCACACTAATGCAAGCATTAACTGTTCAAATACTGCCAGTGGCACTTAAAGGGAACCTGTCACCACATTTTCACATATACAGCCAGTGTTCCTATAGCGCCCCAGTAAGCAAAGGAGAGCCATTGTCTGCATACCAGGTGCCACAGGGCCACTGCCTAGATCCAGCAGACCAGCTATCTCCAACAACCTTCCAGCTCTGCTGGGACAGGTCGTTTGAGGCATAGGCAGTTAATTAGATGCGCACCACCAATCCCAGACCTTGTGGAACATTTCTGGATGCTTCTTGTTTTTATACACCACTTTTTCATATGGAATTATGTTATTAACTAGGCCTTTCCACATAGTTAGCCATAGAAGTCTGTGATCCATCCGTCTAAGAACTATAGCCTTTCTAGCCAGGAAAAGGATGGACGTTAAGAAGGTCTTGACATATTTAGGCAATGTTTCCTCACCCTAACGCAAAAAAGGCTTTTACCTCAGGCTGTAAAAGGACTGCTTGATGAAGCACTGAAGAGAATAAATCAACTACCTCTGACCAATATTATGTGCCAAAATGCAGCAGAGGCATGTCGGCACCTGTGACAGTCAGGGGCAGGGATATGATGCATCTTACATAAGCACAGCACAGTGAGGTAGCTTTGATGTATGACATGAAGCTGGATCATTTTATTATTCACACTCGTAGATGTGAGCAGAAAAGATCAGCCTCCATGTCATCATGCAGAGTGGCTATCAATTAAAGGTGCCTAATATTTTAATGCAAGGGGTCCCAATATGTAAATTTAGGTACTAGGTTTTATTGATATCTATTTTTATTTTAGAAATTTACCAGTAGCTGGTGCATTTCACACCCCAGGCTTATATTCAAATCAATAAGTTTTTCCACTTCTTGTGGTAAAATTAGGTGCCTTGGTTTATATTTGGGAAGGTACTTTCCTTAGAACAGTAAGATGTTAGGAGTTCATACATACCCTACATATGTATATTCACCAAAATATGCAGCAAAGGAAACATTAAATCCGGGGGGTGTGGCAAACTATTTTTTGCTTAAAATTGCACTGAGCTTCACACATATATATTATTTTACACTCATATAGTCATGGCCATAAGTTTTGAGAATGATAAAAATGTTTTAAATAATTTTTACAAAGTCTACTGCATCAGGTTTTATAATAGCAATTTGCATATACTCCAAAATGTTATAAAGAGTAATCAGCTTAACAGCAATTAATTGCAAAGTCAATATTTGCCTAGAAAATAGACTTTTTCCCCAAATCACATTTCAACTTCATTGCAGACCTGCCTTAAAAGGAGCAGCTAATATCGTTTCAGTGATTGCTCCATTAACACAGGTGTGGGTGTTGATGAGGACAGGGCTGGAGATCAATCAGTCATGATTAAGTAAGAATCACACCACTGGACACTTTAAAAGGAGGCTGGTGCTTGGCATCATTGCTTCTCTTCTGTTAACCATGGTTTTCTGTAAAGAAACATGTGCAGTCATCATTGTAATGCACAAAACTGGCCTAACAGGGAAGAGTATCGCAGCTAGAAAGATTGCACCTCAGTCAACAATCAGTCAGGACCAGCAAGCGCCAGGACCGTCTCTTTAAAGTGTTTCAGCTTTGAGATTGGGCTACCAGCAGTGCAGAGCTTGCTCAGGAATGGCAGCAGGCAGGTGTGAGTGCATCTGCACGCACTGTGAGGCAGAGACTCTTGGAGCAAGGCCTGGTGTCAAAGAGGGCAGCAAAGAAGCTACTTCTCTCCAGAAAAAACATCAGGGACAGACTGATAGTCTGCAAAAGGTACAGGGAGTGGACTGCTGAGGACTGAGGTAAAGTCATTTTCATGAATCCCCTTTCTGATTGTTTGGAACATCTGGAAAACAACTTGTTCGGAGAAGACAAGGTGAGCGATACCACCAGTCTTCTCTCATGCCAACTGTAAAGCATCCTGCAACCATTCATGTGTGGGGTTGCTTCTCAGCCAAGGGAATCGGCTCTCTCACAGTCTTGCCTAAAAACACATCCATGAATAAAGAATGGTACCAGAATGTCCTCCAAGAGCAACTTCTCCCAACCGTCCAAGAGCAGTTTGGTGATCAACAATGCCTTTTCCAGCATGATAGAGCACCTTGCCATAATGCAAAGGTGATAACTAAATGGCTCAGGGAACAAAACATAGAGATTTGGGGTCTATGGCCTGGGAACTCCCCAGATCTTATTCCCATTGAGAACTTGTGGTCAATCATCAAGAGACGGGTGGACACACAAAAACCAACAAATTGTGACAAAATGCAAGCATTGATTGTGCAAGAATGGACTGCTATCAGTCAGGATTTGGTCCAGAAGTTGATTGAGAGATGCCAGGGAGAATTGCAGAGGTCCTGAAGAAGAAGGGTCAACACTGCAAATATTGACTTGCTGCATTAACTCATTCTAACTGTCAATAAAAGCTTTTGTTACTCATAATATGATTACACTTGTATTTCTGTATGTGATAAAAACATCTGACAAACACACATAAAAACCAGAGGTCAACAGATAATGTGAAAATATAATATTTGTGTCATTCTCAAAACTTATGGCCATGACTGTACAATGGTAACCAAAAAAAAACTGTGTAATGAATCTCTAGACCGCACTCACAACCTATTGGACAAACCTCTGGCGGAAAGTGTGCTCTGGTAATACCGTGTGCCCCTCGGTAAATGTAAAAGAGCTAGGTAAAAATGTGTACCATGCACTACTTACTGTTTTTACTCAACATATGTTTATTGAATAAAATAGCACATCACTAACAATTGTTCTGCATAAAATGAACCATAAAATTAAACATAAAATCGTATTGTTGTATATAATATCAGTGGGACATCACCATAGATAGTATTGGGTAAGTAATATGAGATTTTGTATTATGGTATGGAAGTCAAATGGCACCTTTGGCAGAGTGCCTGGTTGCAACCTGCACCGCTACTAGTGCTATATATCGCAGTGTGTGAACATTAAATAGCGCAGTACATAAACAGTTGGTGTCACCAAATAAAACCAAAAAGATGAAACTGTGCATGCACAAAACAAAAGTAGTCACTGAATAACTGAGATCCAGACCAGGATATGGGACATGTTACTACAGTACTTCCAATCATTGGTAAACAATATATTTGCTATCTCCGATAGATTGTTTCACACAGCTTAGCAATTGTCTCTTAGGTCACTTGTGGTTATTCCAGTTGGGTAATATCGTTATAGGTTATGAATTACCTGCATTGGTCATTGTGGCAGCACTTGTATTTCTGTATGTGATAAAAACATCTGACAAACAACAGATCATGTGAAAATATAATATTTGTGTCATTCTCAAAACTTATTGACATGACTGTACAAAGCAAGATTTCATTTTACTTACCCAATAAAAAACAGTAAGCAGTGCATGGTACATATTTTTATCTAAAATAAAAACTATATATTCCTTAACCAAGCTAATGAGATAATGAAGCTAATGTGCACCATTTTATTGGCAGCAAAATAACAGAGCCTTTCCGTGATAAATAATGGAGGGATGGTATGAAATAAAAATTTTTTGCAGGATAGCAAACATGCTTCTGGACAAGTTCGGGGTTGTGGTGCCTTCATTATGTAAAAAAAATGTAGAATTAGACTCACCGGTAATTCAGTTTCCATCTAGTCCTCCATGACGGCCCACTTGGAGGATGCCCCTTGACCTCTGGAGATAGCCTGAAGCTCACCCAATCTTCTAGCTGTAGTGACAGCAATGAGAAGGGTAGTTTTTAGCGTTAGGTACTTAATAGTAGCGCTATCCAGAGGTTCATACGGTGGTCTGGAAAGTGCATCTAGTACCAGTTTAAGGTCCTCTCCTGAGAATCTGGGGTCTGATTCTGGAGGAGGCTAGGATAAACCTTGTGACCCACCTGTGCTCCGCCAGAGGACAATCAAAGAAGGCGCCAAGGGCCAACACCTGGACCTTCAAGGTGCTGGTGGAAAGGCCTTGTTCCAGGCCTTTCTGTAGGAAGTCCAGAATCTGTAAGATATTGGGGTTAAGTTGAGATGGGGGATTATCCCCACAGAATGTTACAAATTTCTTCCAGATTTTGTGATATATTGCAAACGTAACTTTCTTCCTACTTGCCTTAAGAGTGGCTACTACAGCCCTGGAAAGCCCCCGCAATGTCAGGAACTCGGACTCAGGATCCATGCTGCTAGCTGAAGCCTTCCTGGGTCAGGATGAAGAATCGGTCCCTGATGTAGAATGTCTCTCCGTGAAGGTAGTATCACCGGTTGCTGCTGGGCCAAGGATGTCAGTAGGGAGTACCAATTCTTTTTTGGCCAATTTGGGCAGATGAGTATTACCCTTGCCTGGTCTGAAAGAATTTTCCTGAGAACCCTTGCAATCAAGGGAATAGGGGGGAAGGCATAGGAAAGAGGTTTGATCCATTGATGGCTGAAGGCATCCAGTCGATCCTTCGGTTCCCCTGCTTCCAGAGAGTAATATCGATGGCATACTGAGTTCTCTTTTGTGGCGAAGAGATCGATCTGAGGAACCCCCCACAGGTCCGTCAATTGGAGGAAGACTTCCTGATTGATGCTCCACTCGTTGGGGGAGACTTCCCTCCTGCTGAGGTAGTCCGCCTCCCTGTTCAGAGTTCGCAGCAAGTGGTTTTGAAATGATTCATTTTAAGGGAGGAGGATTCTGGAATTCTATTTTGTAGCGTTCCTTGATGGACAGAATCCAATTGTTGGAAATAAACTGAGTCTACTGGGTATATAATTTCTGGCATAACTACCAGGGTAACAGGTACCATGGGGCCCAGAGTGTAGGGGGCCCAGATACACAACCTCTCACTGTATAATGAATGGACCGTGTACAGCTATAGAAATTCTGCTGCACGCCATCAGCTCAGAGAAGGAATACTGAAGGGCATATAGCAGTGGTGGCGAACCTATGGCACGGGTGCCAGAGGTGGCACTCAGAGCCATAACTGTGGGCACTCAGACCATCACCTCAGGACAGAGTTCACCAAATAGGACCAAATCCACCAAATCTTCCTGCATTCCCAGGCAACTTAAGAGATTCTGCTCTCAGCGCTATTTTAAAGTGATGCTTAATTGGATGTTCGGAACTGCGGGGAAAGTGAGAAGGTGATGACAGAAATGCATTGGCTTTGGAGGTAATCCTGCTGGACACACCATTCTTCCTCTACAGAGAGACCCTGGAGAGAAGAAACAAGGAGAGTCTGAATTTTCCCTCCTTCTTTCAACTGTATTGGTGGCCTCAGGGGGTTGATACGATTGAAAGATGTGGAAGAACAGGTAGCCATAAGTTACTGCTTAAAATGCCATGTTGGCACTTCATGGTAAAGGACTGGATTTTGGTTGTAGTTTGGACACTTGGTCTCTAAAAGGTTCACCATCACTGACCTAGATGATCGCCTATATGACGCTGAAATTCCCTGAATGTTTTACCAACATATTCCTTAACACAGTTACAGGAGGTCAAGTATATAACACCTTTAAGTTATATTCACACAAACGTTGCCTGCTGTACCGTAGTGGCGCTGCTCACCCCCGTCCCTCTCCGTATATGGTGGCAGCGTACCGCTCCCATTAGACGCCGTGTGCCCATTGCCATGTATGCGGAACATATATATACGCCATATATATACATCTGCCATATATTTATCCCTCATATGTGTGTGTGTGTGAATATAGCCTTAGGGAGACATTTAATAAATCTCTGAATAATGTATGTTCTCCCTGTCACACTGCTTCTTAAGGACTTAGCACATGTATTTTACATGCCACGCATCCACTACAGTGGAAACAACCACGAATCTCTCTATTTATACATGATGTAGCAGGGGAGGGCTTGGTGTAATGACTATGTACTACCGGGTCATGGATATTGTGCCCTCATCTATATATGATGCTAGTTTTGGATAAGTATGGCAGGGTCCATGTTTAGAATTTGCCAGTGCTTCAAAATGGTGTCTCTGATCTTATTAGACCCTCCATCAAAAGTGCCAGTCAGATGAATTTGCGCCTTCTTAGGGAATTTGTTCTTATGGATAGCAGAGATGAACGATCCAATGTGATAGCATGTTGGTATTCCTTACATGGAGCAGTTTCTGCACATTCGCAGGTACTGCCCAAAAGGAATACCTCTTTTAAGTTCAGGAGGGTGTTGGGAGTCTAAGCGCAGGAGAGAGTTGGTGGCAGTTGGTTTCCTATTAATGGAAGTGTGTAACGTCTAGGAAAGGGAGACTAGTTTCATAATCTCATATGTAAAGTGTAAACACAAACTATTCTGATTGAGGTCACTAATGAGTTCTTTAAAATTCTCCATGTTCCCTTCCCAGACAATAAAGATGTCATCAATATGTCTGGCTCATAGACTTGCCAGATCTATCCATTTTGGTCCATTGTTCTCACCACACACAGTTATGCTCCCAGCAGCCCAGGAACAAGTTGGCATAACTGGGGGAGCATGAGCTCCTCATAGCCATACCCCTGAGCTGGTAGAACAACCTGTAATTGAAGAGAAAATAGTTGTATGTGAGAGAGAATTCTAGTAATATGAGGACAAATTCACTAAGGTGGAGGCAACCTGTAGCTCAGACAAGTCACATGTTGTTTTTTGAAATGCATCCAAACCAAAGCCCGGCCCCTGTGACTACCCCAGGATTTTGACAGGATGCAAGAGTGAGTTATAACACACAAATATATTGCAATGCAAATGCAAAAGGCAGATTTGCACCGCAGATGTGATGGGCTTTTGCAACCTGTCTTTAGTGAAAATGAGGTCCCTCGTGACAGGTTCCCTTTAACCCCTTTACGCTCTGCGCCGTAGCTCTACGGCACAGAGGTATAGGGAATGTATGAAGAGGACTCACGGGCTGAGTCCTCTTCACACAGAGGTGGGGGTTGTTGCATATTGCAGCAAACCCCCACCACTAATAACAGCGGTTGGTGCTTGCACCGATCGCGGCTATCAACCCGTCCTTTGCCGCCGGCAAAGTCACCGGCGGCATTTAAAAGACGGCGGCGCGCAGGCGACGCCATCTTTATTACGATCGTCGCGCCCCCGAACGTCATCGGGGGGCGGCGATCGGTTGCCATGGTAGCCTCGGGTCTTCTTTGACTCGAGGCTTAATGGCTTCTGCAGATTCGTTACAATGAGCCAGTGGCTCATTGTAATGAATAAGCTGCAAAAATGCCATATATTGCAATACAGAAGTATTGCAGTATATGGTAGGAACGATCTGACTATCTAGGGTTAATGTACCCTAGATGGTCTAAGATATAGTGAAAAAAAAAGTTTAAAAAATAAAAAAAATTAATAAAATATGAAAAATTCAAATCACCCCCCTTTCGCTAGAACTGATATAAAACATAATAAACCGTAAAAATCAGAGACACATTAGGTATCACCGCGTCCCAAAATGCCCGATATATCAAAATATAAAAACGGTTACGGCCGGCGGTGACCTCCAAGACGGGAAATGGCGCCCAAATGTCCGAAATGCGACTTTTATACCTTTTAAACACAATAAAAATGAGAGCTAAGAAAATCTATCAAAAAATTGTCGCACAAGACTTCAAAATGGTTAGCAATGAAAATGGTGGGCTCATTTTTGCAAAAAATGACACCTAACACAGCTCCGTGCGCCAAATTATGAAAAAGTTATTAGCTCAGAAGATGGCAAAAAAATGTTTTTCTTTGTACACATTCGTTGAATTTTTGAAAATGTTATAAAACACAATAAAAACCTATATAAATTGGTATCACAGTGATCGCACCGAATCCAAAGAAATAAAGCGAGGGTTTTGGAGGGCAGAGTGATGAAAGTCGTAAAAACTGAGCCCACAACGTGACGCACGTGCCGTTTTTTTCAATTTTTTACATTTGGAATTTTTTTCAGCTTCGCGAGTACACGGCATGTTTAAAAATAAATAACATTACGGGAAAGTAAAATTTGTATACGCACCCACAAAAATAAGCCCTCACACGGTGATGTACCGTAAAAATTCAAAAAGTAGGATTTTTGAAGGTGGAAGAGCGGAAAGAAATGAGCAAAAAAAACATGCGTCCTAATGTAGGTGGTTAAGGAAAAAAACCATGTTTTTTGTCTGTTTCGTTTTTTTTAAATTTGTTTTAATTTCATTTTTTTTTTACTTATTTTTTTTTTTAATTTCACTTTGTCCCACAAGGGGACTGTTAAATGAGATAGTTTGATCTCTTCTATAATGCACTGCACTGCTTATGTATGTAAGGGATTGGAGCGTGCGGTGTTCTTGCGATGGCGGGGTGTGATACAAATAAGGGCAGGCACAAGCAGGAACCCATTCAATCAGAGGTAGTACCCTTACATGACTGCACATTAGAAGTAATAACGGTGCTCATTAAAGAGAACCCACCCCACGAATCTACTATAAAGAAGTAGAGGGGTGGTTTAGGTGGAGTAAGGGACCTAGAGGATAGCTCTTTTTAGAAGCTAATCCTCACGTCACCGTATAACTTTTGGTACACTTTATTGACCTAATATGTAAATTTCGTTATGTGGCTACTGGGGCGTGGAGTAGCCGGCACGAGGCTACACAGCGCGGCTACTCCACGCCCCAGTAGCCACATTACTCCTCCTACCCTGTTGTGTGTGGCGCGCAGCTCCTCGTAGCTGCGCGCCCTCGTTCGACAAGCCGTCATGATGGCAGAACGCCATCATGACGGACGAGGGCGCGCGCTACGAGGTCAATAAAGTGTACCAAAAGTTAGCGGGGACATGAGGATTAGCTCTAAAAAGAGCTATCCTCACGTCCCTTACATCCACCTACCACCCGATCTACCTTTATAGGTAGATTCGTGGTGGTAGGTTCCCTTTAAGGAAATTAGCACCAGGAGCCAGATACACGGTGGTAGGTTCCCTTTAAGGAAATTAGCACCAGGAGCCAGATACACCAATAACTCACAGGAATCTGTGCTCGCTAATTTTGATTAGTGTTCTTTCACAATTATCTAATTTACATTTTTACTCTGTGCTTTAGACTATATACAATTTATGAAATAACCTTAAAATTCTGCCATTTTTAACGTTTGGATATATTCATATATGGCTGCACAAAAACATTTAAAAACTTGATCCAATATGGCAGCCATGTTCTGGATTAGTTAGACCATGCAGCAACCCCACCCAATAATAAAGCTGAGTGCGCACAGCGGTTGGTGCTGGACACGATCGCGGTATAACCCGTCCTTGCGCGGCGAAGGAAGACCCTAGCCAGGACGATATAGATCGTCGCCGCCCCGATACGTCATCAGGGGGGGCGGCCTACGAATCGGTTGCCAGGGTAGCCTCGGGTCTTCTTGACCGAAGGCTTAATGGCTTCTGCAGATTCGTTACATGAGCCAGGGCTCATGTGTAATAGATAAGCGGCAAAAATGACTATATTGAAACAGAAGTATTGCAGTACTCTCTGTAGGAACGATATGACTATCTAGGGTTATGACCCTAGATGGTCTAGATATAGTGAAAAAAAAGTTTAAAAAATAAAAAAAATAATAAATATGAAAAATTCAAATCACCCCCCTTTCGCTAGAACTGATCTAAAAAGAATAAAACCGTAAAAAATCAGAGACACATTAGGTATCACGAGTCCCAAACTCAACCGAATATCAAACTATAAAAAGGTCTACGGCCGGCGGTGACTCCAAGACGGGAACAACCAAATGCGCGACAAAATGTCGAATGCGACTTGATATACCTTTTAAACACAATTAAAAATGGCTACAAAACGTGTATCAAAAAATTGGTCGAAACGACTTCAAAATGGTAGCAATGAAAGGTGGGCTCATTTTTGCAAAAAATGACACCTACCCGCTCGTTGCGCCAACTTATGAAAAAGTACTTCGCTCAGAAGAGGGAATGATGGCAAAAAAATGTTTTGTCTTGTGTACACATTCGTGAATTTTTGAAAATGTATGAAAACACAATAAAAACCTATATAAATTGGGGTCATCACCGTGATCGCACCGAATCCAAAGAAATAAAGCGACGGGTCTTTGAGGGCAGAGTGAATGAAAGCGTAAAAACTGAGCACCACAAACGTGACCGGCACGTGCCGTTTTTTTCAAATTTTTTTACATTTGGAGATTTTTTTCAGCTCGCAGTACACGGCCTGTTTAAAAATAAATAACATACGGGAAAGTACATTGTTACGCACAAAACATAAGCCCTCACACCGGTGACTGTACCCGTAAAAAATTCAAAAAGTTATGGATTTTTGAAGGGTGGAGAGCGAGAAAGAAATGAGCAAAAAAAACCATGCGTCTAATGGGTTAAGGGAAACCCAGTTTTTTGATCGTTTGCGTTTTTTTTAATTTTGAATTTATTTTTTTTTTTTACTTTTTTTTTTTTTTAATTTCAAGTTTGTCCCACCAGGTGACTGTTAAATTGAGATAGTTGATCTCTCTATCATGCATGCACTGCTATGTATGTAAGGGATTGGAGCTGCGGTGTTCTTTGCGATGGCTGGGGTGTGATCAAATGACAGGGCAGGCACAAGCAGGAACCCATTCAATCAGAGTAGTAACCTTAATGATGCCACATAGAAGTTATACGGTGCTCATTAAAGAGAACCTCCCCCACGAATCTACTATAAAGGTAGAGGGGGGTAGGTGAGGTAAGGGACCTGAGAGGATAGCTCTTTTTAGAAGCTAATCCTCACGTCACCGTATAACTTTTGGTACACTTTATGGACTAATATGAAATTTAGTTACTGATGGCTACGGAGGGCGTTGGAGTAGCCGGAACGAGGATACTACAGCGCTGGCTACTCCACGCCACAGTAGCCACATTACTCCTCCTACCCTGTTGTGTGTGGCGCGCAGCTCCTCGTAGCTGCGCGCCCTCGTTGACAAGCCGTCATGATGGCAGAAAGCCATCATTGAAGGCGAGGGCGCGCGCTACGAGGTCAATAAAGGTACCAAAAGTTAGCGGGGCCTAGTAGATTAGCTCTAAAAAAGAAGCTATCCTCACGTCCCTACATCCACCTACCACCCGATATAACTTTATAGGTAGATTCGTGGTCGTTAGGTTCCCGTTAAGGAAATTGCACCAGAGCAGATACACAAATCACTCAAAGGAATTGTGCCGATAATTTTGGATTAGTGTTCTTCACCACTTATCATAACTTTACATTTTTCTCTGTGCTTTAGACTATATTACAATTTATGAAAAACCTTAAACTTTCTGCATTTTTAATGTTGGGATATATTCCTATTATGGCACAAACACATTTAAAAAAGAAAACTTGATCCAATATGGCAGCCATGTTCTGGATTAGTTAGACCATAGAACAAAGAGCTGTGTGTAATGGCTTCAAACTCAATATTTTTTTTAATCAATGAATTCAGACAACAAACAATTAAAACCAATTAAAAAGGTACTTATACTAAAAAAGAAAACATGGGCAACAATCCAGGTCAATGTGTCCATATATAACCAAACATGCACAGCAAGATGGTAAGTTCTCCCCATAAACATATGCAACATCCTTGCCGATGCAAGGCAGAGTGGTGGTTGCGAATACGTCCCATCATGTAGCTTGCAGCCTGTGAAGGGTCTGATCAGCCCCACAGCATGTCACTACATAACAACTACATAACACAGATGAGCACTGCAGTGGTAGATCCTGCCTGATAAGTATTTTCTGTGATGTAATTCCAGCAACCAATCACACGTGTTACACACGTGTTTCTGTGAGCTGAGATGTAATTGGAGGAGTAGCCACCACCTGACCAGTGGGAGTAACAAAACCTCTGGTCAAGAAACTTCTAGAAGTCAGAAGAAGAAGTCAGTCAGACCAAGGAGTCTGAACAGATCAGATTAGAGACTCAGAGGAGTCTGTGCAGCCAGCACACCAGACCAGAGCAGGTGAGCCAAGCTCCCTGCCTGAGTGCAGTGAGTTAGTCAGAGAGAGGAAAGAGATATCATCCTACCTTCAAGGGTGATATCTGAAGCAACCCAGGACAAGCTGAAGCATCCTACTAGGACACAGCTATCTCCCAGCCTGCCCTTTGCATCCAGGCTGATGATCCATCCTGTGGCTCCTATATTTACAATTGTTGCTTAGGGAGCAACACAAGAGGTCCTTGTGACCAGTTAAAATTTAACTTTTACTTCAATATTCCTTAAAAAAGGGGATCACAATATAAACATATATATATGAGCCTTGACATAGAGAGACGCATTAAAAGAATATGGCGAATGTGGGGGAAATTCTCAATTACTATTGTATGCTAGTACGATAGGCTGGTGGAGCAGTATGACTCGCTAACGGGTGCTACTGTACCGATGTACTATCGGGATAGTCAATTGTAAAGTGATTGCTGATAGCGGCTGTATACCTTACTGTGGTGGTGTGTACCAAATTGTCTCTATAGGACAGTGATGGCGAACCTTTTAGAGACTGAGTGCCCAAACTACAACCAAGACCCACTTATTTATCGCAAAGTGCCAACACAGAAATTTTATTTGTGATTTATACTCCCTGCTCAGTCACAACACCTTCCCACTCCTCGAGTAGTCCCATGTAGCGCTGTCACTTTTAAATAGCTCTATGCACAGCAAGTACTGGGGTGTCTGGGACTGTAGAAAGATACCTGGAGTCCTCTCTGGTGATGGCCTGAGTGCCCACAGAAAGGGCTCTGAGTGCCACCTCCGGCACCAGTGCCATAGGTTCGCCACCACTGCTATAGGATATACTTATTCACCTCTGGGGACTAGTATATTTTCACACCACAAACAATAGCATACTTGATTTTAAGCTAAATCACACCATCCACACAGCACATTCATACATTGATAGTCGTTGGCATGTATTACTGGGCTAACGGTCTCTGCAGTGCGACCCTCAGTCCTAAAGGAGTCTCCACATAGATCGCCATCAATTAAAAATAGGCTCAGGCAGCCCCCCCGACATGTTTCGCCATTGACATGGCGTCCTCAGGGGGTATCGGGGCTGAAATGGCTGTATACCTTGCTGTGGTGGTGTGTACCAAATTGTCTCTATAGGATATACCTATTCACCTCTGGGGACTAGTATATTTTCACACCACAAACAATAGCATACTTGATTTTAAGCTAAATCACATCATCCACACAGCACATTCATACATTGATAGTCGTTGGCATGTATTACTGGGCTAATGGTCTCTGCAGTGCGACCCTCAGTCCTAAAGGAGTCTCCACATAGATCGCCATCAATTAAAAATAGGCTCAGGCAGCCCCCCCGACATGTTTCGCCATTGACATGGCGTCCTCAGGGGGTATCGGGGCTGAAATAATGAGCTCTAGCGGCTCGTCCCATTCTTATCACTTCTTGATGTGACGTCATCAGGGGTGTGCGTCCTATTCACCTATCAGTAGGCGATACGTCACCGAGTAGGAGGAGAGGAGTGTTCAACCTATCAGTATGAAGTACGTCATCGAGTGAGGAGGGGGCAGGTGGGTGAGAACACCCAACCTGCGATTCCTCACTTCTGATTGGAGAATCTGCGTGTCGGGGTAATAGTAACCCTTAAAGTTCACTGCGCTTCTTTGGCGCAAGCGCGTGAACTTAGAAATGGCTTCGGGTAATTGAAGGTAAGTGGGTCGCTGTCTCAGGATATTTAGATGTACATAGGTGCCCGCATTTAAGAGGAACAAATTTTTAGGAACCACCTATGTGGGTTAATTATTAATCGATTGCTGGCCACTTACTGACTACTCGTATGGGCTACTTGATAGTCGATTGCTGGACATAGTATCTTTGTGTCTCTTTTTTTAGAGACCTAAGATATGATTTTAGAAGGTGGAAGGGGACGATTCCGTTAAGAGTGTCTTATATCAAGAGATATATATATTCTTAGGTTATTTTACAGCTATATCTTAGAGAGATTTTTCAAAAGTTATATAGAGTTGCATTAGATAAAGGGTGTAAAGGTGAAGCCTTCATTTAGGCCTAGGGGACTCCACATACGTCTCAGTATCACCCAGCAACCAAAAAGGATGCCGTAAATTTATCAGTTGCACAGGCAACTTCAAATTAACCCTTTCATGACTGCCCTGGGGCTAGAACACAAAACCAAGACACGTCAGTCTCTTAGTGTATGTAAAGATCTTCTCCCGTTTAATCACAGATTAAACGGGAGAATGTATAAAAAGACAGAAATGTACAGCATGTATAAAAAGACAGAAAAATCAGCATTGGTGGGCCGGACAAGGAGATAAGGGGCTTGGATGCTATAGGCTTAGTTTAAATGTACTACAACCGCCAGTGATCGCATTAACGCCTCCCCAAGCGTCGTAGACGCAGGATGAGGCGCCATTACTCCCCAGAATAATTGCCAAGCGTAAAAGTACACTTGGCAATGATCACTGGCTGTAGAATGGAGCTGCTCCGGGTAGCCGTGATGTTATGAGAGGGGGCGAAGCCTCCGGGAAAGGGGCGTGGCTTACTACGCAGTCTCCTCACAGGAAGTAGAGCTGTAATGGCTGCCTGCAAGTAGAACGTGTACAGGTACTGTGTGCTATCTTTGGATTGGGGGGGGGGGGGCTGACAGGAGTGGATGTGATAAGGTCAGGGGAGACATGTATTTTACATGGGACTGCATGTCTGAGGTGTATGTTATATGGGACTGCGTGTCTGGTGGGTGCTGAGGTGGCATAAGGTGTATGTTACGTGGGACTGCATGTCTGGCGGGTGCTGAGGTGGCATGAGGTGTATGTGAAACAGGACTGCATGTCTGGCGGGTGTTGAGGTGGCATGAAGTGTATGTTACGTGGGACTGTGTGTCTGGTGGGTGCCAAGGTGGCATGAGGTGTATGTTACATGGGACTGCATGTCTGGCGGGTGCTGAGGTGGCATGAGGTGTATGTTACGTGGGACTGCGTGTCTGGTGGGTGCTGAGGTGGCATAAGGTGTATGTTACGTGGGACTGCATGTCTGGCGGGTGCTGAGATGGCATGCGGTGTATGTGAAACAGGGTTACATAAACAGTAAAAACACGTAAAAAATGACAGACCAAATTTAATTAATTAAAAAACGCCTCCCCCAACACAGACACCAAAAAAATGTAGAATTAGACTCACCGGTAATTCAGTTTCCATCTAGTCCTCCATGACGGCCCACTTGGAGGATGCCCCTTGACCTCTGTAGGGACAGGAAGCAGAGAGGTTAAAAGCCTCCCACCCGCATCCTCCCGCCAGTGTCTACTAAATAACTACACCGGTGGAAGATACAACAAAATTTTATTTTGTATGTTAAATATTCACATACAATACAGAATTAACCTAGGGAGGGAAAATATATAGGCCGTCATGGAGGACTAGATGGAAACTGAATTACCGGTGAGTCTAATTCTACATTTCCAATACGTCCCCCATGACGGCCCACTTGGAGATCTACCACTGTGATGAAATTTCAGCAACAAATCACACCTGTTACAACTGTGTTCTGTGAGCTGAGATTAATTGGAGGAGTGGCCACCACCGGACCCAGTGGGGAGTAACAAAACCTCTGGTAAGAAACTCTTCCGAAGTCAGAAGAAGAATCAGTCAGCACAAGGAGTCTGAACAGATCAGATTAGAACTCAGTAGAGTCTGTTTGCTTGCAGACCCACACCAGACACAGAGCAGGTGTAGCCAGCTCCCTGCCGAGGTGCAGTGAGGTTAGTCAAGGATGAAAGCAGATATATCCATCACCTTACGGGTGCATATTGAAGCAACCCAGGACAAGTTGAAGATCTACTAGGACACAGCTATCTCCCAGCCTGCCTTTGCATCCAGCCGGATGTGATCCATCCTGTGGCTCCCTCCAATAACATCTCCCATTCCAGCCATTCTGTCAAGGACTTGCTGATCTGTTCCTGTCGGTTTTAATAAAGAACTTAAGTTATTTGTGTTCAACGGTCTGCCTCGTCTGGTCCCTGCTACTAACGGCTTCTCATCACGGGCACCCTATCCACTACACGGGGGACTCATATCCACCACCCCAAGGGTTTGCCCCAAGTGAACCGCTATGCAGCCTCTCCTCATCATTTCTTTCCAACACCAACCTGCTGGGACCCTGGCCAGTCCCTGTTCCCCAGTACCAACACCGTGACACAGCGTGCCTAAGGCGCAACCACCAGCCACTCAGGTACTGCGGGCCCCCCGGCTGGAATACCAGCCCTAAGAAAGTCTAGGCCCCGGGGGGGGATGTTGCATCGTATTAACAAGGTAAATACTAAGTTCCATGGTGTGTTAAGTACATTGAATTAGATTGTCACAATTCAGGTCACACAATAAAGCATATCCATCACAGGAAATGTACAAAAAACACTCTACATGCTACATTTTGGACAAGAGGGCAAGTCATTATTTACTCATGTAAACTGTATTAAATATTCAATATAGCCCACCAAGCCAATACACATAAGACAATGCATCGCCAGGTAAAGGAGAGCCTGTGCATGTGGTATGCATGATCACCTTTTGTCGCATCAGAGGTTTCTACCCTCCTGCATACTAATTTCCCCTGTGGTTTACCTACCCCCAATAGCTTGCAAGCACGCTCAAACTATACGTGTTCATTGTAGTACCGGAAGTGACATCATACCAGGTAAGTTCAATAGGTCAAACTCCGGCATGCGCTATACACCCGGCAAACAAAACAGATATAGCTGAAGTAAATCGTATTCATATCATATATGCAGAACGTCTCTGCGTTATTACGTCCAAAATTATAGTTTTCGATAGTCCTGAGGACACTTAAATGGTCGGACCTGTAATTTAATTCATATTTTATTTACAATCGTGCTTAGGGAGCAACACAAGAGGGTCTCTTGTGACAGTTTTAAAATTGAACTTTTTACTTCATATTCCTTAAAAAAGGGGATCACACCTATAAACATGATAATATGTAGCCTTGACATAGAAAGAGACTCATTTAAAGAATATGCGAATGTGGGAGGAAATTCTCAATTACTATTGTATGCTAGTACGATAGGCTGGTGGAGCAGTATGACTCGCTGAACGGTTGCCTACTGTACCGATGTACTATGCGGAAGAGTCAATGTAAAGTGGATTGCTGATAGCGGCTGTAACCTTAACTGTGGTGGTGTGTACCCACAATTGATCGCTATAGGAATACCATTTCCCTACTGGGGACTCTAGTAGTTTTCACACACAAACAATAGCTATACTTGATTTAAGCTAATCACAACCATCCACCGAACATTCATACATCTGGTAGTCGTTGGCATGTATTACCGCGGGCTAATGGTCTCTGCAGTGCGGCCCCAGTCCTAAAAGAGTCGTCCAACTAGATCTGCATCAATTAAAACTAAGGCTCAGCAGCCCCCCCGACATGGTCGTCCCATTGACAACTGCGTCTCAGGGGTATCGGGGATGAAATAATGAAGACTTATCGCTCGTCCCATTCTTATCATTCTATGTGACGTTCATCAGGGCGGTGCGTCCTATTACTATCAGTAGGAGCGATAGCGTCACCGAGTAGCAGAACAGGAGTGTTCACCTATCATATGAAGTAGTCATCGAGTGAGGAGGGGCAGGTGGGTGGGCAACCACCCCACCTGCGATTCCTCACTTCTGATTGAGTAATCTCGTGTCGGGGTAATAGTAACCCTAAGCTCACTGCCTTCTTTGGGCGCAAGCGCGTGAACTTAGAAAATGACTTCGGGGTAATTGAGGTAAGTGGTCGATTGTCTCAGGATATTTTAGATGTAATAGGTCCCGCATTTAGAGTGAACAAATTTTTAGGAACACCTTGGGGTTATTATTAATCGATGCTGGCCACTTACTGACTACTCTGTATGGGTACTATAGGATTGCTGGGACATTAGTATCTTTGTGTCTCTTTTTTTAGAGACTAAAATATGATGTTAGAAGGGTGGAAGGGTACGAGTTTTAAGAGGTCTTATATCAAGAGATATATATATTTCTTAGGTATTTACAGCTATATCTTAGAGAGATTTTTCAAAAGTTATAAGAGTTGCATTAGAATAGGGATGTAAAGGTGAAGCCTTCATTTAGCCTGGGGAATCGCACATACGTCTCTGTATCACTACAGCAACCAAAAAGGATGCCGTAAATAAAGCATCTTATCATAAGGTATAATCATACCTACTACTGCACCTGATTCATCTACACATACGTCTCAGTACACCCCAGCAAACCAAGAAAGGATGCCGTAAATACGATTTATCATTAACGTATAATATAGAGTACTGTTGCCTGCATCTTCTGTTGAGAACACACAGATATAACAACAATTTCCTCCAGTGATATATCCTTTAGGACTACAGGGTAACATCATATAATTATTTTCAGACAACTGCCTAAGTTTGAGTTCAGGCCAAAGCTTACAGGCCTAAAACTTAACTTTTATTAAATCATTAAATAATCACACTCAAATTTCACATGTTGGGCTGCTATTTTTCGTATGCATGTATCACAGGATGAGTAGCTACTCAATCGTATTGTCTGGAATAGTGGATCTCTGCAGCGACCCTACTCATTAAGAGCCACAACTATTATTCTCTAAAAACCAAACACGAGCCCCCCTGACATGTTTCGCTGGAACACCAGTGTCATCAGGGGATCGGTCTCTACTCCAAACACAGTGTATATCAGGTCTTTTCACCCCCGTCAGCACTACTAAACTAATACTGACTAGAATTTGTGATCTTATAATACTTTACATTGTCTGCTTGTTGTGCTCCCCTGAGAGTGGCTTATGTACTCCTTGGTTGTCCTATTTTTCCATCTGGGGCCACTTGTTTTCCTTCCAGTATATGGTATGTACTATTTATATGTGTATACTGACATTATAATAAAGTATGTTATGAAATGTTATTGATGACTTTATAGCTCTCTTTCTCTTTAGTTGGATACATTGTACTTACCCTGGTATATGGCGTCTAGGTGCTACAATGTGAACACCATCGGTCACCTAAGGACCCGCAGTTTACAGAGGCCATACTATTACAGATGCAGCCATGGCTACATTCCTGCAAAGACTGATAAAGGGATAAATTCAAACCTACTAATAGTATTACTACTGTAGTTGTGCAACACATGAAAGTCACATTGGCTTTAACAGCCCAATGGGTAAATTACTTGAACGTTACATAACGTTGCATAAAATAGCTACTTATGGTAGCAAGATAACAATGTCAATTTCCTGAAAGAAAAAGGCATATATAGCAAAACATAAGGATGGCAAATTTTTCCTTTTAGTATCCGGCTAAAGTCTCTCAGAAGGCTCTAGTAGAGAGAGTCAGTGTTCTGGGTGAAGCCTTTGATGTGGGAAAAAGTGCAGCAGCAAAGGGTCTCCTCTTCAGATGAGGGACAGAGTCCTTTGGAGATAAAGATGATTATTCTTCCCCAGTTGCTGTATATTATTAGTTACTCCTATTTGGACAAAGAGTAAATTTTTCAAAATCATTGAGAGGTTAATGAATGATCTTATAAGGGGAAGGAAGAGGATAAGAATTAAACTTGAAGTATTTTACAAACCAAAGGGTAAGGGGCGGATGGTCTCTGCCTAATTTTTTTTTGTATTTTATATCGGCAATATTACAATATTTGGTGGGTGGAGCTGATGAATTGGTTATTGGGGAAATAGCACGAGTAGCGGGAATAGACACTAGGATTGGAATAGTTTTATTAGAATCAGGCCGTTTGAATCAATCTACACTTAGAAGTTTACCAATATGTAGTTGTTTTCAAAAAACTTGGGAATGCATTAAAAAAAATATGAAATAAATAATAGCACAAAATTTTCACCATTATGGCAGAACGTAAGATTAAAGGAATTAGAGAATTTTCATGGGAGGACTTTTTGGGAGCATAAAGGAATCCAATATATTTCACAGATGTTTGTAGATGGTAGATTAATTCCCTTTGACACAGTGAAAGAATTATATAATATTGATAATACAAACTATTTTTATTATGTTCAATTAGCACATAGAATAAGGAAGTTGAGGGATAAGCAGAGTTTAAGGATAAGGAATCACAATATAATAGAATTTTTGGGGAAAGTTAGAGGGGGGAAAAATTATCTAAAATATATAATTTTATTATAAACAATATAAGGGAACCAGACACACATATAAGTAAAAGAAAATGGGAAAGAGATATTGGAGTGCTATCGGATAAACATTGGACGAACATCTTCCAAAATATGAACATTGTATGCTCAGAAGCAATCAGTCCGATTCAGTTCAAAATAATATATAGATTGTACTACGCCCCGGCTATGATCAATCGGTTTAAGAGAACAAAGAACGTAAAATGCCCGAAGTGCCAGGAACAAAATGCAGATTTCCTCCACATGATGTGGAACTGTATTGTGGTACTGGAATTCTGGGAGGATATACATATAGAGGTAAGCCGTGTATCAGGACTGATAGTTCCTAAGACACCAGATGTCTTTGTGCTGGAAAATATGTGTGATATCGCTGGTACCTCACATCAGGTTAGATGGTTGGGAATGGCACTACAGGTGGCTCGCTATATAAAGATTCATACTTGGATATCCCCTAAAAGACCATCCATGGCAGAATGGCATAAGAGACTAGATAGAATAAAAATTTTTGAAAACATGAAATATATAGAATTAGTGGGCTGGTGTTGGATGCGTTAATGTGGAGATCCTCCAATAGGAGGGGGAGACAGAAAGCGCAAAGGATTCAAGTGTAGTGTTTGATAAGGAAATATATATATAATAGAATGTCTCTCACCTGGTTCAGTGAAAGATAGAGCGTAAAATAGATGGAGGGACTGCTGCCGACGGGACTCAGGTCCGGGCAAACCAGAGTTGACGGACTAGGCTGTGTGCTGAAGAACCACGAGGAGTTGTCCCGTTCTGGAGGCGCTGTCACACTCAGATAATAGACTGGGATGGTGTATCCATAAAATCAGTTTTAATAAAAGGTAAAACACTACGCGTTTCGGCCCCGGGCTGGAGCCTTCGTCAGGTGGATAATTACATACAATTCTGTGGGTGTATTGCACATTTTTATACATAAAAAACTCTACGACATTTATGACGTGGATCGGATATGACGTGTCAAGAGTATTAATAAAGATACATTGTGAGCAAAAAAAGAAAGAGAAAAAAAAGGGGAAAGAGCAGTGTAATGTATGTATATATGTATATAAATACTCAGGGTATTGACAACCTGAAATTCAATGATTTATGAGTCTTTACGGGAGGATAGAGAACACGGGGATTTTTCTTTTCAGCGGAGACCTTGTGCAGAGGAATTTGTTGATAGTTACTAGGCAACATATTGACACATTGGGGGTCATTTACTAAGGACACGATTCGCGTTTTCCCGACGTGTTACCCGAATATTTCCGATTTGCGCCGAAGTTCCCTGAATAGCCCCGGGATTTTGGCGCACGGGTCTAAATTGTGTCGCACGGGCGCCGAGTTCCGTGCGAAGACCCTCGGCCACTGCTGTGGTGGCTACCTCTGGTGGCTGGACCTCTTCTTGTGGGTCTTCCACCGGTTCCAGCACCAGGGTAACCATCTCCTCCTCCGGAGCCACAGCAAGATCCTGTAAAAAAAAAAAAATATATATAAATTAATACTAATTACAAATTAATTAGTATATATTACAAATACTGTGATTTTGAATTTAAAACTCCATAATTGAAAACTCTGTGTCAACATTGCATTTCTAGGTTTCTTTTGGAGTTATCTAAAATGTATTGAGCGCTTTACCTGAGGATGTGGCCATCTTGCTTTTCGAAAGGTTGTTCCCTCCTCGTTCACGACAATATAGATCTACGTGAAGGGATTAGAAGTTATGATGTTAAGCTCATGTAATTCTGACGATGCGATCCCCCTGCAACATGTGCTGTGCCATTAGGTTGTGTTTCTTCACTGTCCTTTACATTGCCCTGTATATCCACCCTTCTTATCTCTCTTTTGGGGCTTTTTCCCCTTTTTTTGCCTTGTTTTGGGTGTATTTTGTGTTGTTTTTGGGTACTTACAATTCTCAGTATTGTTCCCTGGCTGCTGTGCAAGGTATCTGCTGTAGTTGCAGGTGTGGCTTCTATTTATGACGCTGCTGCTGGCGTCAGATTTGCAATATTTCGCGCCAAAATCCGCCGTGCATGCGCCACAAAACCAAGGAGTGAATCTGTAAAATGGCTGAAGCGCGCGACACATTCTAACCAGTCGTGCGCCACAATTTAAATTGAGTGCGTCACAAACGGGGGCGCGCATATTAAAGCGCGCAAACGCAGAATAGAAGTGCGACACTATTCAAACCGCGACACAAAAGTGTCGCATGAGTAAACTGATTGCTATTATGCTTGTGGCAACAAGGTAAAGGTGTGTGCGACACAATTTAGGGAAAAAATATAAAATGGTTTCCAAAGCTAACACATGTCCTATGTTTCCCTGTGTTACGGGCAGCCCCCATGCATTGCTATGGAGAGCGGTCACCCCTCCTCCTCTCCATTACACGGAGCACACGGCCGCCCGGCAGGCAGATGTTTGTGTGAATGCTGCCTCATTTTTGAAATTAAGCTAATTAGCTTTTCTTTGTCCTGTTTTTAGGTGATAATGGCTACAAATTATTGCCATGGTTGATGACACCATATTTGCGGCCAACCACCGCTAAGGAGAGGAGCTTCAACCACGCACATCGAAGAACCAGAAGTGCCATTGAGAGGACCTTTGGAATTCTCAAGAGTCGGTTCCGCTGCCTGGATTTTTCCGGGGGGGCTATGCTCTACAAACCCCCCATTGTGTGCAAGGTCATTATAGCCTGTTGCATGTTACATAACATTGCAACAGCCAACAGGCTAGAAATTGACCTTGCAACAGATTTAACTGAGCATATAGAGCATCAGGGGGATGTGTCTGCTGAACCCACAAATAGAGCGGGACAACTAAGGCGCAGGCAAATCACTGAGATTTACTTTTAAAGTGATTTGCCAGTTCCCATTTTTTTTTTTTTTGGATACCTTAATGTCTGTATATTTCGAATTGCATTAAAGTAAATGCAATGTCAAAATGGATCCATGCTTTTCATTCTTTAGTAAAATAATTTCAGCTCAGAGGAAGACAAAGTAGATCAAAAATTTATTTGTCATTTTTGATCAAAATCAAGTTAACCAAAATAAATAAAGTTAAAAAAAAAAAAAAAAAAAATTACGGTTTGGAAGAACGTGATGAACGACGGACAGGCCCCTTCCCCCTTTTTGCCTGCCGCCGCGTCACCACAGAACTCCCAGATGTGCCCGGTGGATTGGAAGCCGAGGATCTAAGTTCCTCCTTGACCGAAAGTAGGAACGTGGCTTCAGGGGAAGGGCCCAAGCCCACTGGAGAGGGATCCAGTGCACCTGCCAGCGATGGTGCGTAACTGCACCCCGAATCCTGATCAGTTGGAAGCTGAATCTGGGATTTGGGGGCAGGGCTGGCCTGTGTCACTGGATCCCCACCAGTGGGGACCTGGGGTGGGGAGAATGGAGGGACACTCACACTCCCCCCCTGAGCCACAGTTCCTTGGTGGATGAGGAGTCCCAGAATATTGATGAGAGCTCTTAAATCTCCACTAATAAGCTGGAACCCCTCCTCCATCATCCGGCCATGCCTTTGGAGTTCCCGCTGAATTAGGCCCATCGCTTCAAGGCTTTTATCCATATAGTTGGAAAATATGCCAAGTGTGATGGGCCTATCTTCAGCGGGCACAACTTCAGGAGCATCATCCCCACTGGACCCACCAAGTGATATGGCTGCAGGAGGAGTGGCTGGCGAAGCACATGGAGGTCCGGGTGCAGCCTCATTTGCTGGTGGTGGTGCAGCCTGTGGTGCCGCGGGTGGAGCAGCCCTCCCTGTTGATAAAACAAAGTAAATTACAATTCAAAAACTATAGAGTGCTGTAACCTTAAATTAAAATTGATAGCCACATTTGGAAGCTACCACCACGAATATACCTAGAAAGGTAGAACAGGTGGTAGGTGGATGTATAGTACATGTTGAAAGCACTTTTTTGAGCTAATCCTCACGTGCAGTATTTTTTGTTATAAAATCTTTATGGCCCTATTGTGTATTTTTTGATAAGCGGCTACTGGGGCGTTGAGTAGCCGGACATGAGGCAAGATGTCATGACTACTCAACGCCCCAGTAGCCTCACTGCTCCTCCTAACCAGACATCATCGGTGCGCAGCTCCTCATAGCTTGTCTTATGTGAAGGTTTGGGGCACGGGACAGGGGAGTATGCTATGCTCAACTAATACCAAACACGATTCCCACTGCCACCATTGTATCCTATAGGCACAGTAATTTGAATTTCAACCTAGCTATGCTCACCAACTTATACTATGAACAATTACACTGCTGGCAATGTATTTTATATGATTAGACATATATGTTCCACAACCCTTTAGGCAACGAGCATGGCCAACAGCCCCCTGGGCAACAAGCATGGCCACCAACCCCCTAGTGCACGAGCATGGCCCCTTACCCCCTTGTTTTTGTGTGTGTTTTTTGCTGTCTTCAAGGACCGGGCCTGCTGTGGACTACTTTGTAGTCAGTGGACTCCGACGAGGACCTGTAAATAAATCTGGATTAAAATGGCTGACGAGGGTGTGTCTGGCTTTTTTTCAATAAAAGATATTTTTACAATGATGTGTTTGTGTCGTTGTGTATAATTAGCCATAGTAGTGGTGCTGTTTATTTGACAGTGCTCATGACTAAGGCCTGAACTTACTGTAAAATGGCCATTTTTGTTTTGGCCAAATTTACAGTAACGGATATTAAACTACCCCGGTACCCACCGCCACCAGGGGTGCCGGGAAGAGCCAGGTACAAGCCAGCACCTGACCATCTAAAGATGGTCAGGTGCAGGGGCGGCTGCAGGCTGTTATTGTTGAGTTGGAATAGCCCCCTAACAGAGGGCTATCCCAGATCAGTAATGGCAGGCTGCTGCTGCTTTTTTGTATCTGGCTGATGTTAAAAATCGGGTGAGCCCCACATCAATATATTAAATTTAAATGAAAAAAAAAAGACGTGTATTCCAAACAATTTATAAAACCAGCAAGATACAAAAAGCAGCAGCAGCCTGCCATTACTGATCTGGGAAAGCCCACTGTTAGGGGGCTATTCCAGTGCAACAATAACAGCCTGCGGCCGCCCCTGCACCTGACCATCTTTAGATGGTCAGGTGCTGGCTTGTACCTGGCTCTTCCCGGCACCCCTGGTGGCGGTGGGTACCGGGGTAATTTAATATCCGTTACTGTAAATTTGTGCAAAACAAAAATGACCATTTTACAGTAAGTTCAGGCCTTAGTCATGAGCACTGTCAAATAAACAGCACCACTACTATGGCTAATTTTACAGAATGACAAACACATCATTGTACAAATAAATTTTATAGAAAGAAAACCAGACACACCCTCGTCAGCCATTTTAATCAATATTTATTTACAGGTCCTCGCTGGAGTCCACAAAATCCAAAGTACTCCACAGCAGGCCCGGTCATGTAAGACAAAGAGAAGGAGGGGGGGGGGGGGGAAGAAAAGGGGGGGGGGGGGGGGGCGTGGGCGGGGGGCGGGGGGGGGGGGGGCCTTGCTTGTTGCCCGGGGGGGCAGGCAAACATATATGCCTAATCCCATAAAATACATTGGTGGCAGTGGCATCGTTGTTGGTATTATTTGGTGAGCATAGCAGACACCTGTCCCGTGCCACGAACCTTCAGATATGACAATGCCTGCACTCTGGGGAACAAAGCCAAAGCTACTGCGCATGCGGAGTACTCTGGCTTATCGGACGAGGGCGCGCAGCTACGAGGAGCTACGTGCCGATGATGTCAGGTTAGGAGGAGTAAAGAGGCTACTGGGGCGTGGAGTAGCCGCAATGTGTAGCCTCATGTCTGGCTACTCCACGCCCCAGTAGCCGCTTCCAAAAAGGATTGCAAAATATTTTTGGAAAGTGAAACCAAACATTAGTATTAGAGACATAAAATAAAACGTACATACCAACATCAAGATCATCCGTGTCAAAATCCCCGATCCCTTCAGTAAGATCGGGGTGTATTGTTTGATTAATCTTTTGCTCCACCCACGACATCCGCATGGCCACACTAGGGCCACCACCCGTCCTCCGAGCTGACTGTTTGTGCTTCGCCAGCTTGGCCTTCAGCCTCCTCCTGCAGTCATACCACTTCTTGCGGACCTCAGGAACAGAACGATATTCCACTCCTGCAAAGTTGAAAACAAAAAGAAAAAAAAAAAAAAAAAAACATTATAAAAAGGCCACTCACCTTCAAGATTTACAATCCAAGTGACCATAAAAAAATTCAAATACTATTCCAAATGCAATTTTTACCTAGGCCATTGATCCGCACTGTGATCCCCTGCCAAATGTGGTGTTTGGCTGACAGGGGAATAGAATCTGCCAGCCTCCCAAAAAGATGTTCATAATTTTGGGTAACCTTGAAAAGACAAAAGCCACAAAAAAAAAAAAAAAACCTTCATTAAAAACACTCTTCAACGGTGGGTAAAGAGTAGAACAGAACACCAACAGTATAAATAAGTTAAAAAAATGTCACAATACCTCCTCAACCAATATTTCCGTTTCACGTTCCGTGAAACGTGCCTTCTTTGCACGGCCAGGGTCCTCCTCATCTTCAGCACCAGAGCCCCCAGTATCCATATCCCCGGCAGCTGGTGGTCTGTGATCCCCAGGAGCAGCGGACGGAGCAGCGGACGGAGCAGCGGACGGAGCAGCGGACGGACCAGCGGACGGACCAGCGGCCGGAGCAGCGGCCGGAGCAGCGGCCGGAGCAGCAGATCCTGGGGCCACAGATGTTGGGGGGGCTTGCCGATTCGCCGCCTCCAGCTCCCGTGCTCCGCGGATGGCATAGTCGTACACCTGGGGACACTGCTGCCGGAGTAGCTCCATAAAAATGGCAATGGGAGCATCTGGTGCTGCTGTGGACTGCTCAGGACGCCCAGCCATGATAGATACCAGCTGGGCAATTAGCCTCGCTGTGCACTTTTTATGCAAAAATTTTGTGGCGCAACTCATGCGCCACATTTATCACGCGTGCGACACAATTAGTGAATGGGCGCATATCCCATTCTAGTCGGAGGGACGCACTTTTTATGCATTCCAATTGGAGCTTAGTAAATGTGCCCCATTATGTTTAGGATGATATTCCAACATGAAGGTTTATCAGCAATTGAAAACATTGAAAAGGGAATGTCCAGCCATTCAGAGTTATAACAAATGGAAAGGGGAATTCATGGATTTATCAATGAATGAATGGATGGACTCTTTCAAATGAGTATATGATTTCAAAAGTGACTAAAAACAAGTCCTATATCATGTCCACAATTTTTTTTACCCATGCAGTATATTATACTCCTAATTTATTGAGCTGTTTTAGGTTAGATAAGAATGAGAAATGCCCAAATTGTATCTGTTTGATGCAGATTTGGTTCACATGATGTGAAGGTGCCTGCATAGATATTGGAGGGACTTAGTCGAAAGACTAGAATTAATATTTTCTAGTCAGATACCTAATGATCCAAAAATTGTGTTTTGAGTACTAAAGTTGGAGTAGTGGGCCGGCAGTCACATATATTGTATGTGATGAAAGGCTTGCTGATAGCTAGGGAAATTATAATGTATAACTGGGAATGACTGGATCTTTTGATCACAGCAGAACAAAAGGAGATTTGTACATCAGGTAGAAAATTGACCTTAAGGGATGTATGGCAATTATTTTCTGTTTGTTTGTTGATTTTATATAATTTTGCATACATTTTTATTATTTTTATCTTATTATTATTTATTTTTTCTTTTTTTTCTCCCTGATTGGCGCCTCTGGGGTGGTATGGGTGGGGGCTATATGGAATTATAGTGATGTGTATTGGATATGATGCAATATTATAGAGTTTCTATTGCTCTTTGTACATATTAATTAGGGTTTGTAATATATTGCACCATTATTGTACAGATTTTTTTTTTTTTTAAAAAAGGAAGGGTTCCTGGAATCCATTGGCATTCATCTACTCCTCCAGAACCAGCCTGCTGCAGGACCAGGCCCAGCGGCTGTTCTTCCCCCTGTGGGGTAGCCCAGTGAGTACCACTCCCCTCCATCCTTCCACTCCCCTATCCCTTTAGCTCCTCCTCAAATGTATTCACTTTATTCTGGTCTCCCTCTAGTGGGTGGGCTAGGTTCCCTATCCCCTTGTGTAACTCAGTTGGGGTCAGTTTTTTAGAAATTGATGGGATTAGCATTAAATACAAGTAACCCTACACCCGTTTGTCATCTCAGATGCTGCCAGGCCCAGCTATGGTGCCTATGGGAAAACACGGACCCACCAGAAGTGCGCTTGGAGGATGGCTCCTGGAGCAAAATATTTGTTTGCTTTAAGTGCCATTTGGGTTCCCACCTATGGCAAAAAATCTAGAAAGATGAGTATGTGGACAAATTTTTTACTACTCCCTTTGGCCAAATTTGCTTTAGACAAACCCTGTCCTGAGGATTACAAAAAAGAGGATGAAAAGCATAGATATCGATTAATCCTCACACCTTTAATTGGTTGAAGGCTTTCCCCTTCCTAGCCAGTGTAATAAGGGAAAAAGCACCTTAACGTTGTTCCGCATTGTTTTCTTACATGGATGCCATTGGGGAGGCGCATCCCCTTTACAGTAGCGTGGCATAGCTGCACTACAATGAACAGTTCCATCAGCAGAAGATGCGCCCTTTCATGCCCTGGGACAACCATAGGGATCAGCAATAGTTGCAGCAGTCGTCTGCAGACTGGCTGTTGCTGGCAATTCAACAAAGGCAGCTCTCGCTTACGGGAACACCTGCAGATTTAGGCATGAATGTTCCCACTGTGGCGGCTCCCATTCAGCAGCTAAATGTTTAAGGAAGGGCAGAAGCCAAGCCCTCAATTCTACTAGAAAAGGGGATGACACCAGTGCAAGTAAATCAGATGGAACCATGCAAAAGTAAATATCCTGATAGAGAGTCGGCAAAGTTCCTGTTAGAAGTTTTACCTTTGTTAAACTTTCCAACAGAAATCCCCCAGGTAGTAAACGAAAAATTGTATAAAGAGGTAGCGTTGGGCCGAATGGCAGAACCTTTTAAAACTATACCATTACAAAACCTAATAGTGTGACCTTTGGGAGTGGGCCCTTAAAAAGAACCCAAAAAAATTCCAGTTATTACATCATTAGTCCGACCCCCTGGGCCTGTCACTTATTGAAGACGGAGGAGCTATTCTCAGTATCATATGTTTCATTCGATAGGGCGGTGGATCTAGTGAGGTGCATGGGTCCTGGGGCTTCGGGGGGGCGAAAACGGATATCAAAGCAGTCTTCTGGCTCCTCCTGGTTTACCCAGAATCATTTTATTTATTGAGTTGTTTTTGGGAGGGGGATTAATTTGTAGACCGTTGTCTCCTTTTCACTTTCCTGTTCTGATTCTGAGCAATTTAGCACTTTGATGGAATGGGTAGTGAAGATGGAAATGGGTTGCAACTCCATTCTTCATTACTTGGATGATTTTTTATGCATAGGCCCTTGTAATTCACATGTGTTTTCCATATTGCTACACACAGTGCAAAGGGTTTCAGCGCTGTTCAGGGTCCCACTAGCACCAGATAAAACAGAAGGCCCTTCAACTACCATGTGCTTTCTGGGCATAGAAATTGACTCAATCGCAATGGAATGATGCAGGATTTGTGGGAATCAATTGAGACAGTTTAGTCATCTCGCAAAGTGCGCCTGCGTCAGTTGCAATCCTTGTTAGGCTCCTAGTGTTATAAGGAAACACAAAAAGACACAGAATCACAAAAATGAAACGGATGCATCTCAAAATGCGGTTAAAAAATGATGCCTCTGCTGCATATATATTAAAACAAGTTCTTCATTTATGTGTAACTCTACTAAAGAAACATTCCCCATCCCTTTAAGCATGTCTTGCGAAACCAAATGTCAAATATGTCACCTTCAGTACGTTGGGCGGACATAAGAAGAAATATCTGTTACAAAGTGTGTCTAAGCACTGCAGTCTATTTCATCCCCAAGTACAATTCCCCCTATCTATAATGCCGATAGACCATATACCTGAGACTGCGCCCAATCGTTTTCAATTGCTCTGTAGACGCGTGGTGTGTTGGATATACATACTCAATACCCTCGCCAAACAGCCTTAATGAAGCCAATGAGACCATTCTTTAAAAATCTTTATAACAACATTCTCACATTATGCCGTAATCTTTTTCTTCCTCTGTTTTCCAGTCACCTTCGTCTGGGTAGTTTTGTCCCAGCCTATTTTTCCAAATCGGCTTCTGTAGTTGTAGTCTCATGCTCAGCACCATCTTTACCACACTTACTGATATGTCCCTTCTAATTATCTGTACTTGTAGTTCTGCATTGCCATCTGTAGTTCTACAATGTCAAATAGACCGGGTACTATGTTAATGTACTGTGAGTAAAATACGATTGATTTTTAATATACTTTTTAATATTAGGTATTCCTACAATATATATATGATATGCTGTATGTATTTTTTATGTTTGTATTGTTCTTAACTGTGTTTATATAATCCCGAAAGTAACCGGAAACTGTCATTAACCATTCAGACGTCACTGATCTCTTTAAATAGTACCACATTCCTATGTATAATTATGAACCAGAAGAAGCGCTCGGTCCGAGCACGAAATGCATTGTTCTGAACTATTATCGCTATTTTTATAGATTTTTATTTATTTATGGCTGTGTAATGAATTTTATAAAAATAAAGAATCTTGAAAAATTATAATTTTGGTTCGTCCCAGCGCCATAATAACGCTCATCACCGTTACACATATCCAGTGGATAACTACCTTCAAGAATTATCCTCAGAATCCCTGAGAAAGGAACTTTTCTTGAGAGCGTGGTTGTTACCCTATTACACGTGCATCACAGAGTTGCCTGTCAGCACAACTACACCAGGTGAGCTGCTATATTTTCATATAATACCAGATTACTTACAAGGGGTATTACACCATCTGCACTTCATTAGATTATCAGACACCCATCAGGCTGATTTAGCAATCTGGACTCAATTCTGTGAGGGAACATAATCCATTTTTGAATCTGTTCTTCTATCATGTATATATACAAAGATCTTTGGCTCTATGATAGAAAAGACTCCTATGTACCATTCCCCCCCCCCCGTGTACACAGATCATCTTTCAGTTACATCCTGTTGGCTATTGGAATGTGGGTATGGTCAGTAGGCTCCTTTGTCTCAAGAACCTATAAAAACTGTCTGCAACCTAAATAAATTGGAATTCTCTTAAACATGTGAAAGTCTGAGTGATTCACCGAGCAGCTCGTGCTATACAATGATTTGGAACCACACATCACATCGAGATATGGGGATATTTCCCTGACAAAACATGGCGCTCGAACAGCGACATGGGTTTGCATGACGCCTACCGGACAACTCAGGGATCATCCTTTCAGGACAGACAGACCATGCAGCTGCACAAAAAGGTAAGAAGCTTTTTTTTCTTACAAATTGTTCTGTCTCTCCTTGTTTGGATTGCCCCACATCCGGTGAGTTGCGTGCCTATATTGCCCAGTCCAAAGAATCTTGTTAGTTTATTTGAAAACTCCATGTGATGTGTGGTAGTGTATATGGCTATTGTGTGAGTTTGAACATGTGTGTTTGATAGCGCTATTGTGATACTGTACTGTACTGGTTTTAAGAGAGTAACATCCAGGAATCGCCCCTACCTAAAGAGTTTCCTAGACAAGCAGCTTTTTGGAACGTAATTCGCTTGAGACAAAGTAGACTCAGTTTGGACAGTCGGACTTTATAAATTTATTTTGTGTGGTAGGTTCCAGAGCTGCTTCAAGGAAGGGGACTGCAGTCATTTCTTGACGGGCAAACGGTTTAAAAAAAAAAAGAGTGGAAGAGTGAGTGACTGCGAGTGTGTGCCGGCACTAGAGATATATAGAAAATTATGGGAAAAATTTGCTAGGTAGGATGAGAGGCAATTCAGAGGGAAAACCAGACGTACGGATCTTGAATGATTAAAAAAAAGAGGCTGTAAAAGTATGCCAAAAGATGGTTGTTTGTATGTTGGTAAATGGAAAGGTTCTTAAAAGAACAAAGGCTGGTTGCAAAATAATGATATGATGGAAATTGCAAGTGGATAGAAGAAAGTTACAGAGGAAGTGACCAGAGGAGGTTATAAAGAAACAGCCATAGGAAATTGTGTGTTGTATGAGTGTTATGACGATGACGGACAAAAACGTTGGACAGAAAAAAGACAAAGAAAACATTCAGGAAAGGTTCTGCCTCCACCCTAAAATGGTGGATGAATTGATGTATGGAAACAAAGAAACAGACTGGCGGAGACATGTGCATGCAATGTGGCACCTAGACCCAACCCCCACACTGGAATATATCTGGTCAAGACTGGATTAGAAAAAGTGCGGGCTCCAACAGGACAAAGACATAGTTTTCAGATGTTTCTCCTGTAGGGGGCAGATGTTTCTCACTTTGATATACTTTACTAGAGCAGTGGTATGGGTAATGATGCATTGCCTAAAGATCTTTGGATTTGCACCCACACTCCGCTCAGCTGTATTGCTGTAACTTTAGAAGACAACTAAGATATAGTACCCAGGGAATAAATGTAAGAGACTGCCTGCTTATCTAAGAGTCACCTCTCAGAACTACAAAGTCCAAAAACCCGGGTAGTAACATATTTGTTACGGATTTTGGTCTTCTGTGGGGAGAGCTCCTGGACGGTTGTGCAGTCCCAATTGGATTCCCTGAGCTGACCCGTGACAGATACTGTACAGAAACTTTATAAATACACCTAAAGTTTGAAGGGTGTGGTCAAAAGTTTTTGCAATTTGTGTAGGATGATGGAGTGAACTTAGATGTTACAAATGGTGTGTTGGATTCCTTCTTTGTTCTCTTGGTATGCTGGGACACCTAGTACTACAGACACCACAGGGAGAAGGAGGGGGCTGCCTCCCCCCTTGTCTCAGTGAACACAGGAGGGGGGGGGAGCACATGTTGGAATGTTAAGAGAAGAAAGGAACAATGAGAATGTGTGTTCATGATAACCCTCATGGTCCTAAGCAGATTTTGGGTTTGATTCGGTGCAACATCTGTAATTTTATTGTTTTATTTAACCAGGAGTAAAACCTCCCTATGATCCCTACACTATTAGTCCTATTCAGCAGCTATGACTGAGATTATTATTAGGAGCTTTTTAGGCAGAAGTTATAACATCCCTAGAAGCCTCCTATGTCACTGTCTCTAGTGATGCTTCTGCCCCTAGTATGTGTCCCCAGTATGACTCTATAGTTTTATAATTATACAGCATTGATACATCGGCATTGGTCCCAAAACTGTGTTTTTCTGGAATATATTGTTCACTTTCTATTGTTCTCATTTAAGTTTAAGCCAAACACCTCAGAGGAGAGGACACAGGCCGAAAGCTGCTGATCGTGTGTCACATGACAACCTGGATCCTTCTTGGTTTTGTTCCTACTGCTGCCTACGTATAAAAAGCTTCTGTAGTAGTTTTGGACTATCCTGATAGAAACCTCGGTTATAATGTGCCCTCTTTATGATGTATTACATTGAATCCAGCTCCACTATTTTCGCTAGATTCAAAGGGGGGAGACATGAGGTAGACAGGTTGTATTTAAAATTTTCTATTATCTTAATGATTAATGAACCAGTTACTTTTTAATATGTCTAACCTGAATATATAATTAATCTGCATTTTGAGTTTTTTATAGATTGCTTTAGAAACCAGGAATGAGGTTAATTCTACATCAGATGTGCAGTGGTCACACAACATGAGGTAACAGCAGCAGAACCACTCCTAACCTACCTGTCTGTACAGGAGGCGGAGGTGAAGGCACTGATGGAGGGGCGTTAAGTGGCAGAGGGGAAGAATGTGAGTCTTTTGGGATTCCTTATGATTTCTAACTTCATATACTAAGTTTATCAACAACTATGAGACTTTGAAATAGCTGATAGAGGCCTTAGTGTTACAATAAAGGTCCATAATAGAAGGTAAAACCTATAAAGCTCTAATACATGAAGTGACCATACTGGTTACTAGGAAGCCTAGGGGAAAGGAGCCTGGATCAGTACAGTCCGTGACCCTCGCTGGCCCAGTAGGGTTATATATACTCCTGTCTTTATAGAAACAGGCTTCACAGGTGAGGAAGGAAGACTGGAGTAAACTGGGACCCCATGGATGGAGGGTGGACTATGACAAAAAGGTGACAAGCAATGTCTGCCAAGGGCCTTTTACCCTATGATCGTTCAGTGCACCCAAAGGGTGAGACACCAGTCTAAGACTCTATATGCTCCGTGGTGGATAAGTATTGAGTATCACTTAGATTCACTTTTGCTACTGTCCATTTACACAAGTATGTATATATATGCTTAGTACAATGTAGGGAGAGTAGTGAAGACCCTCATATATACACTTTAAAGACGCTTAACCCCTTCCAGAGGTTGTAGATTGGCTAAGTACAGCTACCAAAGGTAAGTAGCTACGAACATTTACTTATGTGTGTGGACCTCTTTTCTGGGTAATATGAACCCTATCCTATAACTAAAGCAACTGTAAAGACCACAGCCAGGGATCAAGGAATATGTTAGTCCACTTATTCTAGAGACTAAAGTAATAATCCCTATTGGGGTAGTAATATAGTTGATGACAGCTCTAGGGATTAAATAGTCTTTTCACCTACTGAGGTTGTTTTTAGAATTGCCCCATGGATGAACATATACTTCCCTAAGGTTGTCCAGAGGTGTCATAGAGAATTGGTGGATGTCCAAAACCTGCAGATACATTTTTTTCTTAGGTGCATAACCAAGTATCTGTTTCAGTTCCAGAACCTAAAGTAGCTAGAGCACAGGACCTGCACCCAGGTGATGAGATGGTCCTGATGTGACACCTGAGAGTCTTTTAAGAGTCATCCCAAAATACCTGTGACATATCCACGTATAGAAACTACAACGAGACAGCGACAGCTGAAGAAGAGAGCAGGACCCAGAGACTACAGAACATGAATCTGTGTAGCTCGATGCTGCTATGGACATTATCACTCCTACCACTCCTACTACAGTGTGTGCCACATACCATGTCTAATAGTACTCAGGGGTTGGTAGGGTGATATGTATAAGGATATACACCAATAGGATGTAGAGATTCTACCCTTTACAATGGATTTACATGAATTGTGTTGTGATATAATGTTCAGGATGCTCAGGAGGGAAGCAGGTGAAGGGTTACATAAGTCCTGGATGTGTGATTAGCACATGTCAATGTACCACCTGAGCAGTACCTGAAATTATTCACAAAAAGGGAGGAATTGTGAGGGAACATAATCCATTTTTGAATCTGTTCTTCTATCATGTATATATACAAAGATCTTTGGCTCTATGATAGAAAAAACTCCTATGTACCATTTCCCACCATCCCCCCGTGTACACAGATCATCTTTCAGTTACATCCTGTAGGCTATTGGAATGTGGGTATGGTCAGTAGGCTCCTTTGTCTCAAGAACCTATAAAAACTGTTTGCAACCTAAATAAATTGGAATTCTCTCAAACATGGGAAGGTCTGAGTGATTCACCGAGCAGCTCGTACTATACAATGATTTGGAACCACACATCACATCGAGATATGGGGATATTTCCCTGACAATTCCTTGGTGATTACAATGGAAAGTCAGTATGACTCCAGGACTGGACAACCAACGCCAAAGGGGAATTTTACACAGACACTTCTGGGGGTGTCAGTTTTGGGGCTTATTTTCAGAGCTCGTGGTTGACAGAGGCCTGGCCCCTGGAGTTGAGGAGTCAGGATTTACTAGGGATACTAGATTGATGGAGCTGTTGCCTATGGCAGTACCTCTGATGGTATGTGGCAAAAGATTAGCCAATTAGTGCTTAAGAATTCACTGCGATGACATGGCTGTGGCACAGTGCCTAACATCTTTGACCACCTCTTCCCCGCCTGTGGTTAATCTCTTCCGTCACCTCATTCAGCTATCTTTGGCTAATAAAATCTGGTATGTCCCAGAAAAGACAAATGTTATAACAAATGCTCCCTCTTGTTTTCAGTGGGAGAAATTCCTATACCGGGCCCTGCAGGCGGATCCATTCCCGAACAAATTTCCATGCCACGTTTGGGACATCCTGTTCGGGTCGCACTGTCTTTATAAAAAATTTGTTGACTCACAGTACTTGGATGGCTTATCAGTTAACAAGGAAGGCCTGGAAACAGTGGTATGCAAGCATAGGAGTCCGACCTTACCAGGATAATTATTTGTTAGCCCGTACATAAACATAGAGAAAGTTGACGGCCTTTATTGGTGGGGAAGCATGCAGGGGGGTAAACAGACAGGCAACGGGGCCGTTTCGCGCCCTTTGGCGCTTTCTCAGGCCGATGGCCACGCCCCTCCATGGCATTGCTAAAATACACATGACTGCAGATGGGCATGGCCATACCTAGTAACAAGCAATGCATTATAACACCTGTGAAAATGAGACCACAACAAAAGTTCAGTGATGCACATGAATATCCTTATATACATACACAAGGAGACAAGGTATATGTGACAACCAGTTGATAAATAAAACTATTCAGGTAAGCGGGAGGATAATAAATCGTCAAGCCCAGCATGGAAATCCTTCCAAAACCCGGACCGGAGGTCCAATCCCACTGCTGAGGTTAAAAACAAGAAGACACTACAACTGCGACGAACTAATCGTCGATTCACACTAAATGTCACTTATATACAGCGAACTATTGCTACCACCCTAGGATTCTAAAAGTGCAGGGGACACAGGGTGCTATATAAGTGCCTGTGCCCCTGCAGATCGCGGGATACTGTATGGGCATATGATCCACTGCTAAACGTGTTATTGTAGAACGGTGGCATGGGATTGAGTAACCAAGATAGCCTGACCAGTATGCAAGGAGAGGAAAGAAGAAATGATAGATATCACAAGAATACATTGAGCTCGTTGCGGTCATTGAACCCCAAGGGGCCAATGGCCCCAAACTTACTGATGAGCCTACTTTCCCACTGTAGGAGGAGTTTTGCACGGACCCCTCCCACGTCCTTATGCTCAATGCCCGAGAACCTGAGAACATCTGGATTACCCCCGTGTTCCTGTTGTACATGTTCAATCAGACGGGGGCTTCCATTACCTTTGGTAATGGATCTTTGATGCTCCCTAAATCGGGTAAATAATTTCCTAATGGTTTTCCCAATGTAGAAGCGACCACAGGGACAGTAAACTACATATACCACGAAGTCTGACCAGCAGGTTATCAGCGACTTCACTGCATGTCTCACCCCTCCAAACTCTGCCACCTTCAGTAGTTGCAGTGACCACATATGTGATTCCCAGTGGGTAGATCCCTAGATAACCATATCCCTCCCATTGGTGGAAGTTTACTTTGGACCAATCTGTCTCTAATAGTGGTGCTTCTCCAAAAAGCGACTAGTGGTCTGGTACCTGAGACACTGGCTAGATCTGGATCCTGAGCGAGGATATGCCAATTCCTTTTAATGGCTGATCGTATGGCCCTCTTGCAGGGGGAGTATCTAAAGGAGAAGGTAAACCTGTTCTCTTCCGTTCCCTCTATCCCTCCAGGAGCCCTCCTCCTGCCCTTGAGCAAGTCCCTACGAGAGACATTCATTGCCTTCCTCTGTGCCTCCTCTAAAAGTCCTGCTGGGTATCCCCGGTCCCTAAGCCTGGCCTTTAACTCCTCCGCTTGGGCTTGGAACCTGCTTTTGTCACAGCCGGAGGAACTGACTGTAAGGCAGACTGGTCTTAGTGTGCTCCGGGTGAAAGCTACCAAAGTGCAGAAGGGAGTTGGTGGCTGTAGGCTTGCGGAACGCCGTGGTCCCGAGCCTAACCTCAGACTCTGTGACCCATACATCCAGGAAATCCAAGCTTTTGTCCCCAAACACCGATGTGAAACGCATGTTCATCGTATTGACTGTATTAAGGTACTTTACTAATGAGTGATACTCGAGCTCAGATCCCTCCCACACTATAAACACATCATCCACATATCGGTGGTATGCCTTCACATTCTGCGCATAGTGGTTTCCCAGGGACAGGACATAACGGCTCTCGAAACATGCCAGAAAAATGTTGGCGAAGGTGCACGCTACAGGGGTGCCCATGGCCGTACCTGTCCTCTGGGCAAACCACTTGCGACCGAATGTGAAGGCATTATGGGACAACACTAATCTCAGACCCTCACATACAAAGTCAATGAACTTCTCCTCCCGGCCGGCGTTAGTCAACATCTCCTTGATACAATCTACTCCCAATTCCTGGGGGATCCATGAATATAGACTCTCTACATCTATCGATGCAAGGCTGTAATTTTCCTGCCAGTGTAAGTCTTCCAATGCCCCCAAAAAAAGCATTTGGGTCCTTGAGGTACGAAGGTATGTCCCTCAAGAGGGGGCGAAGGAGCCAATCCAAATATTGTGACAGGGGTTCGAACAAGGAGCCAATCCCTGCCACAATTGGGCGACCCGGTGGATCGACAAGGGTCTTATGCACTTTGGGGAGGAAATACCAGCTGGGGTGCCGTGGGTGAGAGGGAAAAAGCCTAGAAGCTGTTTTTTCTGAAATGATTTTCTACTCTACGCTCCAGCACAAATAGGACCGAAGTTTGTCCTGATACTTACAGGTGGGATTAGCATCTAATCTTACATACGTCTCCGTGTCCAACAGCTGGCGCAGGGCCTCTTTTTCATAGGCTGTCCTGGTCATTAGTACGACATTTCCCCCCTTGTCGGCAGGCTTCACCACAAGGTCGGTGCGTGCGCTGAGATCATGGAGTGCCCAGAGCTCTTCTTCTGTGAGGTTTTTGGGTGCTTCGGGATACAACATTGCATGCACCTCCTCCAGGACATGATCCTTAAAGACCTCAATAGGTGAGCCCGCCGTCAATTGTGGGGGACAAAAAGTGGAGGGTACACCTCCTCTAAATGGCGCCACCTCCAAGGTGGTTGTGACCTGTGGTTCTACGTCTATGGTTACCTCCCCAATATCTAGCAGGAAATTAATCTCTGCCTCGCTAACTGGTGCAGATGCGGTGGGAGGAAAGAAGCCTAACGGTCCCACGGTAACCAGGACCTCACCTAGTTCCTGCTGGATGCGTGCCCCGCGATCACCTTGGAAGAACTTCCTAAGGCTGAGTTTGCGTACTGCCTTATACATGTCTACCTCAAATGCTGTGTAATCAAACCTTTCTACTAGTGCATAGTTTAATCCTTTTGTCATGTTTTTGTCCGTGTTGGTACGGGTAAGATTAGTTTTTACATCATCCAGATTAGTATGGATGTGGTTAGCATTCAGGCATGGGGTTAGTAGGGTGACTCGGGAAAGGGCAGGTAGGAGAGGAAGGTAAGGGGCTGATCGGGAATGAGGGGGGGAGGAGGGAGGAAGGGGTAAAGGTGGAGTAGAGATTGCCAGGGACTGTCCAGTAATATTACCAGGGGGATCATCATCTGTTGCCTCTTATCTGGTGCCCTTATCGCCAGGAGACTTGCTTTCATTTCTGGCCGAATCGTTTTCCTCTTCCTCCCTTTACCTTGGCCCCTCCGGATCCTCCACCTAAAGGGACTACCGGCATTACAGCTGGATTAGGTCCCCTTGGGGCAGACCATCTCCTGAACCAGCACCGTATGGCCCTAGTCCTGCTTCCTCCAATTCTCCTGTGGGCCGATCTTCAGACGTACTGGAGTCGGACTCTGTAGTCCAAAATTCTGTGGTTCTCAGCTTCCGATTCTGCTGCCCTCTGGTACGTCTTCTTCTTGGGATAGAAGTGTTCCAGCAAAAGATCTTATCAAGGTCAAAATCGGCCTTGTCTCGTAGGAACTTATCCCTCTTCTTCTCCTTTACTTCAACTTGTGTCAGGTTTAATTTCTTTTCTAGTTTCTTCATGAAGTTCTGCCAGTTACTTTCTGACATCCTGGCTCTCAGCTCCGTTTTTGCATTGCATAGCTCAGCCGTGATCCTGCTGTATTCCACCTCGTTGTGCTGCAGTACAAGTCGCATAATATTCAAGGAATGTTGGAGGTGCAACTCTTTCCATACCTTCATAAACTCCGGATCCTCTTTGTACTGTGCGGCTTCTTTAAAGACCCTAAGGCCTCTAGGGACCTTGTTGTCTCTATATAAGCGGAGGGAATAATTGGTCCAAAACAGGCGGATTTCTTTCTCTGCTAGGGTGGTTACTTTGTGTTCTAATGCTTTAGTGCTCAGCATCAGCAGAGTGTCTTTTTGGTTACATTGCTTGAAGAACTCTGCTGCGTTCTCCCTCCCTGCATGCAGGTATGATTCAAACCTATCCGGTGATTCACTAGTCTCAATATCCATCCTGCGTTTAATCAGCGTAGGTTCTCAGGCGTGCAATACTGCCAGTATAGAAATGAAAGATCCAAGCAATATCAAGTGGAGAAAAGTCTCTGGCGGGCACAGCCCCAATGATACCGCCGACAGCCAAGCGCGTAGTCCAACTCTCCAGGGGCAGGGGTGATCATGGCAGGACTTCCCAGCGGGGCTCAATCAACTTCTGCAACCTAAATGGTCAACTAAAGGTGGCAGAGTTTGGAGGGGTCAGAAAAGCAGTGAAGTCGCTGATAACCTGCCGGTCAGACTTCGTGGTATATGTAGTTTACTACCCCTGTGGTCGCTTCTACATTGGGAAAACCATTAGGAAATTATTTACCCGATTTAGGGAGCATCAAAGATCCATTACCAAAGGTAATGGAAGCCCCTGTCTGATTGAACACGTACAACAGGAACACAGAGGTAATCCAGATGTTCTCAGGTTCTCGGGCATTGAGAGGATTGAGCATAAGGACGTGGGAGGGGACCATGCAAAACTCCTCCTACAGTGGGAAAGTAGGCTCATCAGTAAGTTTGGGGCCATGGGCCCCTTGGGGCTCAATGACTGCAACGAGCTCAATGTGTTCTTGTGATATCTATCATTTCTTCTTTCCTCTCCTTGCATACTGGTCAGGCTATCTTGGTTACTCAATCCCATGCCACCGTCCTACAATAACACGTTTAGCAGTGGATAATATGCCCATACAGTATCCCGCGATCTGCAGGGGCACAGGCACTTATATAGCACCCTGTGTCCCCTGCAGTTTTAGAATCCTAGGGTGGTAGCAATAGTTCGCTGTAAATAAGTGTCATTTAGCGTGAATCAACGATTAGTTCGTCGCAGTTGTAGTGTCTTCTTGTTTTTAACCTCAGCAGTGGGATTGGACCTCCGGTCCGGGTTTTGGAAGGATTTCCATGCTGGGCTTGACGATTTATTATCCTCCCACTTACCTGAATAGTTTTAATTATCACCTGGTTGTCACATATGCCTTGTCTCCTTGTGTATCTATACAAGGATATTCATGTGCATCACTGAACTTTTGTTGTGGTCTCATTTTCACAGGTGTTGTAATGCATTGCTTGTTACTAGGTATAGCCACGCCCATCTGCGGTCACTTGTATTTTAGCGATGATGTGGAGGGGCGTGGCCATCAGCGTGAGAAAGCGCCACAATGGTCAAAACGGCCCCGTTGCCGGAACCTGTCTGTTTACCCCCCTGCATGCTTCCCCACCAATAAAGGACACTGTTCATGCCTTTGGAACCGGTGAGTGCCGTCATCTTTCTCTATGTTTATGTACGGGTATCCTCTTATACACATTGATTGAGCACGGCTGGGAAGTCCTCCCGTGATCACCCCTGCCCCTGGAGAGTCGGACTATGCGCTGGGCTGTCGGCGGTATCGTTGGGGCTGTGCCCGCCAGAGACTTTTCTCCACTTGATAATTATTTGGTAGCACTGTTTAGTTATTTGGGACATCGCTTGAAAAATTCGGTGTTGCCAGCAATTTTACCCAGACAATTAGCAGCGCTTGCATTCTATTTTAGGACATTTGCTGTTCAGGATCTTACTAAACACTTTCTGATTAAACAAGAAATGAAAGGTTACACTTGTAATTTCTGGCACATCCCCCCTACTCGTTGCCCGGTTTCTTTTAGTTTATTATTATGGTTAATGTCATCCCTGCCAAGAATTTGCAGAGACTCATATGAAACAGCGCTGTTTAGGGCAGCATTCACCCTAGCGGTTTTTGGGTCCCTGTGAGTTGGAGAATTGCTTAATTCTAGCACATCCAAGCCAGATGGCTTTTTTCTAAATGAGGTATGTGTATGAGTAGAAAAGGTGGATTTTTTTCTGGCCAGATCGAAAACAGACCAGACAGGTAGAGAGTACACAATAGTTCTTTACAGATTAACGAGCTCCCCAAGATGTCCAGTAACTTTATTGACACAATTCTTGGGTGTACATCTGGAAGGTTTTATTCCAATGTTAATTCACAAAGATGGCAAACCAGTCTGTGACAACATTTAGGAAATTGTTAACAAGCTTTGGGCTGAATTCATAAGAGCTACTTCACATTCATTCCGCATCGGGGCTGCTACTGAGGCAGCCCGATGGGGTCTCCTCAAGGACATGATAAAAAAATAGGTTGTTGGGAATCAACTCGATTTAGGGTTTACATTTTCCCCAATCTAGTGTTGCAAAATCGGGTTGGCCTGACCTCGAGTTTTGTAGGGCTAAGGGACTAGAGCACAACGGGAGTTCCCTCATCAAGTAAGGGCCATAACGGAGGCGATAGAGCCTGTAGCGTAAGCCAACCATGATGGAGGGGACTAGCAGCAGAATGGTTAATGAACAGGTGGGGCCTGTTCAAAAATCTAAAATTACATACACATTCTCCAAACCAAGAAGAGAAAACAACCAATAACCGTGCAGGACATCCCCCATTAGAGGAGATCCCCCAGGAGATCCCCCAAACCAATTTGACACCCGATTATAACAAAAAGACCCTAGATAACAATGGATCAGAACTAGAGATGGGTGAATTGATTCTAACTAATCGGAATTTGGTTAGAATTTTAAGAAAACTTCAATTCGTCATGAATCCAAAGTTTATAGTGATTCGAGGGAACAAGGTTTTTTTCCCCACTTCATTAGCTAAATGGCGCAAGTACAACCTCTTACAAGAGGCAGAGAAACCTCTGAGGGAGAAAGGAACACCCTTGATGATATGTGCAGACTTGTAAGCCAATCCGTGACTGGCAGGCTTATTTGATGTTACACAGCCCTATAAAAATGGCAGCATTTCACACTGCATGTGCTGTCTCTAGCATCCAGCAGCTTGTACAGTACTGTACTGAAGTAATTTCTGCTCCAATTGCTGTTGCTGAAGTTTATGGCAAGAAATCTGAGTAAAATCAACGTAGTTGCTGCAGTGATATTTGCTCCAAATCTAGGGTGTCCATTTTGGGGATCTGTATTCCTCAAATTGCTGGTGTTTTTTTTGCTGAATTTAAAAGCAAGAAATCAGAGTAAAATCCACATAGTTGCTGCAGGGATTTTTCACTATTCCAGAGTGAACCCAAATTAATTTTTTTTGGTAGATAAAGTAGATCTGTGCCAAATCAACACAATTGATTAACCAGTATGTCAGAAAGAAAGGTGGCAGGTGGAACAGGCATAGGTCGCACCACAGTAAGGGGACATTGGGACAGGGGTGACTCTGTGAAGCCAGGACAGCCATTATCATCTAGCGGCAGTGTGTCTATAAAGAACCCAAAGGTTGTCGATTGGTTGACTAGGTCATCCACTTCTTCCCAAATGATATCTGACAACCCCAGACAAGAGTCTATGGGTTTGTCAGATACAACCGTTAGTTAGCATGGCCCAGGAACAGGTCAGCGGCCCTCAACAGTCCTCAACCAGCCGGTTAATTTCCCTCAGCGAGAGCTGAACTAGGTGGTTTGGGCTCAGCGCCACTATAAAGTAAGAATGAATTCTTTGAGGACAGTCAGCAGCTGCTCGGCAGTGAAGAGGTGGGGCAGACATCTGCTGCTTTGTGCAGAGGGCGGGAAAGTAGAGATGTGGAGAGTGGCACAAGAGGTTATGTTGCACTTTCAAGTAGTCGGGCTGTGCATACTGAGACTGTTAAGGAGAATAGCAGTGACCGGGAAACACAAATCGATGATGATGTAGCCGATTGCAATTGGGAGCCGTGTGAAGCCAGGGATCATCATCATAGGGAGAAGAGAGTGTCAGCTTGCTCATCAGGCAGCAAGTCGCGACCGTGGCCATGAGTCAGCAGGGTGGCATCAGTGTGAATTCGGGAGCAAAACAGCCGCAGGGTAAAAACAGAGGTTCTAAGGTCTAAGTAAGCAGTGGCACAGGGGCTCAGCGATGCATAGGGATTAGTAGTCACTCAGTGAAGAATTTTGGCAGTAAAATCACCACCTCAGCGGTGTGACAGTTTTTTGTTAAGAATTTGTTCATATTTCTTGCATTTCTGCAAGAAAAAAGGAGGTCCTTTGACCAGAATTTTAAGGACGCACTTTTTATGCATTCCAATTGGAGCTTAGTAAATGTGCCCCATTGTGTCAGAGTGTGGAGTGAGTTGCTAGGTGACCCAGAGGAGTCACCGTGTAGTAGGAGTTCAGCAGAGGGAGATAGTGAAGGAGATCGCATTATGAGATATGAAGCAATCCAGGAGGAGACTGGTGAGTGTCCACAAGTAGCTCGCTGTCTGTGTTGTTAACCCATTATGTGCAGGTGTGGGAAGGAACACATACACACACACACATATACATATAAATATATACACATACACATGTATACACACACACATGCACATACAAAATTGGTTGTCACTAACAGAGGTGGTAGATGAATGCATTCTGATTGAAAAACAGAATATATGTAGTTAATTCAATAGTAAAATGAGTAATTATAATTTTTCTTTTGTTTTTATACATGTTCTATGATTTCATTGAGACCATCAGGTTGAAGGCATTTCAGCTTGTAAATCCAAAAAGATTCTCTTTTATTTAATCTTTCATGTCTGTTATTAACATTAACTGGAATTTGTTCGATCCCTATAAGCTTGATCTGATGAAAATTCCTATTATGCGATACAGTTAGGTGTTTAGAGAGGCTTTGTTGTAGGAAACCTATCCTATGTCCGTTCATGCGCATCCGTAGTGACTGTATAGTGCGTCCTACATATTGTAGTCCACAACTACAGGTAATTAGGTACACCACATATGATGAATCGCAAGTGATGTGATGCTTGCAGGGGAATGTTTCTCCAGTACTGGAAGATTTAAAGTTTTTTTTGTCATTTTCCATTATATTGCAACAAAGGCACTTTGTCTTGTTACATTTGAAGGAGCCTAATGTTTTTTTAGGAAGGGACTGGTTTAAGTCCTTCGGTCTGTTCTTTAATTTACTTGGTGCTATTATATTTTTAATGGATCTAGATCTCCTATATGTGATCCTAGGTTGTAGGGGAAGTTCTTTCTTAAGGATTGGATCTTGTAATAAGATATGCCAGTTTTCTTGGAGAATTTTTTTGATAGCATGATGTCCTTTGTCGAAAGTGGTGGTAAAATTGTATATGAATTTGTTTCTGTCTTCAGTTTTTTTTAAAAAGAGGTTGGTTTCTTTTTTTTCTTTATTCCGCTCATATGCCATCTGTATCAGTGCTTTTGGGAAGTTTTTTTCCAAGAATTTTTTTGAAATAACTTTTGCCTGCGTATGGTAATCTTCGTTCAGGGAACAGTTTTTTCGGATTCTTGCAAATTGGCTGAACGGTACGTTCTTTAGCCATTTGCCATAGTGTGCACTTCTATAATCCAAATACCCATTGCTGTCGACTTTTTTAAAATGATTTTTAGTAATGATGGTATTGGAGGTATGGGTAATTTCTAGGTCCAAAAAGATCATTTTATCTTTATCAATATTTGCCGTGATTCTAAATGAGCAAGTTTCAAGGCTGAGAGCAATTGACAATATGGAGCAAAGTTTGCTGCTCCTGATAGTATTGAAGTGCAGAGTGAGGGGGCAGCAAGTTGGGTAACATGTAGAAGGTGGGGTAGAGGGAAGAGTTGGAGGGATTTTTCAGCCTTTGTAAGGTTACTCTTGGGAACTTGTTGGGTTTTTATATGCCTGAATTGTTCTGCAACTAAGGAATAGAACGTTTCTACGTGATGACCCCGATACTGAACTGGGTTGAATGTAGATTTCTTCTTCACTGGTTGGTGTAGAAAAGAATCTGATGCAGTGGTGATTTCTTCTTCACTGGTTGGTGTAGAAAAGAATCTGATGCAGTGGTGTTAATTGTAGTATTGGAATTTTTAATGGAAAAAAATCATTTTCTTGATAGGTTCCGTACAAAATTATTTAAATCTAGGAATAGTTCAAAGTCATCTGTAGCTTTTTCTGGGCAAAAGTTAAGACCCTTGGATAATAATGTAATTTCATTTTTTGATAGCTCTTTTTTTGATAAATTAAATATTTTTATAGTAGAGGTTTTATTCTTAGTGTCTTGATTGTTTTTTGAGGGCGGATTTACATTGTGTTTTTGCTCTTTTTGGTTCTTTCTTTTGTTTTGTCCTCCTCTACAACCTCTATATTTTTTCTTTTTTTGCATTTTTTTGACTGTTGGGGAGTGTACAGAGGTATGAAAAACTTGGTGAGAACGGGACAACTCCTCGTGGTTCTTCAGCATATATAGAATTAGGAAAGGTGGCAAAAAAGATGGCTAACTGTGAGGAGGAATTATGTACAGGAACCTCAGGAACACTGGTGGGTTCTGGCATGGGACACCCAGAAGCTGGAACAGTGGAAAGGTCATCTGCAGCCGTAGGCATCTCGGAGAAGAATGTAGGCAGGCAGTTCTCTGACCAGCCTTCAGTAGCTGGGGGGGGGGGGGTTGAGAGCATGATGATGACTGCAGGAGCTTTAGATTTTTCTCCATGGCTGATAGTTGGAAGAGTGTAATTCCCGGACTAACCTGCAGCTGTTGGGGGCGCTTATGAACCAGCGGTGGCAACCTCTAGATAGCAGGAAGTTCCTGGGCCTCTTAGCAGGTGGTCCTGAGTACTCAGCAGGCTGGTCAGTGATGGCTAGTGGCTCCTTTAAGAAAGCCTCCAGGGTGGAAGGAGCCCAGGGGAATAACGGTTTCCCTGCAGCTTGGACTGGCTGCGGCAGATTCCCCAAGCAAAAACGAAAACGCTCCGGAGCATACGGAACCAGTACACTAATAGTGGAGAGGGTCCTCTGCAGGGGTGGAACCAGAGTCCCAGCCGGAGAAGATGTCTGCTGAGGAAGGTCCACCATTCTGGACCTGGCACAGAGAAGTCCGGCAGCTTAGGAATTCGGTGCGGGTAGAGAGCCACGCTCCGTCCCAGGCCAGAGCTAAGTGTCCACAAAGAAGGCCCGAGTCATACCTCCATGCAGCCGGTGAGCAGCAAATGGCCTCTGCATGGGATGCAGTGCCACGTTGATCAAAGTCTCAAAGGCCTTGAGGAACTCTGGTTCCTCATTGAGGGGTAAAGTCCTTGGTCTCGCTATGATGGTGGCTGCGTCTTCACTAAGCGGTTCTCTTCCAGCGTTGAGGTGGAGCGGGAAACTTTCGCGTCAGAGGGCAGGGCTTAAGTCCTTCCTACCAGGAGCTGTGGCGGACTGAATTTTCTCCTGCGCCACAGAGGCAGGATTTGCGCAATATGCGCAGGGGGAGAAGGACGATCTATAGTACCAGTATAAGGCACAGAAGTAGCAACTAGCAACATTCCCCACCAGGGCCTAGCCTTTTCTTGGGGCCTGGAGGCAGCCGGGGCCCAGAATACCGGAGTGGCTGGCAGTTGTGGCCTAGATGTGGTCACAGTTCTTGGTATGGGGACCAGAGGGCTGTCCTACAGCCTGACAGGTCTCCAGCAGGTGGTGTGTGCAAGAAATATGGAGGGAGAGGCTGATGTATTGATTTCTCCCTGGGGCAACCCCTAAGTGTCTGTAAGGTATGTCCCTGGGTGATGGATGGGGAAGCCCATGGTGGTACAGCTTTATCCAGAGAACAGACGGAGGCAACGTTGTGCAAAGTAACTCACGGTTCTTTATTAGAAAAACTGCAGACAACAGGCCAGAACGGTCTCGGAACAGATTCCGGATCACAGGAGTGGTCATGGAGAGTGGTCCTCAGGAATTGGTTCACCAGCCTGGTAGCAAATGCAGGCTGGGATGGACCTGTGTCCAGTTGTGGTAGCTACAGTTTTAGCTGAGTATCAGTCCTGATGGTGGACTGACACTGTTTCTCTCCTTTCTCTGTCTGTGTGACAGGGTGTGCTCTCTAGTGAGAGCTAGGGCCTAAAAGGCCTGTGGTAAGAGCATGTGCTCTCAGCAGTTTCTGGATTTCAACAGAGCTAGACCCGAAGAGACCTAGCCCCTCCCTGCCCAGGGGTTTTGTTATCCTGGTCAGGTGGTGGCTAACGCTCCAATCACACTCCAGTGTACATGGTGGAATACAATTGGTTAGAACCACATACCATTAACCATTGCCTGTTCAGGCAGTATCTACAGCTGCTAATACCTAGTGCTCAGGTGCTGGAACCTTCCTGGAGGGTTTGCGACTCCCTCTGTCAGTTCCTAACCTGGAGAGGGCGCTGTTTGCAACTACTCCCTTGCCCATGTATTGGCAGGGGTGTTGCACATATACATGCAGAGACTTGTCTAATTGAACAGATTTATTGAAAAGTGGCCAGCCCCTTTAACTACTCTAGCAACCAAGTCTTGGTTTTGCATACTGCTGTATCTAAATATGTGCTATGGCATATCCATTCAAGTCTGACATGACGGATGCCCAAAGAGTGTTTGTTTGTTGTCCTGTGCTTCTGTATCCATTTCTATAATGGATCTATTGCCCTCCTGAGATATAATGCATTGCCCTTCATAAGCAGTGCAGGGCGTTATATCACATCAAACAATCTCATGTCCCCTTGTGGGACAAAGTGATGTTATAGATGACATGTAAAGTGTTACAGCATACGTATCAATTTGTGACATCCGTTTGCATGCCCATATTTGGATCTTAACCCGTTAAGGACACAGCTCATTTTCAACTTTAGGATTTTCCAAATCTGCCTGTGTCACGATATGCAGTTATAACTTTAGAACGCTCTATATTGCTGAGTTTATTTTCACACTGTTTTTTCTTTGTTGTACTTCACACTATATTTTAGTTGAAATCTATTGAAACTTATCAATATAAAAAAATGGAAATTTGGTGAAAATGTAAAAAAATGTGTGATTTCTAAATGTTATGCTCATCATACAGTGAGCTACGGGAACAGTAAACCCCCCTACAAATGATTTTAGAAACCACACCACTGTATCAAGGTTTATATGAGCTTTTTACCACCACAGATGTTTTATAGAAAGAATTTACATTGGGTCGTTTAAGTGAAAATCTTTTTCCAAAAAGCCCCTGCTTTGGCCCCTAACTTTGTATTTTCAGGACATAAAAACATAAAAGAGCAGATCCTGCCAGAGGAGGCACACACCAGTATGTCAGTGTGCTTGGATCACAATCCTTCATCCTGGTGGTAGATTTCCTTTAAAAATGTGACCATCTGATCACTTGTTCAAATTAATACATTGCCATACTGATGTAAGGCAGCTCTGGGGTCCTTCAGGGCGCCTTCCCATTTGCTGTTTTCGTCGCATTTTTATAAGCATCCAAAATGAAAGTGGGAGGGGGTTTGGCCAAAACACATATGTGTTTGCAATGAAACGCATGCATTACATTGGAAGCGCATGTGTTTCAGGCAGACCCCCCCCTCCCACTTTTGTTTTGGATGGGTTTTAAAACGCAACGAAAGCAGCATGTCGGAAGGCAGCCCTTAGTGAACACCAGGTCTGCTGTGAATACGATTGGCACCCTCATGCTCAGTGGGTGAGGGGCGATCGCCGGGTGATTAAGTAGGTGACCCCTTTAGGTGTGCGGTCATCGTGATCCTGGCAGTTTGTGAAGATGCTCGCCTGCCACATACATCCGGCCTTCTGCAAGCATTGCACGGGCTCTGCTTCTGAGCCGCTGCGATCTCCATGATGTTGGGGAATGTGCAGTGGGAGTGGAACGTACTGCTCCGTGCCCCGTGAAAAAATAGGACATGTATTTTTTCAGGGCATACGGCGCCGTGCGCCATATATCCCTATGAAGAGGGGTGGGGGTGAGCAGCGCTCCCCCCCCCCCCTCTCCCCGCGCGCTGCCGTGTGCCCGCCGTGCTACGGTACGGCGGGCACCGGTCGTTTGAATCCAGCTTCAAACATACACATTGCAGAAAACGTATACCTCATGCGGATGCAATAAAAATGATGTGAACCAGTAACTAAAAGAACTTCTGCCAGCGGATGTCTGGACTTGGGTCTAGTGTATCTGTATCTCCGTGTACAGCTGGCAGCACCCTCCTGAAGAGTGTTACAGACTGCAGTTACCGCTCGCTCATGGCGCCGGTTAGGTCCCACATCCCCCACACTGAGTGCAGCCGCATGAGAGAGCTCGAGAAACTGCCAGGATCCGCTCTCCGGCGCCATAGTGAAATCTCGCGAGACTCCATGAGTCAGCGGGCCCGGCCGGCCTCACCACCATTGTTGTGTTGTTATCCTGTGTTACTGGTACGCTGCTAGGTGCGGTAATGATGCGGCTCCGCTGTAAGACACGGGAGGGCACGCACCTGCTGCAGGGTCTAAGTGATGTCTCCAGTGTCCAGGAGCTACAGGAGAGGATAGCGGGGGTGACCGGGATCTCGGGGCCCACTCAGAGAGTTATGGTGGGATATCCTCCGGCCAGCCTGGACCTCAGTGATGGCAGCGCCACCCTGCGAGATCTGCCCATCAAATCCGGTAAGCAGAGCTGATAGTGGAAATGTGTTATGTGATCGCTCTATAGGTGAGATTACACAGTGCTCAATCTATGTATAACTGGCATAGGTCACCTGGATGTCCAGCCATGATTGTACGGGCATAGTGATGGGGCTACCCCAGAGTAATGGTCGCTCATAGACATCAGTGGGCGCTGGGTGATAACTCTGTACTCTGGCGCTACCACAAGAGTGGGGCTTTCCATGTTGGATGAGCCCTGTATTTTCTGATATTAGCTATATTTATTTAATGTTCAGCTTCAAAGGTTTCATTGATAATTTTTTTTTTTTTTTAATTCTCAAAGAGTTTTTCTGTGTTCCCCCACCATGAGAAAAAGTTGTTACTCAGCAGGTGAGTCAGCAGGTCCATTGAATAGCTGCGGGCAGCTCCACAGGACCAGTCCAAGAGCCCCATCTGCTGTTGAGTATCTGATCTATATGTATCTGATCTATATGTATCTGATCTATATGTATCTGATCTATATGTTAGGCAGGTTTAGTCACATAAAGGAAAAGCCTTTATGAGAAACCACTGAGCAAAGTGTCTGCTCTCTTCCCATTGATAAAACGGGCCTCTTGGGAGTCCATGTGTTTGCGGTGCTAGACCAATAGCTGTTGATGGTGCAAGGGGCACCTTGGGATATGTTATTATCGGAAAATAAGCAGTGTTTTATTTCATTCACACACAGCATGAAAATTAAGCAATGGAAATGAACCCACAACTGTGCTGATTGAAGTTGCAGGTATTTTTCTTCTGTTTTTCATGATTTCTGTCTTTTCAATAGGTGACACTCTTATTGTGGAGGAGGATAAAAATAAACCTACACCTGCCTCAATACACAGCTTCAACGATCGAACCATATCAAAGCGTCCGCAGATTGTCCGAAGGGTAGTGCCAGCTGACAATTCTTGTCTCTTCACCAGTGTTTACTATGTGGTGGAAGGCGGCGTGTACGACCCAGCCTGTGCACCAGAAATGCGCAGTTTAATTGGGGAGATTGTGGCCAGTGATCCAACAAATTACAGTGAAGCAGTGCTGGGTAAAAGCAATGATGAGTATTGTGCTTGGATTCGCAGAGAGGACACCTGGGGAGGTGCCATAGAAGTATCCATACTTTCCAAATTCTATCAATGCGAAATTTGCGTGGTGGATACCCAGACGGTGAGAATTGACCGCTTTGGGGAAGATGCTGGATACAGTAGAAGAGTATTGTTGATCTATGATGGTATTCACTATGATCCCTTGCAGCGTCAGTTTCCGGATTCTGACATGCCACCCATGACCATTTTCTCCACCTCTGATGATGATGCATTGGTGCAGGCTTTAGAGCTTGCAGATGATGCCAGGCGAAAGAGGCAGTTCACGGATGTTAACAGATTTGCCCTACGCTGTATGGTTTGCCAAAAAGGTTTAACGGGACAGTCGGCAGCGAGGGATCATGCCAAGGAAACGGGCCATACCAACTTTGGGGAGGTGTAACATCCCCCTCTGGTAGAATTGGTGGAAGCTACCTCACCTGTCTGAACCCAGATAAAAGTAAAGCAAAATTGTGAATAAGATTTGTCCTTTGTTCTTGGGCCAGAAAGCAGTAAAACTATTCAGTCTTCACAGAGTACCTTATCATGCTGATGTGGGTGTCGGCTCCTACCAATGCATTCCCTAGTCTGGCATATTGGTCTGACCAGGGTTAGTATTTCATGTCCTAGTCCTGAGCTTTTTCTTTTTTACCTAGAAGTTACTATTTGCAAGAAGAGCAGATGTTACATATTTATTATTTTGCCTTATTGCATGTTAAATTATAGTCATCTTTTATGTACGTAGCACCCATTACTTGATTCACAAAATGTACAACCTTGATGTAGCACTTGGCAAAAGGCAGCTGCATGCAAGTGCTTAAGCATTAGAATACACCAAATTGTTCTGGACCTGGAAACTTTCTTTACTATTCCATGTTGGGCTCTCATTCATAATATTCCATGCTGGGCACTGCTTGTTATTTTACTACGTGCATTTGCTTGGTCTAAGCAGCTGCTGTACACATCTTAATATTTGCACTAGATGAATTTTTATATCACCACTTACATTTGTGAAAACTGTGAACACATATTGCAAATATTATTACAGTATTTAGCTGGAAAGAAGTGCCGACTTGGGAACAGTACTGAACTATTCTGAAGTCTTTTATGCATCTAATTACTTAACTTTGTATCTGCCAAATTAAGAAAATAAAATTTACAGGAAAAATAACTGTCAACATGTGAAACTATGACAATCTATAATGTGTAGGGCAAGTAGAGGAGTACTGCAGATGAATGAAGAATCTATTACCGATGTTTCCGGGATTCACTGCAATCGACACTCGTTTCCGCCAATGATTGGCTGAGCAGTCCCTACCAGGAGGTAAGTATCCATTCATAGTTTACTGCCTTACTCATATGGATTCTATACTTAATAATAACTTTATTTTGCTGGCCAAAAAAAAAAACGGACCACCGTTTTGCGTATTAACTGTGTTTTATTGTAGACATTTGCTAAATGTGTCATACAAAAGTCATCAAGTTACTTGAATACTTTTTCTGTTGAAAAAGCTGACTAATATTTCTCTTAGAATGTCCACTCACACTAATAATGGCTGTTCAGTAAATGTGAGCTTAGATGGAACTTGTCATTACTAAACTTAGGTAGGGTATGAAATATCCTTTGAGCATTTCCACTTTTATAAAGAGAAGTCTCTAAACTCTGGACTCTAAAGTCATATGCAGATAAGCTGAAAAGAGTCACTTTTTTTTTTTCTTGTATCACACTGGTGGCACTTTCTATTAGTGTTATTTTAAAGATGAGTATCTTGTTAGTTTGCTGTTGTTTTTGCTATAAAACCATAAAAAATGTGTTGCAGAATTGATACAATTCCTAAATAACTGGCTTTACCTACAGCTCTATAGTACAAACAACACACAACTGCCTAGGGACCAGGTATTTTCGTATTTTGCATTTTTAATTTCACTTCCCATCTTTAACAATCAATGCCTTGTATTGGGAAGCTGAAAAAAATGTTCAAATGTAATTTGAAACTATAGAAAAAAAGCACCATTTCCATTGTGTACCCTTTTTTTTTTTACGGCTTTCATTGTGCTCTCCAAATTAAACCTCTTTTGTATACTTTGGGTTGGTACGATCATAGGGCTATCAAATATTTTATAACTTTTCTTATGTTTTAATACATTTAAAAAAGTGGATTTTTTTGCCCTATTCTGACAGTAATAACTTTTTCATACCTTTAGTGACTGTACCACTTTATGATCACTTTTTATAAAAAAATTTATGTAAAATGGCGAAAAAGTGATGAGATTTGGACACTATTTTAGTTACCGGATTCATTGCTGGGTATAACTGATTTTATATTTTGATAGTTCAAGATTTTTTGGACACGGTGATACCGGACATGTTTATGATTTTATCTGTCCGCAAGCAATCAGCAACCCCTGATGATCCTGCGGGGGTGTGCTGATTGGCAGAAATATGGCTGCACCTGCATGAAGATGGCTTTTATGGGAAATGATCAGTCTTGACCATGGCAACTAACTGGTTGACTGCTGTGACTGTGCCAGTACCGACCACTGCAGTTAGCTGCAGGTGTCTTCTGTATAATACAGCAAAGACCTGGCCTCTATGGAGAGGGAACAACCTTATGAGCCTTCTCCATTTAGCCTTAACCTATGTTGTATATTTACATTGGGCAGGTAAAAGATGAGATGGAACCAAAAGCATGGTACTAGCTACTATTGAGCCCAAGATGGAGACTTCTGAAATAATACTGCCCCTCCTGTCTGAGTGCCTCACTTGAGGCAAAAAGTGTCTCTTTTCAGCTCATTTGCATATGTATAGTTTTAGATTAATGACAGATTTTCGGAATTAGGGAATGGATTCTGGAAAGGATTTATCATGCTCTACCTGATGGTGCTAATAGTTTTGTGGTGTTAAAGTTCCTTTTAAAATCCTTCATCTTGGACTATATGAACCATCATTTGTTATCCTGTTTGGATTTCCTTCCGGAAAAGTTTCCTTATACCTTCAAAAGCTGTTGATTCAGTTACACCCTGTGATTCCCTCGTAGGCATATACACTTTGTGAGGCCTAGTGAGCACATACAGAGGGGAGTAACCTGCTGCCAGACACCTTTATCTGCAACTTGTGTCAAAGGAACAAAGGCAGCTTGAACAGTTCTCAACCCGCCATGCTGTTTGTGGATCTCCTCAGTATTATATTCCATAATACATTACAAGCTATGTTATGTATTGTAAAACCAGACTGGCTAGGTTTTGGTTCAAGTATGAAATATCAGTTTAGATGTAATGTTTATGGACCCACTTCCCACTGCTTGTTAGGAAATTATACAGAACATGTTGGCTTGGTGGTTCCCCGGGGCTTGCAGTTTACCAGGCTATGCTGGTACTGTCCATTTATAAGGGGCCATAAAAGTCAGTGAGTTGCTACACAGTCGTGATATAAGCTACAAATCCCTCATTGCCAGGTGCTGGAAGGTAATGTATGTAGAACAGACATATCAGTCAGGTCTGGATTTTCTGTTGTCCATTCCATTTAATAAAAAAAAGGATGGGCAAAGTTGGCAACAGAATAGAAACTTGAGCGGAGGCATGTTTCTTTGTGTGTTACCTTGACTTAGAATGCTGTAAGTCTTTATATTATTTTACTTAAGCTTTATGTTTTAAGCTGTATTTATTGAAATATGTGTAATACATTGTATCACTGTATATATAACACTGATGTTATGAAATGGAGCTGATTTGCTTTAGTCTTCTATCATGTGGCTGTGATTTTTTTTTTTTAAACCTATTCTTCTATAACCAATCCATTGATGCTTTAGTAAAGAAAAGTAGATTGGTCCAATGGTTTGGATATAGCTTGCATATACTTGGATCAAAACTCCTATTGACTTGAATATAATTGTGTTTTCTCAAACCAAAAGCCAAGTTTTTAATGTAGCGTTGCCAGTGTGTGTGTGAGCCTTATCGGTTGCGTTGCCTTTGGTTACATACATCTCAAAAGCATTTTTCCAAATTGACCATTTGATCAATTGATGGTAGAAGCTAACCAAAAATATTCTTCTGACATGTCATAGTCTGTAGTCTATAGGCTTGAACCATGTTTTTTTGAATGATGAGGCTGTACCACCCCTCAAGGGCCCTTAATTCCATTCTACACCATCACAGCGGGTAAGCAAACGGTTTTTGAAAGCTAGAACACTTTTCAGACATAAATCTGCCCCAATATCAGATGTGTTCTACTTACCCATGGGAGCCAATCAGAGGTCAGCTTTCATCAGAGGACAGCTGTTTATAAAATTAAAGCTGAGCTGTGATTGGTTTCCATAGGCGACTAGAACAGTTTTACCTCAGACGCTTCTGATGTAAAGTGCACATTTGACATGCAGAATCCATACAGGGTTACTTATTTTTTTATCTTCTCCCTTTTAAAAAGGGAACCTATGGGGTGACTTTTGGACACTAAAGCGTCAACAATACCTTTGGTGGTTTCTTACTGAGATTATATCGGGCGTTTTCTTCTCTGTATACCTTGTCCTGGCCCAAAGGCAGTACTCCTTATATACGGTAAAGCGGAGATGTTCTGCTCCAGCTTCATAGGAGAAGTGTGTAGGGCTACTGGGGTAGGAAGAAAATATTTTAAATGTTGAAATTTAAGTTACAATATGTAACATCTTGTATTATTGTATTCTTGTGTTCCCTCGTGGCTAATAATAGGGCAGTTGCAACCTATTGTTCCTATTGCTGTTTTCCCTATTTTTATCATTGCATTGACAAGTAGGGGATTCCTAGTCTTATAAACATTTTGCAAACAGCTGACAATGAATTAAAATATCAAAGGAACAATATTTTACCAGTTTTTTGGTTCTTTCTATACTACCATTTTATAACACTAACTTTCTCCTACCACCAAGACTCCTGCAATGGTATCTCTACATCACAATTGTTTTTATGGAATTTGAAAACTGCTTTAAATCCCCTACCCTGGTTCTTTCTTGTATTGGAAAGAGGCATGGTTCAATACTAGATACAACATGTGGTGTTGTACTGTTTTTTTGGGGGGAAGAGGGGACTGTGAGTCCTAACCTAAAATAATCCTAAAGCTTCCACAGAAGCTGCTCTATCTTTCCCGTGCCCACCACACCTCGACATTGATCACAGCTCCCAATACGGAAGGGTAAATGGAGCCTAAATAAAATTCCCTTACTTTTGGCATGATATAGCCCCCTCCCCCTGTTCCCCAACATTATGGTCAATAGTAATGCATAGAATTACAACAACACATCCTATTGTTCAGGTATCCTTTACCTCACCACAGAGAAGCTGGAGTAGAATAAAGAAATTGTAGTTATATTCTTCTTCCTTTTTGTGTAGTCATGAAAATAAATCGGTTATCTGTGCTTTTCTCCCCCAATAAAATTCATCAACTAAGAAACATCTCTGCTTATTGTTCCTGCTAAATGCCTGAAATGTATGCCTTCAGATGGCGCACGATCCCTATATTATATAGTGAATGTCATCTATAAATCTGTCTGTATGACATAGCCTTAAATATCCAAGGAGAAAACGTCTTTCATCTGCTTGTATTACATGTATGTACATGCTCTATGTAATCTGTGAATGAACTTTATGAGGTTTCAGCTACATTTGATCACATTATGATGTACATTGCTACTTTACATTGTTTGCACCATAGTGTTTGGTTTACAGTTTTCATTTGGACAAAATACTGTACATTATATACAGTACAAAATACTATGCTGATATTTTTTTTTTCTGAGGTGCTGCTTTAACTGATAACTGCTTGACAATGACTTCTACCTTGAATACATTTTGATAAGTACAGAAGACAGTGACTTCGCTTTGTGTGTTGGTTCTGCCCTTATATAAATAAAGTCACTATTTAATCAAATGTGTGTTGTGTCATTAACATATAACTACAATGGGGGATGTATCATCACACTTACCTCAGTTATCTTGCTTTTGTCAATTTGTGCCAAATTTATGACTCAACCACGACTAAATAGTAGTTCTAAATAGTATAAATTTAGGCACAAACCCAGTCTAGTCCCCCAGTGGGGCAGGAGACCGTAAAGGGGTTTCCCCACCAAACAATTTAGGCCCACAGGATAGGAATTTACTCGCTGATTGGCCATTTGCCCCGCTCATCTCGGGGAGTGACAAGGGGTCTGATGGTGGTACTTCAGCGCCCCCTTCTCTTGATCTGTTAGAGTCTAATCACTGAGACCCCCACCGATCAGCAAGTAAGGTCCTATCTTGTTTGGTGGGAAAACCCCTTTAAAGACAGTTTAACACTATCATAGTTCCCCAAAAAAGATTCAAACTTTAAACCGTCATATATCCTGGACCGTGTCGTCCAGATACACAAATCTGTTGTCATATGAAAGAGAAGATACAATATAACATCAGGATTCTAGGTGAAACGAAACTTAGCCGTATACATTGTTAAAGTTAAATAGTTTTTTCCAACTTCAGATCTCAATTCTTGACTAACTTTAAAAGTGGATATCTCTAGAGATATGACAGTATGCAGTGAGCACCCTCCACCCTGTTGGCTGAAGGAAGAATGCAGAAGGAGCTGCAAAAAAAACTTTACAAAAGTACATGCACCCTCTATCCGAACCAGGAAAATGGTGTTGGATTGACACTGTACATATTTCTAACAAATTTTGGTAAAGCTTTATAAGATTTTACTTTAAAGGGGTTTTCCCAGCAATCAAGTTAGACCCTATCCACAGGGTGGGGCCTAACTTGCTGATCAGTGGGGGTTTTAGTGATGAGACCCACAGATCACGAAAACCTCCGTCAGACCCTTCGTCGCTCCCTGAAATAAGTGGAACAGACGGGCACGCATGTCCCTTCTACTCCAGTCATCTCTATGGAGATTGCTGACGGCCGGGCCCTCTGCATAGATGCCTAGTGCATCTTGATTCCGATCAGCACGACAATTGATTGCTAAGAGAGCTGGGAGTGTGTCTTTAACGGTCTGTAAGTAACAGACCAATACAGATGTAGTGCAAAATCCCCATACACTGCTATATAGTTGCATTGTGTTATACCTAGGGGTTTAAAAAAAACTGTAAGAAATCAAATTAAGAACTAAAAAAAAAAATTAATCACGTAAAATTATGAATAAAAAGTGATAAAAAGGTCCTACACTCCCCAAAATGGAAGCAATGAAAACTTTAAAATCTTTTTTTTCAAAAGCGTTTAATTTTTTAAAATCTATTAAAACATAATAAAACCTATATAAATTTGGTATCACTGTGATCGTACCAAACCAAAGAATATATCTGAGGTGTCTTTTGGAGCTCCCAGTGAAAGTCGTAAAGATAGAGCCCACAAGAAAATGATGCAGATATGTTTTTTGCCAATTTCACCACATTTGGCATTTTTTTTCCAGCTCTCCAGTACACGGCATGGAATATTAAACACCGTCACTAGGTTGCATAGAAAATAAGCTCTTATACAGCTCTGTACAGGGAAAAATAAAAAAGTTATGGATTTTTAAGGGGGGTGGGGCAAAAAATGGAAACACAAAAATGAAAAAGGAGAGTGGTGTTAAGGGATAAAAAATTATGGACTGTTGATGTGTTTGTCAGTGGGCAAACTTACAAGGGATCAGATAATTATTTCCTTCACTGTATGTCCTTCAACAACAGAGAAGTTGAAGGAGGACATACTGCTGTTTAGTTGCTGGGTTGCAATCTACAAAGCTAACAGCAGAGGGTGCTTTTATACTATACTATGTTTACAGTGTTTTCTGAAGGAAACCTATCATTTGTCATTTGCTGTAGATACACTGATGCAGAAACATATCTAGTTTAATCCCTGCACAAACAAATGTGCAATTTGTCCACAAGTTTATCTGCTGAAAACACTTATGTTTTGGTGCACGCAGCTGTATGATGTGTAAATTTTTGCGTGGCAAGCTAATGTTTTCTTTGCTATCTTTTTGGGGATGTTATACTATGCTTGTGGGTGGGGTGGGTAGTGGCTGTGGTTTAGGGAAAAGTGGAGTCCACTTTCTTTAGCCCAAAAGTTGGGAGGTTTGTTGTAGGACCTTATGTTACCAAATGAAATGAACCTACCAGAAGCGGAACCAGAGTCTAATATCTGCGCCTTAGGAAAGTTGCACACTGAGTTGAAAATTATACAAATCCTAGTGCTATCCCACCATCATTTTTTTGTGTATTACAAATTTCATTCTAGTGGTGTCAGATTTTGTTCTTCGGGAGGCAGCCACCCAGCACCATCTAATGGGTGCCAGTGGCTGCCTCCTGTGAAGCCCATCAGCGCACTGAAAGTGACCTCTATGGCCCTCTGTAGCCGCTGTGGCTATGGAGGAGGACGCTTGCTCCCTGGCAGCCTCAGTTTTGGTGATTCTTTCGCTGCAAGCGACAAAAAAAGAGGCTGAGAGAGATTTACAACATCAGCGGAAGAAGTGGTTAAACCCAAAAGGGGCAAAAAAAAAAGGTGTTTGTTTCTTACCCCTTCAAGTCAGACAGGGCAACTTGCAGCTGTGTCATGTCTCATTGGAATGACAGAGGTGTTAAAACACACTCCATAAAAAATTCAAACTTCAAGTTCCATGAAGTGTTCACTTTACCAAATATGTTTCCAGAGGGAGAACTCCCAGCAGATTGGGAGACAGAAACAGTCACTAGGTCACTTGCGTCTTCTGAGAGGTGTAAATACAGCGAAATACAAATGACCAGAGTAGGGTAAATTATTCAAACAGGGCTGGGCCATTGCGTAATCCTCCGAGATTTTGCAAGTCTTACTTTCAGGACCACAATAGTCAATAGTCTGGATTCCATTCTAGTCAATATACAATTTAAAATGTCAGATGCAGTTGGTCCATTATCATTGCTGTTGTCAAAATCAGAACAGAAGCGCAGCTTAGAAATGGCCAACAACACCCAGAGGCTATTAGCACTGTTAAAGGCTATAAGCAGAGCGGTGCTCATAGTGGGGCAGACATTTAATTTTGTTACCACCATAAGGGGAGCTAAATGGCTCGTAGCTGTGGGTATGTTAGATTTAGCCCTGAAGGCACACAAGTTTCTGAACACGGAAACAACTAATGTTTTTGGTGCAGAATTAATTCAAGAGGTCAATGCAAGATACTGGGTTAGGAAATCATTTCCAGATTTAAATAAACCTGCCCATACTTTCAAACATCCCTTTCATGAAACAGGTTGGCCATACAAATCCCAGGGACAGACCCGCGACTACACCCAGGGACCATATAGAAAGGCGCTCACGAAGGCAAGAGGCATCTCTACAGCCAGAGGTAGTTCCTACAGACCCGGAACCTCAAAAAGAGGTCAATCAGGTAAATTTGAATACTGGGGCATATTTAAGTGCCTGGAAGGAGTTCAATACAGATCAATGGGTAACATAGATTATAAGAAACGAAAAAACGCTGAATAGATTTCTGAACTGAATAGGAGAGTATCACAGACTTAAGGCTTTTATTGCAAAAAGACAAATATCTATTAAAAGTAGACCTAAAAGAAACATTCCTCACGATTTCAATTGCCCCAAAACACAGGAGATTACTCCAGCTTTATTGGAGAGGCATCATATACCATTGGAACATCATTGTGTTTGGCCTCTCAAATGCTCCATATACGTTCACACGAGTGTTAAAACCCATCACACTTAAAAAGTCAAGGAATCTTATCTCAAGTGTATCTAGACGATATACTAATTTTCCATTTAGATCCTCAATTTAGAATTGAGGACAGCGAGACTAGTATGCCTTCATATGATAAAGAATACGAGTCCTCCTCAGATCATTGCTCTAGAGATGGAAAACAAGACAGCGATAGCGTATGTGAACAAAATTGGGGGAACACTGTCCAGGCAGTTATACCTGGAGGCCCTAGAATTGTGATGTTGAACATAAATCTGAGAGCTCAATATGTTCCAGATCAATCAAACACGATCACAGGCTCTATGTCCAGACAAAAATTGTCCCTGGCAAAAATAGTGTTGACAACATACAATTTCTCAAAAATAACTCAATTTGGTCAGAGACAGATAGATCTGTTCGCTTCGGAGACTACAACTCAAACTCAAGTGTTTGAAGCGAGAACATGGTCTCCAAGGGCATGGAGAGGGGATGCACTATTCTTTCACTGGCAGGGTCTGCAGGACCCTGAGATAATCCTTTCCTCACCCGAATTTAATTGCACATACACTACAGAAAATTCAGGAGGAATTATAATCCCGAACCTGACTGCAAAAAAATTATATTTGCGATTAATAAGGGGCACTATTGCATCCAGACCAATTGTACCCAAATTTACATCTATGTGGGACACATCATAGCATATACACATCACAGTATATATTATATGCATATTATGCTGTACAGTGTGTTTCATAGGATGGCAACACTGACAAGGTCCACAGTTATTGCTGCAAGTCCCTCCCCACCTTTGACCATCTGTTGTCTGAGCTACAGTCTAGGTTTACCGTATATATACTCGAGTATAAGCCAAGTTTTTTCAGTTTATAATCGAGTCAATAAAAAAAAAAGTGCACTCACCCACCAACGGCCCCCGGCAGATCCTCTTCTATCCATTGATGCTTCGGCATTGGCAGGGGGGCTGGGTTGCATCATGCTTGCATTATTAGGGGGGCTGCATTGGGCATTTCATCACTAGGAGGGGCTGCTGCAGGGCATTTCATTTCTTGGGGAGGCTGCTTAGCAGTGAAGGCTGTGACCAATGCATTTTCCAGCCTAGGCTTATACTGAAGGAAAGTTTTCCCATTTATTTGTGATAAAATTAGGGGCCTCAGCTTATACTCTGTTTCAATCATACTCAAGTATATACAGTACAAATAAATAAACAATGAGAAATTCATTAAAAAAATTAATTAAACCCCTTCACACTACGTGGCTGAGCCCTCTTCATACAGAGATGGGCAGCAAAGACCCATCGCTAACACCCACAGTCAGTACTTGCACCAATCGTGGGTGTTAACCTTTTCTTTGTCGCCGGCGGCACTGGAAGCATGGTGCTGCCATCTTACCTCCGATCGTCGCTCCCCCGAACGTCATCGGGAGGCGGCGATAGGTTGCCATGGTAGCCTCGGGTCTTTGTTTGACCCGAGGCTGAATGGCTTCTGCATATCAATTACAATCAGCCTGTGGCTCATTGTAATGTATAGTGTGCAGAAATGCCATATACTGCGATACAGTTATATTGCAGTATATGGTAGGAAAGATCTGACCATCTAGAGTTAATGTACCCTAGATGGTCTAAGAAATAGTGGGAAAAAAAAGAAAAAAAAAAGTTTAAAAAATGTAAAAAAATAATAAAATATTAGAAGTTCAAATCACCCCCCTTTCCCTAGAACTGATATAAAACATAATAAATAGTAAAAATCCCAGACACATTAGGTATCACCGCGTCCCACCGCGTCAGAATTTAAAAACGGTTATTGACGGCGGGGACCTCCGAGATGGGAAATGGCGCTCAAATGTCTGAAACTCGACTTTTACACCTTTTTACATGACATAAAAAATGTATTAAAAAATTATCAAAATGTAGCACAGTCCTCAAAATGGCAGCAATTAAAACGTCGGCTCATTTTGCAAAAAATGACCCCTTCCCCAGCTCCGTACTCCAAAGTATGAAAAAGTTATTAGCGGCAGAAGATGGCAAAAATGTTCTTTTATGTACACATTCGTTTAATTTTTGAAAATATATTAAATCGCAATAAAACCTGTATAAATTTGGTCACAGCGATCATAGCGAACCAAAGAATAAAGTAGAGGTGTTATTTGAAGCGCAGATTGAAAGTCGTAAAAACTGAGCCCACAAGAACGTGACGCACACACATTTTTTTTCAATTTTTCCACATTTGGAATTTTTTTACGGCTTACCACTACATGGCAGGGAATAATAAATAACATCACGGGAAAGTTACATTTGTTACACACAAAATAAGCCCTCACACAGCTCTGTTCACGGAAAAATGAAAAAGTTATGGATTTTTAAAGATGGAGAGCGAGAAATGAGCGAAAATACCCTGCGTCCTTAAGGGGTTAAAAAAATATGTAACAGCGGTTGTTCTTGGTATTCAGATCCAGTTTTTCTCACTGTGGTAAAAGAAGCAATGGGGAACCTCAAACCCTTCCTCTCACTGCGGTTAAAGGCGCCCTGTTATTATTTCTGCAAGAATGGTGATGGTGCTTCTGGGGGTGGCATGACATCCTCCCTTTTTGGGGGGAGACAGGTGGCCTTGTGACTTGGGAGGCAATGGTGCAGGCTGGGCCAACTGAAGCAGCAGGGGAAGCCTTAGGTGTTTTTTCAGGCATTTTTGATGTGTCCCAGCCATGTTAGCTCTGTAAGTGCCTGGTCAGGCTCAGATTGTTAAGGCTTTGGGCTTGCTTTATGGACCAGTGGCACAGCATGCAATTGACACATGTTCTGTCTTCTGCAATCATGTGTTCTGTCTTCTGCATCGGCCATCTTTATTCTGTGAGAAAAAATACCATACAGTCTACACCCTGTGGGATGGTCTTTGTGTCCTGGGTTCCTGCGCGCAGGCAGGAGCAGGCAATCACGTGACTACGGGCTGACGGCTGCACCTTTGCCCCTCTTTCGCTTGTTCTTCCAGCTTTTTGACCACCACTTTACTTTTTTTAGACTTTATTTTTATTACATAAACTTTATTTGTTTTTCTATTTTTTAATACTTTACCCCGCACATTTGATCTCTTTTATAATGCATTGCATTATACTACTTATTATGACTGCATGCCTCTGGCATGCCCTAATAGGATACTACAGGTAGCCCAGAGATCCCTCAGAGCACCCCTGGGTTGCCTGTGACGTCATCAGCACCACACAATTGTTGCTGCGTTGTGCCGATGGGTGACCAAGGTAGCCCATTCTCTCTGCATCCACTTAGACACCACGGACCATGTTCAACAATTATCTTTAATAAAGATAACACAGCCCGGTTCATGAGTTTTGAATCTGTTTGTAATGTATATTGAGAGATAGTTAATATCTATGGCAAACCTTATGATTTACATTTCAACGGCTGTCAACAGAAATTAGCTTTTGCTATTGTGAAATCTGTAGCTTTCTGTTCTAAAATGGTAGTCTATTTGCATGAAGAAGTATTGCAACATTAGGATTTGTCTCTTTTTTTAAAATTTTCAAAATCCCAGAAGCTGATTCATCATTGTGTAATAGAGTAACCGTACATATTCATGTGCTTGTATTTTTGGCATCACTAAAACTATTTCTTGTACATTATAATCTATGAAAAAGTTTTGGGACTGAACTCTTAGTACCACAGCAAACAAGAATGTTTGTATTTTCTCAATTTTAACGCAGTGTAGGCAAAAGGACTCACATCATCAAAGTTATTTATGTCTTTGTGACTCACTACCGTCCTGAGGGTGCGTTCAATTTTTCAGATGCAGTTTTTAAAGCCAAAAGCAGTCTGGGATCATAATGAGAACATATCATTGATTTCATTACTGCATCTGAAAAACTGAACACACTGTGAACACACTTTTTAGGGTGGCTGCACATAGTGTGTAACAGCTGCAGCATTTATTCCACAACACAGTTAGTGTCTGTCATTGATAAAGCTTTAAAGAGTATCTGTCATGCAAATCAACCCACCCAAAATAAAGACTTCATTAAAACTATAGCACATATCCCTAAATGGTTCATTTCCATGTCTGCAATTTTACAAAAATCAGTTAGTAAACTTATATGCAATTTACCTGATCTGAGTCCAACACAGTTAGCGAGTCCTGCATGGTAAATTTTACTTGCACTGTCCTTCTTGTTCCTGATTGACAGATTATGATAGTCTGTATGGAGAGCTCTGGTACATCATTGGGCACTTAAAGCCATGTGACCAGGATGAAATCATCTAAAGTCCTGTTACATCTGCAATATCTACCTCATGTATGTATCTGATCACATGAAATCACAGCAACCTCCATGGGGAGGATGGGGAGGAGTAGAAGCCCATGGATGCTGCTGTGATTTCATGTGATCAGATATTTGCAAGGTGTACATTTTGCTTATGTTAGGAGGCAAAAGGACCTGTGATGATGTCACCCTGGTCATATGACATGCTGAGAAGAGCCATGGGACCTGGGGAGGAGTAGGTAATAGGGGCTGGCCTTCTCAGATGTCAGGTAATATAAGATGAAGTTGATTTATGGGGATGTAAGGGTCACAATTTTTAGCTAAAAGAAGGGTGTCAGTTAGTCAATAGGGCTCTTTAGGAACCTGTCACTATCAATATATGAGAAAATGTGGTGACAGATTCTCTTTAAGCTCTGCGTCCAGATTCTGCAGCATTAATTGACATTCTGAATCTGCTACAGAAATCAGTTTCTGCTGCAGGTTTTACTTTGTTGTATGAATAGTATTTGTATAAATCTCATCAACTACCCTGGTACTGTAAAACCCTGTGGATTAGTCACAGACAGTTTCTCTGTGGTTATTTGGTGACAATTTTAGACTGTGTGCAGTTGGCTTTGATCACTGAATCCAGGTCTTTCATTCGTTCCCTTACCACAGGTGAGCTGATTGACTTCTAAAGTGGTACAGTAATAGGATGCCACCAGTGAATGAAGTCAGTTCCCTCTTATATATTTCATAATCAGAGGTAGCATCGAAGATTAGAAGTATTTGGGAACCACATCAGCCCAGCCACAAATTGACAGACCATGGAAAGTTCCAGGGCAAGGTCCCTGAGGACTGAAGCACATGTGCATGTAAGAAATTTTCTACTTTATGAAATACTCCTCCTTGTATGCAGCCGGAAGATTGTCAAATATCTTTTTGAGGAGTGGGCAATTAAACATCCAACTATATTGTTGAGGCTGCCTACAATTACAAAGTCCATTTAAAGAATTGGCAAATGAGGCCTAGTCTGTCATATGGCATACTCTTACTGTCTTTATATAGTTTCATTGTGCTGAGAGTGGTGAAACTATATTTGGGATCAACCACTATACAGCGACATTCTATACCAGCTCTCTTAAATTCTATATATGTTTTATTGTTTACTTCTCTGCATTTATAGTATAAGCACTTCCGAGAATTATAATTATTATGTAACAGTTCTGTATGGAGCATTTTATAAGCCATTTAAAACTCCCCTGTTATTTGCAGCAGTCACTCAATTGGGCAGTTACCTACTTTAGTACATATTTACCCTTTAAGGACACAGCCTCTGTTTACAAATAGTACTTCCTAGTCATGATATTTAATTTTTTTTTTTTTTTTTACTTTACTTGAACCCTGTACTTGAGTCTGATCGATCCTAACATATATTGCAATCCTATGGGTTTTCATAGTATCATAGTATATAAGGCTGGAAAAAGACGCAAGTCCATCAAGTCCAACCTTTAAGAATTAAATAAATGTTTTATCCCCATAACCCGTGATATTTGCTCTCCAGAAAGGCATCCAGGCCTCTCTGAACATGTACATAGAGTCCGCCATAACAACCTCCTGCGGCAGAGAGTTCCATAGTCTCACTGCTCTTACAGAAAGAACCTTTGTCTATGTTGATGGTAAAATCGCCTCTTTAGGCGTAGAGGATTCCCCTTGTTTGGTCACAGGCCTAGGTATAAAAAGATCTTTGGAGAGATCCTTGTACTGTCCGTTCAGGTATTGTACATTGTAATGAGGTCCCCTCAGATCTCTTTTTCTAAACTGAATAATCCCAAATTTGTAATCTGTCATTGTATTCTAATCCCCATTCCCCTAATTCATCTGGTGCTCTCCTCGGTACCGTTCCAGCTTACTATATCCTTTTTATACACTGGTGCAAAAACTGTACACAATATTCCATGTGTGGTCTGGCCAGCGATTTGTATAAGGGCAAAACTATGTCTTTATCATGAGAATCTATTCCTCTTGATACATCCCAGACTTTATGGCTTTGGCAGCAGCTGCCTGGTCTGCGTCACTAAAATTAAGTTTACCATCCACCAATACCGCCAAGTCCTTTTCGCTCCAGTTTTTACCAAGTATTGACCGTTTAGAACATAATTATACTTTTGTTTCCCTGGCCCAAGTGCATAACTTTACATTTATCTACATTAAATTCTTAACATTTCTTGCCCACTCTCAAGCTTCCACAAATCCCTCCGTAATGCCTAAAACTCGACTCAGTTATTTATTACTACACAGGAGTATCATCTGCAAATAATTGAACTTGACTTGTGTAAACCCACTACAAGGTCATTAATAAAAATATTAAAAAGAAGTGGCCCAATACTGACCCCTGTGGCACTCCAGTAGTAACCACAACCCAATCTGAGAATGTGCCATTAATGATGACCCTCTGTTTTCTATCACTAGCCAATTACTTACCCAAATACACAGATTTCTCCTTTCCCAGCAGTCTCATTTATATACCAACCTTTTATGTGGCAAGGGTCAAATGCCTTTGAAAAGTCCGATATACAACATCCACCGCGTCCCCATATCCAGTCTTGAACTTACCTCCTCGTAGAAACAATCAGATTAGTCTGACAGGACCGATCTCTCATAAACCCATGCTGACGCTGGGTTATAAGGTTTGCACAGTGAGATACTCCAGGAAACCCCTCAAATATTTTCCCCACAACAGCAGTTAGACTCACGAGTCTGTAGTTCCAGGATCGCTATTTGATCCTTTTTTGTTATTGGCCACCACTTTACTATGGGCAGTCGTGGAACATAACCAGTCCTCAGTGAATCTTCAAATATTAAAAATAACGGTTGTCTATCACCGTACATAGTTCATGCAGAACCCGGGGGTGTATGCCATCTGGCCCCGGTGATTTATCTTATCTTAGTGCTTGAGAGGCGGGCCGTACCTCTTCCTGGTGTTAAACTGTTGACATTACAAAAGAATTTATTATTCCTCATTGAGTCTTCCAAGGGATTTTCCTGGTTAAAGACAGTTGAGAAGGCGACATCAGTAGACTGGCCCTTTCCTCATCTCCTTCCACCATGACCCCCATGTTATTTCTAAGGGACCCACTCTTGTTTTTAGTTTCTTATCATTTATATACTTGAAAAATAATTTGGGTTATTTTTGCTCTCTCTGGCAATTTTTCTCTCAGTCTCTATTTTTGCAGCCTTTATCTGCTTTCACAGGATTTATTTTTCTCTCTATAATCCGTAATGCCTCATCGCTACCTTCAACGTTTTAGCACCTTAAACGCCTTATCTTTCTCGCTTATTGCTTTCCTTACAAGACTAGTTAGCCACATTGGCTGTTTCTTGTTTTCTCCTCGTATGCTTTTTCCCATAAGGTATGTGTTTCTCACAGGACTTTTTCAGAATATATGAGAAAAATTCCCATTTTTGGAGGGGGGGCTTTTGTCTTTGAGAACATTATCCCAGTCTATGCTTTTAAGGTCTTCCCTTAGTTGCTGAAAATTTAGAGTGTTGGTTGCCCCTTCCCTAACGTTCTTAGTAAACCGTAGTACTAAGTGCTGGAACAAACCCTGAACCTCTGAACTGAACTCGGCCAATCTGTTTAGTTCATCAGTTATAGTTTGTTCTGGTAAATCTCACACACATTAACCAAGAAAACAGGCCTACAATTTAGTTTTTAATGGCTTTCTGGACTTGTCAAGGGAACTGCACAAATTTGGCAACATGTGGCATAATAGTTTTGAGAAAAGGTTGGCTTTTTGAAGCAGGGTGGGGACCAAACACCACCTCATGGTTGTTTTATTTACAAGCTTGTAATGGTTATTTTATATAAGCCCCCCTGACACCCTATAGATTCATTAGATACAGCCCCCCCCCCCGTCCCCACGCATTCCTTATGTACAGTTTTATGTTGGGCCTCCGCAGCAGCTTTGGACCTCAGCACTTGCCCAGGTACACCCAGTGCTGGCGCCGGCCCTGTTTATGATGTATATCATAATGTATATATTAAAGGAAATCTGCCATCAGGATCACATATTTTCACCTAAAGATAGTTTCCCATAGACATATTACCGTAATATATACTCGAGTATAAGGCAAGTTTTTCAGCACAAAAAATGTGCTGAAAAAAAACAACGATGCTCGAGTCTATTAAAAAATGTCAATGCTCACATTTCCAATGGGCCGGCTATATACTGGGGCATGGGCTGGCTATATACCGGAGGCTTGGGCTGGCTAGCTATATACTGGGCAGAGGCTTTGACTAATGCATTTCCCACCTTAGGTTTGTACTCAATAGGTGTTAATCTGGTAAAATAAGGTACCTCTGCTTTTATTCGGATCGGCTTATACTCAAGTATATACGGTAATTCCCAATCTGCTTTTATTATTAACATTACTGCTTCTGCGTACTCTTAAAAGTATCTAAAAGTATACCTGGCTCCCTGCCAGTAAACAGGATTGAGTCATAGTGGCGTATGTTCCAAGGCTGTAATCAGCATCATTATCTGAACCCTGCACTGCTAACGCTCTCCCCACTCCCTCATGTAGCCGTAACCTAACTCTGTACGCCAGGCATCTTTCTGTCAGCTCACGTCAGCAGGAGGGAAGGCAGGAAGGAAGATCTATCAGAGCAGAGATCAGATAATGATGATGTTAATAACATCAGGGAATCAGCGCCTCCATGACTCCATTAAAAATGAGTGGAAGCAGTAATGTTAATTATAAAAGCAGATTGGGAATTAGTATTAGAAAGTCTATGGAAATGTGTCATTAGGTGAAAATGTGTGATCCCGATGACAGGTTCCTTTAAATATATTATACCCATGAGGACACAGAACACATGTCTTTCATCTGTGTTTTAAAAAACAGTTAAAATAGTTTCTCATTATCATGAGCAAAAATGTCTCTTTCCAGATACAAGGACATGTTAGCTAACATTCATATAAAACAAATCACTTTATTATTGTTTGCATGAATACACCCCATGCACAAAATATTTTTTTTATTCAGCTGTAAAAACAGAAGTGAAAATATCAGGAATTTCCAGTTTGAGATCAAGTTTGAAGCTGTCACACCCTGTGTTCAACAATGTTAAGGCTACTCAATATATATAGAGAGAATAAATAATGTAATGCATGATTATTAATGATAATCAATGAAAATGGCAAGTATTTAATCAAAATATACTACATTTACAGCAACAAGAGTAGCCAAAATAGGCTAGTTGTGCTGTGGAAATACTGTGTGTAAGGCCTCATGTACACAAACTGTGTGTGCTTTCAGTCTGCAAACAATGAGCTGTGGACTGTTGTTTGTTGCCTGTGTGTCATTAGCGTGTGAATTCCCTCATGCACCGATGAGAGTAGGAAAAGATTACCCAAGTAGCAAACTCAGACAGGAATAGGCATTGTCTTATTATTTGCTGTGGCTTCAATCACAGCATAAGAAGACATGAATACCATCATTTACCATGAATAGCCATTTTACAGGATCTTGCCTCAGTGGGCACATATCTGAACTCTAAAGGGGGCGGCAAAATATAAGACTATGATGTGGGTGCTTTGGGTGCCCCTTCCTACCCTAATCGCCCAGATGTGAAAGCAATTTTGCATGTATCTTTAACCCCTTAATGACCGCCCTCTTGGGATTCTACGGCTGTCATTAAGGGTTCTTTTTCTGATGCGACGCCTTTCTACGGCGGCGCATCAGAAGAAGATTTCAGGACATCGGGTTAGGTTGGTGCCGGTGATATCACAGCCCAGACCCGGCACTATCACCTGGGATCGGAAAAATTCAGATGCCGGGTGTTTAACCCCTTAAACGCCACGGTCAAGAATGACCGCAGCGTGTAAGTGTCCCCACCGTGGATCGGACCCCCCCCGGTTTGCTTACCGGAGGGATCCGATCCCTCCTGCTGCAGCCCCGGGGTCCGGCGAGTGCCCCTTCTCTCCCCGCCGGGTTCTGCCTCCTGGCAAGACCCGACTGTATGTAACTGAGCATGCTCAGCATGCTCAGTTACTTACACTATACACTGCGATCAGATGAATGCTTGTTCAAGCCAAAAGGTGGAAAATGTAGAAAAGTTAAGATTAAGTCATTTTATAATTATAATTAAATAAACAATTGAAATTAAAGTCCCATAATCTCCCCAGTTACACATAAAAGGCAAATAAAGTATATAAAACACAAAAAAACTTTATTACAAATTTATTTATCGGTTGTAGATTTGTGTTCTTCGGAGGCAGCCACCCAGACCATCTAGGGTGCCAAGGTGCTGCCTCCTGTGAAGGAGCCCATCAGCGCACTGAAAGTGACCTCTATGGCCCTCTGTTAGCCGCTGTGGCTATGGAGGGAGGACGCTGCCCTCCCTGGCAGCCCATTTGGGTGATTTCTTCGCTGTCAAGCCCGACAAGAAAAGAGGCTCTGAGAGAGATTTTACAACATCAGACGGTAATGATAGTGGTTAACCCAAAGGGGCACAAAAAAAAAAGGTGTTTGCTTTTACCCTCTCAAGTCAGACAGGGAACCTTGCAGCTGGTCATGTCTAATTGTGCATGACAGAGGTGTTAAACACCTCCATAAAAATTCAACTTCAACGTTACCATTAAGTGTATCACTTTACCAAATTGCTCCGAGGGAGAAATCCAGCAGATTGGGAGACAGAAAACAGTCATAGCGTCATTGCGTCTTCTGAGAGGTGGTGTAAATACAGTCGAAATACAAATGACCAGAGTAGGGAAAAATTATTCAAACAGGGGCTGGGCCAATTGTCGTAATCCTCCGAGATTTTAGCACAGTCTTACTTTCAGGACCCACTAGTTCAAAGTTCTGGATTCCATTCTAGTCAATTATAAAAATTTAAAATGTCAGAATGCAAGTTGGTCATTAATCATTGCGCTTGTGTCAAAATCGAACAGAACGCAGCTTGAATGGCGCCAACAACATCCGCTAGAGGCTTAGCACTGTTAAAGGCTTAAGCAGAGCGGTGTGGCTCATAGTGGGCAGACATTTTAATTTTGTTACCACCATAAGGGGAGCTAATGGCTCGTATCTGTGGTATGTTAGATTAGCCTGAAGGCCACACAAGTTTCTGAAACGGAAACAACTAATGTTTTTGGTGCAGAATTAATTTCAAGAGGTCAATGTGCAAGATACGGGGTTAGGAAATCATTTCCCAGATTGAAATAAACCTGCCATACTTTTTTCAAACATCCCTTTCAGTGAACAGGTTGAGACCATACCAAATGCCAGGGACAGACCGCCGACTACACCCAGGGACCGATAGAAAAGCGCTAACGAAGGCAAGAGGCATCTCTACAGCCAGAAGGTAGTCCTACCGACCCGTGAACGCTCAAAAAGAGGTCAATCAGGTATATATAAATTGAATACTCGGGGACATAGTTAGTGCCTGGACGGAGTATCATACTAGATCAATGGGTAACATAGATATAAGAAACGAAAAACGCTGAATAGATTTCTGAACTGATAGGAGAGATCACAGACTAAAGTCTTTTATGCAAAAAGACAATATCTATTAAAAAGTAGACCTAAAAGACAACATTCTCACGATTTCAATGCCCAAACACATGAGATTACTCACAGATGTATTGGAGATGTAACTATACCATTGGAAAGAAACTCATTGTGTTTTGGCCTCTCAAGCGCCATCATACGTTCACACGCGGTGGTTTTAAAACCCATCACACTTAAAAAGCAAGAACTTATCTCAAGTGTATCTAGACGATATACAATTTTCCAGCTTAGATCCTCAATTTAGAATTGAGGAAGCGAGACCTAGTATGTCCTTCATATGATATACGAGAATACGATTCCTCCTAAGCAGATACATGCTCTAGAGATGAAAAACAAGACAAGCGATAGCGATATGTGACAAAATTGGGGGAACACTGTCCAGGGCAGTATTACCGGGGGCCCTAGAATGTGAGTTGAACATAATCTGAGAGCTCAAATTATTCCAGATCAATCAAGACCGATCATACAGGCTCTATGTCCAGACAAAACTTGTGTCCCTGCGCATAAAATAGTGTTGACAAGCTACAATTTCTCAAAAATAACTCAAGTTGGTGGTCAGATACAGAATCTGTTCGCACTTCGGAGGATACACTCAACTCCAATGTTGTAGCGGATAACCATGGTCTCCAAGGGCATGGAGAGGGGATGCACTATTCTTTTTCACTGCAAGGTCTGAGGACCCTAGATTAATCCCTTCACTCACCCGAATTTAATTTGCACATACAACTACAGACAATTCCAGAGGAATTAATAATCCGAACCTGCCTGAACTGGCAACAAAAAATGTTATTTTCGATTATAAATGGGCAACTATATGCCTCCAGACCAATTGTACCAAATCTGACATCTATGGTGGGACACATCATAGCATAGCAACATCACAGTATATAGTTATATGAATATTATGCTTTTACAGTGTGCTTCTAGGATGTCAACACTGGACTAGGGTCCACAGTTATTGCTGCAAGTCCCTCCCCACCTTTGGACCATCTGTTGTCTGACGCACAGTGCTAGGTTTACGTATATATACTCGAGTTAATGCCAAGTTTTTTCAGTTTATATTATCGAGTAATAGAAAAAAAAGAGTGCATCTAGCACCACACAACGTTCCACCGGCAGGGGTCCTCTATCTCTATTCCATGATGCTTCGCGCATTGCAGGGGGGCTGGTTGCCATCAGCTGTCATTGGCATATGTGGGTGGTCATTTGTTGGGCTATTCAATCATAGGAGGGGCGCTGTCAGGGCATGTTCTTTATTTTCGCGGGAGGCTGCTGAGTCAGGTGAAGAGCTTGTGACCAATCATTTTCCAGCCTAGGCGTTTATACTGAAGGAAAGTTTTCCCATTATTTGTGATAAAATTAGCGGGCCTCAGCTTATACTACTGTTTCAACATACATAGTCAACTATACAGTATACAAATAAATAAACACATGAGAATTGCAGTAAAAAAATTCAATTATAAACCCTTCACCAACTACGTGGCTGAGCCCTCTCAATACAGAGATGGGCAGCAAAGAAGCCATCGCTACACCCCACAGTCAGTACTTGCAAGCCATGCGCGTGGGTTTTAACCTTTTCTTTGTCGCCGGAGCGGCAATGGAAGAGATGGTTGCGCCATTCACTTACCATACGATCGTACGCTCCCCATCACCGACCGTCATCGGGAGGACGGCGATAGGTTGCCATGGTAGCCTCTGGGTCTTTCGTCTTGAACCCGAGGTTGAATGGTTCTGCAATATCAATTACAATCAGCCTGTTGGCTCATTGTAATGATATAGTGACGCAGAAATGCCAATGATACTGCCGATACGTTATTATGTGTATGTTATGGTAGGGAAAGATCTGACCATTCTAGAGTTAATTTTACTGATGTGGTATGAAACTAGTGGTGGGAAAAAAGAAAAAAAAAGTTAAAAAATGGTAAAAAAAATAATAAATATGTTATTCGAATTCCACACCTCAACACCCCCTTTCCCAGAACTGTATTAAACTGAATAATATAGTAAAAATCCCAGACACAGCTAGGTTCACAACGCTGGCGTCCCACCGCGTCAGAATTTTAAAAACGTGTTATGAGCGGCGGGGACTCCGAATGGGGAAATGGCAGCGGTCAATATGTCTGGACGACTAACTGAAAACTATATTACAACTTTTAACATATACAAAAAATGTATTAAAAAAATATCAAAAGTAGCGACGTCCTCAAAATGGCAGCAATAAATACGTCGGCTCATTTTGCAAAAAATGACCCACTTCCCAGCTCACGACTCATACTGCCAAAGATGAAAAAGATTTTAGCGGCAGAAGTATGTCAAAACTTTTTTATGTACAATTCGTTTAAGTTTTTGAACCCCTCATATTAAACCTCGCACTAAAAACCCTGTCTCCTTTGGTTCCCGCTCTCATTAGCTGAACCAGCTAAGCTACGATCGGTGTTATTTTGAACGCGCACCGCTTGAAATCCGTAATCCACTGGCCTCAGCCCCGTGCATGCAACGCACCCCCTTTTTTTTCCTTTTTCCACACCTTTGCTTTTTTTATACGGCGTACCACTGACAGGCAGCGGAAAATGAAATAACAAGAGGGAAAGGATACATGTCGGACACACAAAATAGAAACCCTAACATCCAGCTCTGTTCTACCGGAAAAAAGTGAAAAGTGTATGAGATTTTTTAAAGATGGAGAGCGAGAAATGAGCGAAATACCCTGGCTGTCCTCTAAGGGCGTTTTTAAAAAAATACATGTACACAGCGGTTGTTATTGGTGTTCAGATCCAAGTTTTTCCTCTCTGTGGTAAAGAAGCAATGGGGAACCTTCAAACCCTCCCCTCTCATTACTTGCGTGTTAAAAGGCGTCACCTGTTTTTATTTGTGGCAAGAATGGTGGATGGTGCTTCTGGGGGTGCATGACATCTCCTCCCTTTTGGGGGAGACAGGTGGCCTTGACCTTGGGAGGCAATGGTGCAAGGGGCCTGGGCCACTGAGCAGGCAGTGGGAAGCCTTAGGTGTTGTTTTCAGGCATTTTATGTTTAGATGTGTTTCCACGCCATGTTTAGCTCTGAAGTGCCTGGTCAAGGCGCTCAGATTGTTAAGGAGTTTGCTTTATGGACCAGTGACAAGCATGCAATTGACACATGGTTCTGTCTTCTGGCACTATATGTGTTCGGTCTATCCTGCAAATCGGCCTCTCTTTATCTTGTGAGAAAAATACCATTACCGCACGTTACCACCTCTCTGTGTGCACTTGTGTGTCCTGTTGTGGTCCTGGGTTCCCTGCGAGCAGGGCAGGAAGCAGGCAATCAACGTGACTACGGGCTGACCGGCCTGCAACCTTATGCCCCTCTTTCCGCTGTTACCTTGCCTTTTTGACCATACCCTCTTACTTTTTTTAGACTTTATTTTTATTACATAATTTATTTGTTTTTTCTATTTTTCTTACCTACTCTTACCACGCCCACCCTTTGATCTCTTTTATAATGCTTGATTTACTATTATTATTGGACTGCATCCTCTGGCAGGCCCTAAAGGATACTAACTGTAGCCAGAGATTCCCTCAGAGCAACCCTGGGTTGCCTGTGACGTATAGCAACCACACAACTGTTGCTGCGTGTGTGCGATGGGTGCCAAGGTAGCCATTCTCTCTGCAATCCACATTGACACCACGTCCCATGTTCAACTATGTACTTTTAATAGAGACAACACCGCCCGGTTCAATGAGTTTGAATTGTTTGTAATGTAATTTGAGAGATAGTTATATACTATGGCAAACCTTATGATTTACATGTTCAACAACGGTCTGTCAACCAGAAATTGCTTGGCTATGCTAAATCTGTGAGCTTTCTGTTCTAAAATGGTAGTCTATTTGCATGAAGAAGTATTGCAACATTAGGATTTGCGCTTTTTATTAAAATTTTTCAAAATCCAGCAAGCTGTATTTCATCATTGTGTAATAGGTAACTTTACATATTCATCATGCTTGTATTTTTTTGGCATCACAAAATAATTTTTCTGGTACATTTATAATTATGAAACAGTTTTGGGACTGAACTCTTAGTACACAAGCAAACAAGCCTGTTTGTATTTTTTCCAATTTTAACGCAAGTGTAGGCAAAAGGACTCACATCATCAAAGTCTATTCTATGTCTGTGAACTACCTGTCCTGAGGGGTGCGTTCAATTTTTCAGATGCAGTTTTTAAAGCCAAAAACCGTCTGGGATCATTAATGAGAACATATCATTGATTTCATTACTGCATCTGAAAAACGAACACATGTAACACACTTTTATAGGGTGGAATGATAATTGTTGTAACAGCTGGTCAGCGATTTATTCCACAACACCAGTTATGTTCTGTCATTGATAAAGCTTTAAAAGTATCTGTCATGCCAAAATCAACCCACCCAATAATAAGAACTTTTCATTAAAACTATAGTCATCCATATCCCTAATGGTTCATTTTCCTCATAGATGCTGTGCAATTTAAAATCACGATAATATCTTAATCATGTACTTCCTGTCACAACTCCGCTAGGGCTCTCATCGCGAAGGTTACAGCTGGACCTGAGCGAGGTGGGATGTGGATGAGTCCAAACAAGTTATACGCGGCGCACGTCCTGCATGGGTAAATTTTACTTTGCACTGTGCTCCTCACTTAGTTTCGATTGACAGATTTGAATATCTGTATGGAGAGCTATCGGTTACATCAGTTTGGCACTTTAAAAAGCCATCTGTGCACAGGATGACACTATCATCTATAAAAAGTCCTTGTTACATGCAGGCCAATATTAACCTATATATGTATCTGATCACATTGAAATCACAGCAACCTCTACATGGGAGGGATGGGTAGAGTAGAAGCCATGGAGTGCGCTGTGATTCATGTGATCAGATATTTGCAAGGTTGTACATTTTGTTATGTTAGGGAGGCCAAAAGGACCGTGATGATGTCACCCTGGTCATGACACTGCTTGAAAGAGCCATTGACATGGGAAGGTAGGTAATAGGGGCTGGCCTTCTCAGATCAGGTAATATAAGATGAAGTTGATTTATGGGGAATGTAAGGGTCACAATTTTATAAAAAGAAGGGTGTGTCTTGTCAATAGTCATAGGTCTTAGGAACCTGTCACTATCAATATATGAGAAAAATGTGGTTGACAGATTCTCTTTATAAGCTCTGCGTCCAATTTGCAGCATTAATTGACATTCGATTGCTACAGAAATCGTTTCTTGCTGCCAGGTTTTACTTTTTGTATGTAGTATTTGTATACAATCTCATCAACTACCCTGGTACTGTAAAACCCTGTGGATTAGTCACAGACAGTTTCTCTGTGGTTATTTGGTGACAATTTTAGACTGTGTGCAGTTGGCTTTGATCACTGAGCTGATTGACTTCTAAAGTGGTACAGTAATAGGATGCCACCAGTGAATGAAGTCAGTTTCCCTTTTATATATTTCATAATCAGAGGTATCATCGAAGATTAGAAGTGTTTGGGACCACATCAGCCCAGCCACAAATTGACAGACCATGGAAAGTTCCAGGGCAAGGTCCCTGAGGACTGAAGCACATGTGCATGTAAGAAATTTTCTACTTTCTGAAATACTCCTCCTCGTATGCAGCCGGCCTAATAATCATTCTTCAATTAAAATGGATTCTTGTTGTTGTCACCATTGACAAGATTTTAGGGTTTGAAGATTGTCAAATAACTTTTTGAGGAGTGGGCAATTAAACATCCAACTATATTGTTGAGGCTGCCTACAATTACAAAGTCCATTTAAGATGTGCAAATGAGGCCTAGTCTGTCATATGGCATACTCTTACTGTCTTTATATAGTTTTCATGTGCTGAGAGTGGTGAAAACTATATTTGGGATCACACTATACAAGCGAACATTCTATACCAGCTCTCTTAAATTCTATATATGTTTTATTGTTTACTTTCTACTTCTCTGCATTATAGTATAAGCACTTCCGAGAATTTATAATTATTATGTAAAGTTCTGTATGGACCATTTTATAGCCATTTAAAACTCCCCTGTTATTTGCAGCAGTCACTCAATGGGCAGTACTACTTTAGTACAATTTACCCTTTAAGGACAACAGCCTCCGTGTACAAATAGTACTTCCTAGTCATGATTTAATTTTTTTTTTTACTTACTTGAACCCTGCTTACTTGAGTCGATCGATCCTAACATATATTGCAATCCTATGGGTTTTCATAGTATCATAGTATATAAGGCTGGAAAAAGACGCAAGTCCATCAAGTTCACCTTTAAGAAATAATAAATTTTTATCCCCATCAACCCGTGATATTTTTGCTCTCCAGAAAGGCATCCAGGCCTCTCTGAACATGTACATAGAAGTCCGCCATAACACCTCCTGCGGCAGAGAGTTCCATAGTCTCACTGCTCTTACGTAAGAACCTTTGTCTATGTTGATGGTAAAATCGCCTCTCCTTTAGGCGTAGAGGATTCCCCTTGTTCTGGTCACAGGCCTAGGTATAAAAGACTCTTTGGAGAGATCCTTGTACTGTCCGTTCAGGTATTTGTACATTGTAAGTCCTCCTCAGTCTCTTTTTCTAAACTGAATAATCCCAAATTTTTGTAATCTGTCATTGTATTCTAATCCACCACCTTCCCCTAATATCATGGTGCTTCCTCTGTACCGTTCCAGCATCTACTATATCCTTTCTTATACACTGTGCCAAACTGTACACAATATTCCATGTGTGGTTGCCAGCGATTGTATAAGGGCAAAACTATGTCTTTATCATAAACTATTCCTCTTGAACCATCCCAGACTTTTGCTTTGGCAGCAGGCTGCCTGCTGCGTCACTAAAATTAGTTACATCCACCAATACCCGCCAAGTCCTTTTTCAGCTCCAGTTTTACCAAGTCAATTGACCGTTTAGAACCATATTATACTTTTTGTTTCCATGGCCAAGTGCATAACATTACATTTATCTACATTAAATTCTTACACCATTTCTCTGCCCACTCCTCAAGCTTCCACAAATCCCTCCGTAATGCTAAACTCGACTCAGTTATTTATTACTACACAGAGTATCATCTGCAAAATATTGAAACTTGACTGTTGTAAACCCACTACAGTCATTAAATAAAAATATTAAAAGAAGTGGCCCCATACTGACCCCTGTGGCACTCCAGTAGTAACCACACACCCAATCTGAGAAGTGCCTTAATGATGACCTCTGTTTTCTATCACTAAGCCCGAATTACTCTACCAAATACACAGATTTCTCCTCATTCCCAGCAGTCTCATTTATATTACCAACCTTTTATGTGGCAGGGCAATGTCCTTGAAAAGTCCGATATACAACATCCACCGCGTCACCCCATATCCAGTCCTTGAAACTTACCTCCTCGTAGAAACATCAGATTAGTCTGACAGGACCGATCTCTCATAACCCATGTGACCGGGTTAAAGGTTGCACATGAGATACTCCAGGAAACCCCTCAAATATTTTCCCCACAACAGCAGTAGACTCACGAGGTCCGTAGTTCCAGGATCGCTATTTGATCCTTTTTTGTATTGGCCACCACTTTACTATGGGCAGTACGTGGAACATAACCAGTCCTCAGTGAATCTTCAAATATTAAAAATAACGGTTTGTCTATCACCGTACATAGTTCATGCAGAACCCGGGGGTGTATGCCATTGGCCCCGGTGATTTATTCTATCTTAGGCTTGAGAGGCGGGCCGTACCCTCTTCCTGGTGTTAAACTGTTGACATTACAAAGAATTTATTATTCCTCATTGAGTCTTCCAAGGGATTTCCTGGTTAAAGACAGTTGAGAAGGCGACATCAGTAGACTGGCCCTTTCCTCATCTCCTTCCACCATGACCCCCATGTTATTCTAAGGGGACCCACTTCTTGTTTTTAGTTTCTTATCATTTAATATACTTGAAAAATAATTTGGGTTATTTTTGCTCTCTCTGGCAATTTTCTCTCAGTCTCTATTTTTGCAGCCTTTATCTGCTTCACAGGATTTATTTTTCTCTCTATAATCCGTATGCCTCATCGCTACCTTCAACGTTTTAGCACCTTAAACGCCTTATCTTTCCGCTTATTGCTTTCTTACAAGACTAGTTAGCCACATTGGCTGTTTCTTGTTCTCCTTATGCTTTTTCCCATAAGGTATGTGTTTCTCACAGGACTTTTTCAGAATATATGAGAAAATTCCCATTTTGAGGGGGGGGCTTGGTCTTTGAGAACATTATCCCAGTCTATGCTTTTTAAGGTTTCCCTTAGTTGCTGATGAAAATTTAGAGTGTTGTGGCCCTCCCTAACGTTCTAGTAAACCGTAGTACTAAGTGCTGGAACAAACCTGAACTCTGAACTGAACTCGGCCAATCTGTTAGTCATCAGTATAGTTGTTCTGGTAAATCTCACACACATTAACCCAGAAAACAGGCCTACAAGATTTAGTTAATGGCTTTCTGGACTTGTAAGGGAACTCACCAAATTTGGCAACATGTGGCAAATAGTTTGAGAAAAGGTTGGCTTTTGAAGCAGGGTGGGGACCAAACACCACCTCATGGTTGTTTTATACAAGCTTGTAATGGTTATTTTATATAAGCCCCCTGACACCCTATAGAGATTAGATCAGCCCCCCCCCCCCGTCCCCACGCATTCCTTATGTACAGTTTTATGTTGGGCCTCCGCAGCCGCTTTGGACCTCAGACTTGCCCAGGTACACCCAGGCTGGCGCCGGCTGTTTATGATGTATATCATAATGTATATATTAAAGGAATCTTGCCATCAGGATCACATATTTTCACCTAAAGATAGTTTCCCATAGACATATTACCGTAATATATAATGAGATAAGGCAAGTTTTTCAGCACAAAAAATGTGCTGAAAAAAAACAACGATGCTCGGTCTATTAAAAAAATCAATGCTCAACATTCCAATGGGGGCTATATACTGGGGCATGGGCTGGCTATATACCGGAGGCTTGGGTGGCTAGCTATATACTGGGCAGAGGCTTTGACTAATGCATTTCCCACCTTAGGTTTGTACTCAAAGTGTTAATCTGGTAAATAAGGTACCTCCTGCTTTTATTCGGATCGGCTTATACTCAAGTATATACGGTAATTCCCAATCTGCTTTTATTATTAACATTACTGCTTCTGCGTACTCTTAAAAGTATCTAAAAGTATACCTGGCTCCCTGCCAGTAAACAGGATTGAGTCATAGTGGCGTATGTTCCAAGGCTGTAATCAGCATCATTATCTGAACCCTGCACTGCTAACGCTCTCCCCACTCCCTCATGTAGCCGTAACCTAACTCTGTACGCCAGGCATCTTTCTGTCAGCTCACGTCAGCAGGAGGGAAGGCAGGAAGGAAGATCTATAGAGCAGAGATCAGATAATGATGATGTTTAACATCAGGGAATCAGCGCCTCCATGACTCCATTAAAAATGAGGGAAGCAGTAATGTAATTTAAAAGCAGATTGGGAATTAGTATTGAAAGTCTATGGAAATGTGTCATTAGGTGAAAATGTGTGATCCGATGACAGGTTCCTTTAAATATATTATACCCATGAGGACACAGAAAACACTGTCTTTCATATTGTGTTTTAAAAAACAGTTAAATAGTTTCTCATTATCATGAGCAAAAATGTCTCTTTCAGAACAAGGACATGTTAGCTACATTCATATAAAACAAATCACTTATTATTGTTTGCATGAATACACCCCATGCACAAAAATTTTTTTATTCAGCTGTAAAAACAGAAGTGAAAAATATCAGGAATTCCAGTTTGAGATCAAGTTTGAAGCTGTCACACCCTGTGTTCAACAATGTTAAGGCTACTCAATATATATAGAGAGAATAAATAATGTAAGCATGATATTATTGATAATCAATGAAAATGGCAAGTATTTAATCAAATTACTACATTTACAGCAACAAGAGTAGCCAAAATAGGCTAGTTGTGCTGTGGAAATACTGTGTGTTAGGCCTCATGTACACAAAACTGTGTGTGCTTTCAGTATGCAAACAATGAGCTGTGGGACTGTTGTTTGTTGCCTGTGTGTCATTAGCGTGTGAATTCCCTCATGCACCGATGGAGTAGGAAAAGATTACCCAAGTAGCAAACTCAGACAGGAATAGGCATTGTCTTATTATTTGTGTGGCTTCAATCACAGCATAAGAAGACATGAATACCATCATTTACCATGAATCGCATTTACAGGATCTTGCCTCAGGGGGCACATATCTGAACTCTAAAGGGGGCGGCAAAATATAAGACTATGATGTGGGTGTTTGGGTGCCCCTTCCTACCCTAATCGCCCAGATTGTAAAAGCAAATTTGCATGTATCTTTAACCCCTTAATGACCGCCCTCTTGGGATTCTACAGGCTGTCATTAAGGGTTCTTTTTCTGATGCGACGCCTTTCTACGGCGGCGCATCAGAAGAAGATTTCAGGACATGGGTTAGGTTGGTGCCGGTGATATCACAGCCCAGACCCGGCACTTTCACCTGGAGCGGAAAAATTCAGATGCCGGGTGTTTAACCCCTTAAACGCCACGGTCAAGAATGACCGCAGCGTGTAAGTGCCCACCGTGGATCGACCCCCCCCGGTTTGCTTACCGGAGGGATCCGATCCCTCCTGCTGCAGCCGGGGTTCGAGTGCGGCCTCTTCTCTCTCCGCCGGGTTCTGCCTCCTGGCAAGACCCGACGTATGTAACTGAGCATGCTCAGCATGCTCAGTTATACACTAACACTGCGGATCAGATGAATGCTTGTTCAAGCCAAAGGTGGAAAATGTAGAAAAGTTAAAGGAAACCTACCACTTGAAGTGGCAGGTTTCCGATGACAATACCGGCACCAGCAGGGTGAGCTGGTGCAGAGCTTATTTTAGTTAGTGTTTTAAACCGGGTATCGCGGTTAAAACACTTTTTAAACTTTATAGCCGGCGCACGAGGTACGCGCTCGGCGCTTACCATGTCGACGCGGTATCATGAACTTCCTATGTAGCCGTGCGCACGGTAAGCGCCGAGCGCGTACCTGCCTGCGCCGGCTATAAAGTTTAAAAAGTGTTTTAAACCGCGATTTAAAACACTAACAAAAATAAGCGCTGGCACCAGCTCACCCTGAGCTGGTGCTCGGTATTGCCATGGAACCCTGCCACTTCAAGTGTAGGTTTCCTTTAAGATTAAGTCATTTTATAATTATAATTAAATAAACAATTGAAATTAAAGTCCCATAATCTCCCCAGTTACACATAAAAGCATAAGTATATAAAAACAAAAAAACTTACATTTTTGGTATCACCGCGTCCGTATTAGTCGTACAATAAATCTAAATCAATATTGAACCCGCTGTGAACGACGTAAAAAAAAACACGAAAAGCTTCCCGTAATATACAATTTTTCATCAAATACCATCACAAAAAATGTTCTAAAAGTGATTAAAAAGTTACGTTCCCTAAATGATACGACTGAAAAGAACAACTCTTTATGCATAAAAAAATGAGCCTCAACCAGATCTGACAACAAAAAATACAGAAGTTGGCCCTGAAATTGGCAATAGGAAAAGCATGCGATTTTCTCCTATATGGTTATGCTGAGTAAAATTGAGCAAAGATAAGAAAAACTATATAAATGAGGTATCACCGCAATCGTAGTGAACCAGAGATAAAGAAAAAAATTTTATGTTACGGTGAGCAGGAAAAAAGAGTGCTAAAATCCCAAATAAAAATTGATGATTTTTGTTGTTCTCCCTTGAAATAGTTAATAAATCTCACGAATAAACTTTAGACCCCCAAAATAATTACCTATACATTGTATCTCATCCCAAATAATAAGCCTCATATGTTTGCATTACCAAAAAAATTAAATTATAGCTTGTACAATGTGACAATATAAATCTCTGTGAATGACGCTGCTTACATTCTATCCCTGGCCGTGAGCCCAACAGCAGTTTACCACCACATATAGTATCAGTACACTCTGGAGAATTTGGGCATTAAAAGTTCAGAGCATTTCATCATTTAATTTATTATGAAACTCTCAGTTTTGGCCTAAATGATTTTATTTTCCCCAAAATTCGAACCCATGTGAAACACTTAAAGGGTTAATAGGCTCAATAGGAGTTGTTTTACATACGTTGAGCATGCATAAAATATCATCTCAACATAAAGCAGACATTCCATAATTGTTAATTATCAAGCTTTTGGGTAGTTTTACTTCCTGTCTGAAAAGCAGAACATTTCAAAACTTGGAAAATGAAAATTTTTCAAAACTTTTGCCAATTTTCACTTTTTTTCAGACCGAAACTTATCACTGAAATTTTACAACTAACATGAAGTACAATGCGTCACGAGAAAACATTCTCAATTCACCTGGATATTTTAAAGTGTTCCGAAGTTATAACCAATTATCGTGGACGGGCAGATATGAAAAATCGAGTCTGGTCATTAACCTGAAACTAGTGTCGGTGATAAGGGTTAAGATACAGACCTGAAGGATGTACAGAGCAGCACAGATTTGTTTGTCTGTGTTGCTCCATTGCTCTGCGTGCCTGCGCAGAGCAAAAGGCGGGAGAAAGCCGGGAAGATGAAGAGGATGCAAGCGGCGACATGGGAGTTTGACTGGAGTTGAGGTAAGTAACTTCTTTATTATTTTTAAAATGGCCAAATTACTACATCAACTATCACAAAGGGCTGCAAATTATAAAGTGGGCTGCATATTATGTAATATGGGACTTGAGCTGGACATTATATGACCCGGGTTGACGTTATAAAATGTGACCATGGGGGACTTAATATTAATAAATCAGTGTGGGCTGAATAAAATATAACTTGAGGGTGAGGCTTTATATCAATTTTGAAGGGTGCTGCATATAATATAATATAAGAAAAGGCTGTATTTAATGGGAGGGGTGTTTACAGGGGTTACCGTTTGTAATGGAGGGGGGGGCTCTATATAGGGGCACAATTTAAATAAAATTGTATAGTGTATTTTTATACATTTGGGTGAATATGTATAAGGGGTCGATATATATATTTATATATATATAATTTATATATACATACTGTATATTATATAGTGATGTGATTTGATATAGTGAGGGGGTATTTAGTCAGCCACCAATTGTGCAAGTTCTCCCACTTAAATTGAGAGAGGCCTGTAGTTGATATTGCAGGTAGACATCAACTATGAGAGACAAAATGTGAAAACATATACAGAAAATCACATATATGGTTTTTAAAGAATTTATTTGCTAATTATAGTGGAAATAAGTATTGGGATTAGAGAGGTACGAATCGATTCGAACGAAGTGGAATTTGATACGAATTAAACAGAAAATTAGATTTGTTACCAATTTGAAGTTTACGCTGATTTGGTGGAACAAAGTTTTTCCCCCCCCGCTTTTTAGCTAAATGGCTGCAAGCACAACGTGTTACATGGGGCAAGAACTCTGGAGGAGAAAGGAACACCTGTATGACCTGTAAGCCTATCAACCACCGGCAGGCTTATGTGAAGTCACATCCCTATAAAAACTGTCAGCAATTTGCAATCTCTACATTTCACACTGCATGTGCTGTCTGTCTGCACCAACAGGTGGTGGCTACTGGGCAGCACTTTACCACCCCATGAAGAGAATCCCCTGACTACTGGGCAGCCAAACTTGATTCGTGGCAGCAACTTGCGGAGTTTCAGTAGAGAAGCTGTCCTGCCAGGCCAGTAGTTGGGTATCAGAGCGGGTGTTCTGTGCGGTGGGGGCCATCGTGATTCCAAGGAGAATCAGCTTGTCCACCCATAATGTGGAGAGACTGACCTTTGTCAAGATGAATTCAGTTATTGTATAGTTATTGCATGATTGTATAGTGTAAAGAGTTGTGGTCACATGACCTTCCCTCAGCCAGGCTGCCTGGAAGCCCTCTAGAATCTTCTGAGGAGGAGTCGTCCAAGTCAAACCTGTGAACCGAGGAGGAGCCAGTTGTGACTAGATGCTGAGTAGATTTTTAATCAGGATTTTGAGTAAACAGCTATTTAGACTGCTCTTAACATTCAGCCTAGGCCCCAGCTTCCAATTCCCTGATCTAGATAGAGATCTGTATTAAACAACACCAACATCCATTCCAGCACATGGAGCACCAAGGTGATCACAGCACTGTGAAAGATTTACTCAGAACGCACAAGCTGCCTACAGTCCATTCCTGTAGAGCGTCCTCATCTGTACCTCATATACCAGAATAGAGAACGCTGTACAAGGATCTTCTGCTCCTCTCAGCGCCTGTATGGTTCACTGTTGCTTTTATACTCCTCCAATGCCCAAAAATTTTATATGTTTTCAACAATAGGGGATACCAAATAGTATTACTGGAAAATACATCTCATCCGCGAAAAAAATTTTTTCCCACACATGGCCTCACTAACGGAAAAAATAAAATTTTATAGCCTACAAAAGGAGGGCATGTCTATAGGACAAACTACAGGGCGCTTCTTCCCTCTGTGCTTCGTTGTGCTCCCCTACGCAATACTTCCATATATGGGGTGTTTCCGTACTCAGGATATTGCATAATACATTTTAAATGGACTTTCTCTTTTTGGAAATGTGTAAATTTATGGCTAAATAAACGTATTACCAAAAAAATAGACCATTCTAAATGTCATCTCAATTTGACTTAATTACTATAAAGATCTCAAGGGGTTAACACCTTTCTAAAAGCTGTTTCTGATAGTTTGAGAGGTGCACATTTGAAAATTGGTTGATATATAGGGGATTTATAATATTTTATATTTCAAATTTCATTACAAACAATTTCATCCCAAAAAAGTCAATTCTGAATTCTCTTTGAAACTACAGAAAACTGATGTATGATTGTAAGCCGCGTGTCATTAAAATTATTGGCACTTTTACTACCCCGTCTCGTTGACGCCTCCGATCTGGAATGTCCAACAAGGATTGGGAGCTGCCGCGCTTTACTAAGATTGTGCATCCAATTTCCTGCATGATTTCACCATCTTCTTCCTAGTGCGTAAGTGCTGATCTTGCGACACAATTTTGAAAGTTAAATCCGTGGTTTTGTCAGATCATTCGCACTGTCAGACGGCCACGCACCTGATTTGTGTCGCATGGAAGCCGGCTCCACAATCCGATTGCGTGCGCCAAAACCCGGAGCAATTCTGTGCAAATCAGAAAAGTCGGGAAACCCACGGAAATCGTCCAATGTGCCCCTATCCAGACATTTAAAAAATCTTATGATATGTAAATCAGACATTGGGAAATTTTATTCAGCAACTTATTATCTGCCTGAAAACAAGATAGTTTCAAATTTTGAAAATGGCAATTATTTACTTTTTAAACACAAAACTTATCAGCCAAAATTTACCACTAAATTAAGTGCAACATGCAACGGAAAAACAATCTTAAAATTGTTTTGATAAGAAAAAGTGTTCAAAATTTATAACCATATACATCGACGCAAGTCAGAATACAGCAAATGGGGCTGAGCCTTAAAGGGGTATTCTCGTCTGGGCATTCACATTCAGTTTCATTAAACTGCCATATATCAACATTTCTTCTTTAAAAAAAAAAATGTTCCTGTGTGAAGATAAATTCTGATAAATATAGTGATATGGTCCCTTTGAAACAAGACTGTGTGCTTAGATACGGCCACCTCTGCTGAAAAGTTCTGAATATTAAATGTCCGAGGAGTTACTACTGCATGTCCCACAGCCGTCTCGTGGTAATAACGCTGAAGCCAGGTGGTTCAGGCAGGATTCAATACTCAGGACTCATGTCTGGCCACCGCTGCCAAAATGTGAGGTGATCGTTTCTAAGGGACAAAATGGCTACATTTATGAGAAATTATCTTCACAGAGGAACATTTTTTTAAATAACATCCAATTGAAGAAATGTTTACATATGACAAATGAAGTTAATTAAATGTAAATGCCCAGATGGGAGGCTCAGTCGGCCCATGCGGCACATTCATCATGCAAAGTCCAGCAGAAGCCCATCTTAAAGATGTACCAAAAAAAAAAGTTATGCACTCTGTCAGAGAAGTGCAGGGAGCGCCAGAATCTTGAGTACAGCACCAGAAATCCTGAATCTGGCACTCTGCACACTACAAGGCAAACTATATGTGCAGACTGCACTGTTCTTAGTAATGTGACCAATATTTCTGGATCCCTTGCAAAAGAATATGTGATTGATAAACAAGGATGCAACATTTTGGCACAGGAAAGCTTCTTTAGAGGAATCAGAAGACACATTTTACAAAATGTATCTCATAACACCAGATTACAGTTTTCCCATGGGTATTAGGGAACTCAGTTATACAGTCCATAGATATATGAGTCCAGATATTTTGGGGAAGAGTTAGAGGATGAAGGAGATCCTCCGGAGAATGACAAGGTCTTTCTGACATCACAGACCATGATAGCCACCAATAGGACCTTGACAACAATATATAGATTCAGCAATACCCGGGTGAACACCAAGAAGACCAATGTATCTCTTCAAGGACACAGAGTCGGAAATTAGGGGGAACAAACAGTTTCCCAATGGGTAGATTGTCAGGGCAGCATCTTGAGCATGAGAATGGCAGTGGCTAAGTCATGGTCAATGACAGAAATTAAAATACTCTGCTTAAGGCAAATAAATGTGTTGTCACACTACGTTCACCTCATCTTTTGTCCCTCTTCATATGGGCACAGAACTGAACTATTGGTGTAGATGCACCTCCTTGTTCAACTTTTATAAAAAAAGGGTCCATTTGGACCATAAACATCCACCTGCTGCTGTCTCATGGAAGGTTGACATGTTGGGGCTTATTTACTAAGGGTCGCACTACCCACTTTCATAGTATCATAGTATATCTGTAAGGGCCGAAAAAGACACAGGTCCATCAAGTCCAACCTTTAAAGGGGTTTGTATCACCAAGCAAATGGCTGTATTGGGTCCAATCATTGTAACAAGTACTTTCACCCATTTACACTTATTACAAAATATGCAGGCTTACTGAGTATAACTCCTTTTGTCCTGGTTGCTGCGCACCCTGCTGGTAGCTGTGTCCCGTCCTGAGCTACAGCTATCTGGCCGAGTCTGCGCACAAACATTCCCCCTGCTCTGTGCTACAGCATCCACGGGCTCACAGCTCCTTTCCACACCGAGAGATCAGCTGACACACCGCAGCCATAGGAAGTGAGAGAGGAGGAGGGCAGAGATTATGCTGTGATGGCCACTGCTTACCACTCCACAGGAGCCTACAGCAGCAGATACAAGGTAACTGCCGCCAGACATGACTATCTGCTGCACAAGGAGTCCTCCCTAACATGGATCATGCAATATAGCACCCTTGCTCCCTCCAACATTAGTCGGTCACACAGGTGGCTGCAGAGATAACACAAGTAACAGGCTGAGCCCGACCTCTCCTGATGCAGTCCTCCACCTGTACTCTCCTCCATTCACTGTCCCTCCATGCTACACTGCTGTCCTGCAAAGGGGCCCCTGTGCCTGACTAGCGGGAAGTCGCTAAAGATCAGTAACATTGAGAAGCTGTCACCTATTTATCTATCCTATTATCTATCTATCTATCTATCTATCATCTATCTTATCTATCGCTTCATATTATCTCATCTTCTACTACTATCTATCTATCTCTCTCCTATCTATCTCTCTATCTATCTATCCACTCAAATCTATCTATCTTGTATCTATCTACTCCTATTTTCTCTCAATCTATCTATCATCTCTATTTAGTATTATTTGATTTATCTATCTATCTATCTAATCCATCTATTATCTATCTATCTATCTATCCATCTCTATGTCTATCTATCTCTCATAGTTATCTATCCACTCATATCTATCTATGTATTATCTCATATCTATCTATCTCATCTATCTATATCTATCTATCTCTATTTGATCAGCAGCCTTTCAATCCTCCCCGCCCCGCTTTTCCTTATTTTTTCACTACTTCTATTACTCTCTGCGCTCATTTTTGATCATCGCTTTGGTCCTCCGTCTACTCGATGCCTTTGGCTCTCTATCATCTATTACCTGCTTGCCGTATGAAGAGGTGTGTCTACTTACACATGGTCAGGTCAACAGGGCCTTTGCTGGAGCCTTTTGTGCAAGTACCAATGGCAGTGTGACAGATACATGATACCACAAGTAAGTGATCACATGATCAAAATGAATCCCACCCCCTGATTCACATATCGTGTCTGGATGTCAAAATAATCCCCCTTACATTGCATAAAAATTATATACAGAAACTGGATATGTGCATACATATACAGTGCTAGTGCATACTATATAAATTATTTTGTAAACGTGTAAAGCACCTATTGTGCAAAGTGAATAAGTGACATGCAGACATTAAATTGAACCATTGTTCAAATAAAGGTTAACACACGTTATGTTCTCTCAAAGTGGCGTATCCTACATCGTCGATACCGATCCACGCCTGCGCGGGCCGACCAAAAACGAATCAGGAACGTAGGTGGAGCAAGCTCAAAAAAGGAGTCTACTGCGCATGACAGAGCTGTCAAACACAGCGCTGCTAGAATGAGGATGGTCTTCGTATAACAGGGGCAGTGCCACGTTGTCTAGGAACCACCTACGTCATGTGTAAACATCCACTGACATCCAGAGCGTCCCGGACACTGCACCAGCCATCTGTGTACACTATGGCAGAGAAGGTAAGCATGAAATGTGTATGAGAAGATCAATGGCACAGCGAGCTTTGCAAAAACAAAGGCATGTGGGCAGTGTATAATTGGGTTCACCCCCGTAAAGAGTGCAGGCATATAGCCAATGGCTTAGAGATAAATATCCCTGGCACCAATTGTGGTCCATTAGGACTATAGATGTGTTGTCACAATGCCCCAACGATATTCTGCCAGAAATCCAATAGTAGCCACTCCCATGGCGCATATTATGATCTCTCAAAGGTATATATAATATATCTTTAATGCAGTATAACCATAAAAAAGAAGAAAAAGCATAATTTGAGCGTTCCTAAAAATGGTATTGGCGGCCGTTGGCAGAGGAAGGCACATCAGCAGAGAAGGGATGGTTTTGTCAAATGATGCCAATAGGGCATTGCTGGGTACCATGATTCTACCTCCTCGACCTCTGGTTCATCGTTATGTACAAGACACAACAGATTTCCAATAAGAAGGCAGAGTATAATCATGATCCCCAGCAATGCCCTGTTGGCATCATTTGACGTGGTCTCCTTATACATGTCGATAGACCACCATAGAGGCTTTGCTGCGTTAAACGCAAACTAGCAACTATGCATTACACACCGAAAACACAACAGTTTGTCATAGACCTTTGGAATTGGTATTGAAAAACAATTATTTTTCTTTTTGGTGATGAATTTTATTTGCAGTTTGGGTTGTGGCAATTGGTGCTAATATGGCACCCACATATGCCAACATTGTCATGAGAGCCTTGGAGGAGGACGCCATCTATGTCTCCACTCACTTCAGGCATTGCCTGCGGTGGTGGAGGTACATGAGCCTGAACTCCTTGCATTCCACTCCTTCCTGAACACCATTGATGAATCCATCAAATTCACCCTAGTACATTCTAGAGATCTATTCAATTTCTAGATGTCCAAGTTACATTACATGACGGCATGGTAGAGACTGATCTCTACGTAAAACCCACAGATAGGAACACCTTACTTAGGTATGAGAGCCACCATCCTCGTGCATGGTAAAACATTACCCTATAGCCAGTTACTGAGAGTCAAAAGATTACAATGCCCACACAAGACGAATACTAATTTAACGACAATGGCCAATAAATTCTCCGCACGTGGCTACCCCGCCAAATAATTTGGACAAAACCAGCAAATCGACAGTCTCCCTATTAACTCCCTCCACTAAAAACCAGTCAACTCAGTCAATAGAACCATTTGTGTTACATACAACGAGCAGAGCACTGCTATTTCCAATACATCCGGAAACACTAGTCTAGCTGTCAGGCAGTCCTGTCCCGGTCGCAATCCCAATCCATTAAAGACAGACTAGTAAAACCGATGTGGGCCCGACACGCATTAACAGGCAACTTCCATATTTGGACAGTTGAACAGGGGATCTTTCCCTGCCGCAACTGTATCGACTGTAAACGATGAACAGAGGCTCCTCATTCACTCATAATAATACTGAGTATCGCGTTAAACATTATCTCAACTGTGCTAGTTGTTTTGTGATCTACATGCTGAGCTGCCCGTCGGTCTTCTTTACATTGGGGAAACGCTTGAATTTAAAGTCAGATTCAATCAACATAGGTACACATACCCAATGCTAGAAGGGATTTACCGGTGTCTAAACTTTTATTGAGGCAGGACATCTCGAAAGAGATTTCCGTTTCCAATTGATTGATCATGTGCCCCCATTAGGGAGAGGTGGATAGGGAACGCATTCTCAAAAGAAAGGAATTGCAGTGGATCCACACTTTAGACACTTTGAGACCCAGGGGTTAAATGTCGACTTTAATTGGTAACATCTGATGGGTTAATACATGTATAGTTCTGTGTCTTAACTTGCGGAGTTTCCTCCTGCCCTTACTGAGATATAGGTTGACAGTGATATAACCTGTTTTACATATCTCAATATTGTTACATGTATTTCAATTTTGTCAATTAAATTGTCATTAATTATTTTTTCTGCTTTTGCAGATTGTATCACTCTTAAAGCCACATCGGGACTATTCTCCCCATCCCTCTCCTGCTGATGCTGCCTCCCTCTGCCCAACGGCCGCCAATACCATTTTATGGAACGCTCAAATTATGCTTTTTCTTCTCTTTTTATGGTTATACGCATTAAAGATTATTATTAATACTTTGAGAGATCATGTTATGCGCCATGGGAGTGGCTACTATTGGATTTCTGGCAGAATATCGTTGGGACATTGTGACAACACATCTATAGTCCCTCATGACCCACAATTGTGCCAGGGACATTATCTCTAAGCCATTGGCTATATGCCTGCAACTCTTTACGGGGCTGAACCCCATTATACACGGCCCACACTGCCTTTTTTTTGCAAACCCTCCGCTTTGCCATTGATCTTCTCATATACATTTCATGCTTACCTTCTCTGCCATATTGTACACAGATGGCTGGTGCGGTGTCCGGACGCTCTGGATGTCAGTGTATGTTTACACATGGTGGTTCCAGACAACGCGGCACGGCCCTGTTATGCGCAGACCATCTTCATTCTAGCAGCGCTGTGTTTGCAGCTCCTGTCATGCGCAGTAGACTTCCCCCTTTTTTTGCAGCTTGCGTTCCACCTACGTTCCTCATTCGTTTTTGGTCGGCGTGCGCTAGGCTTCTACATTGCCCTTTTGTGCACTATCCGGGCTGAGAGGTGGTGAGATACCCTATACATTGTTTTTTAACCCTTTCTTTTTGTACACGGCTTGCAATTATACTTGTTGCACTTTCACTTTATTTGCACTTTGCACAGTAGGGGCTTTACAAGTTTACAAGTTTACAAAAATAATTTATATATTTATGCACTAGCAGTGTATATGTATGCACTATATCCAGTTTTCTATATAATCTTTTATGCAATGTAAGGGGAGATGTTTTGACATCCTGACACGATATGTTAATTCAGGGGGGGGGTTCATTTTGATCATGTGATCACTTACTTGTGGTATTACACTCACCGACCACTTTATTAGGTACACCATGCTAGTAACGGTTGGACCCCCTTTTGCCTTCAGAACTGCCTCAATTCTTTCGTGGCATAGATTCAAACAGGTGCTGGAAGCATTTCTCAGAATTTTGGTCCATATTGACATGATGGCATGACACAGTTGCCGCAGATTTGTCGGCTGACATCCATGATGCGCATCTCCGTTCCACAACATCCCAAAATCTCTATTGGATTGAGATCTGTGACTGTGGAGGCCATTTAGTACAGTGAACTCATTGTCATGTTCAAGAAACCAGTCCGATGATTCTAGCTTTATGACATGGCGCATATCCTGCTGAAGTAGCCATCAGATGTTGGGTACATTGTGGTCATAAAGGGATGACATGTCAGAAACAATACTCAGGGAGGCCGTGGCGTTGCAACGATGCTCAATTGGTACCAAGGGGCCCAAAGATGCCAAGAAAATATTCCCCACACCATGACACCACCACACCAGCCTACAGTTGATACAACAGGCAGGATCCACGCTTCATGTTGTTGACGCCAAATTCTGACCCTACCACCATGTCCGCAGCAGACCAGCGACGTTTTTCCAATCTTCACTGTCCAGTTTCCTGTTCTAGCTGAAGAGGTGGCACCCGGTGTGGTCTTCGCTGCTGTAGCCCATCTGCCTCAAAGTTCGATGTACTGTGCGTTCAGAGATGCTCTTTGCCTACCTTGGTTGTAACGGGTGGCGATTTGAGTCACTGTTGCCTTTCTATCACTCGAACCTGTTGCCCATTCTCCTCTGACCCTGGCATCAACAAGGCATTTCCACCCATAGAACTGCCGCTCCTGGATGTTTTTTTCTTTTTCGACACCATTCTTTGTAAACCCGAAGATGGTTGTGCATGAAAATCCCAGTAGATCAGCAGTTTCTGAATACTCCAGACCAGCCCTTCTGGCACCAACAACCATGCCATCAAAGGCACTCAAATCACCTTTCTTCCCCATACTTATGCTCGGTTTTGAACTGCAGGAGATTGTCTTGACCATGTCTACATGCACTAAATGCACTGAGTTGCAGCCATGTGATTGGCTGATTAGAAATTAAGTGTTAACAGAGCAGTTGGTCAGGTTGTAACCTAATAAAGTGGCCGGTGAGTTATGTATCCTGTCACCTAGTCACTTGGCTTGAAAAAGGCTCCTGGAGCCGAAATGTGCTGCTGTACCTTGTTGTACTTCTGAAACATGGAATAAAGCATTTCACTTTCTTCCCCTACTATTGACGCCCTGGAGTGCTGCTTAATTCTTGGTATTATCTATCTATCATTTATAAAGAAAGCGGGCAGCACTCCGAATTGTGGTAAAAAATTTAGTGTTTATATATTTGCTGAGGGACTTCAGGTCCAGTCCACGAACGCCGCACCCACCACTCAACGGTTTGTGCTGCTTGGACTTTCTTTCTCTATCTGTCTATCATCTATCTATCATCTATCTAATCGAATTAGTTGCAATTCCTACAAAATACACAGAAAGAATGCAATTAACTGCCCCAAAGTAACATACCAAAATACAAAAGTTATATTAAAAGTCATAAAAACAACTAAAAAGGTCCATGTTAATGCACCTAATTTTGTACTATCAATGTAGAGGTCTAGAAAAAGATGCAGGGACGCAAACTCCATGCGTACCCTCACTTCGAAGTGACGATACACGTGGGGTTTGCTTCCCTGCACCCATCTAGACTTCCGCCATGCATGTCAGCCTGACCGACCATGATGCTGTTAGAATACATACTACATGTGTACTATGTGCAGTGACCTGTGTAGTGTGCAGGGGGCGCCAGATTCAGGATTTCTGTGCACGTTCTTCATGAATCTGGTTTCCCCCTCACTGCTCCGACAGGTGCACCAACTTATTTTGGTGCACTTTTTAACATGGGGCTGTGACACATTTCTATTGGACTTTGCATGTTAATCTGGAGCACGGTCCGTCATCGGCACACACTATGATATCAGGAATGATGTATGATGTTTGCATGTCGGCTGACGTCATGTGTATGCAATAGGACAGCGTGGGAGCTAAACGAAGAGACAGCCTTGCTATAAGAAGAGACAGGCAATTGCTAATGAAGAGACAGCATTGCTATACGAAGAACATGCACTTGCTATATACGAGGGTGTGAACTTGCTATATACGAAGAGACGGCACTTGACTATATTACGAGGGGCAGGCACTGGCTAATAACTGGACGCTGGCACTTGTAGTTTGCTGGCTATATACTGGGGGCAGGGGGCGGCTAATCGGCTGGCTCTATAAAGGGTAGGAGGGGGGTGAACTTGGAGGAGAGGGGGGAGAGGTAAGGGGGGCTGGATAAGGGGGGGTATCGGGGGTGAAGGGTGTTAAGGGGGGGTCAGACTGAGGGTAAGGCTGGGTATATACTGGGGGGGGCATGTGCTGTCTAGATATACTGGGTGGAGGCTGTGACCAATGCATTTCCCACCAAAGGCTTATACTTGAGTCAGCAGGTTCTGCCTGTTTTTGTGTTAAAATTAGGTACCTCGGCTTATACTTGGGTCAGTCTTATGCTCGAGTATATACACAGACACATTATACGAGCTTTTTATTTGCTGTGACTGATTGCTATGAACAACATAGACTGTGTTATAGTTTTATAAATGAGGCTGATATGAAAGTTTCAGAATATGTTTTGAATATGTAGGTGTACATGTACAGTATATATATATATTATTATATATATATAATATATATATATATATAAAATCAAGAAAGCAGCAGCACATCCGGTAAAAGAAGTTGCAATGGGTGCCTATCCGTTGTCCCTGGCCGTCAGGGTTCTTGGATATACAGACGAAGGAAAACTGGCCAGCACTCCAAATAGTGAAAAAAACTTGGTGTTTATCCACCTCCCGTCAACGTTTTCGGCTGTGTTCAGGCCTTTGTCAAGTCGAGGTGTGTGAGTTACATACAGATATTTATAGTTCGCAGTGCAGTACATCATGTGCAACTGTAACATTACATTGTGTATATAGCAATCGTGTTATTCTTTTAAATACCATAATAAAAAGTTCCAATTGGTCAACTAAGTTACACAGTGAATCGCAAATCCTTAGATGGTATATATCAAAAAATCTAAATTGGTGACATGAATAAGTGAATAAGCTCACCATGTATAACGAGTACCCAAGCATTTTAGTGCTCGCTCATCTCTATTAATAAAATCTCACGAATAAACTTTAGACCCCCAAAAATAATTACCTATACATTGTATCTCATCCCGCAAATAATAAGCCTCATATGTTTGCATTACCAAAAAAATTAAAATTTATAGCTTGTGCAATGTGACAATATAAATCTGCTGTGAATGGCGCTGCTTACATTCTATCCCTGGCCGTGAGCCCATACAGCAGTTTACCACCACATATGGGGTATCAGTACACTCTGGAGAATTTGGGCATTAAAAGTTGCAGAGCATTTCATCATTTAAAATCCCAGTAGATCAGCAGTTTCTGAAATACTCAGACCAGCCCTTCTGGCACCAACAACCATGCCACATCCAAAGGCACTCAAATCACCTTTCTTCCCCATACTGATGCTCGGTTTGCCTACATAATTTTGGGAATGATTAATGAATTGGATGTATCACTGTATGGGGCGTAAAGGGCTGCCAACTTATCAGGGTGTTTCATATAATCAATACGATCACTCAATACGGAGCAGGTAAGGTGGCCCTCATAAAACATATAGGAATTATGATTAGTGTAACCCATGTAAATTCTCGTATGTATAATATAACCACAGTCCACTAAAAAACCTCTTTCAAAACCAGAGGATCATTGGTTAATGTGGCCCTCTAGTGAATAAAAACATAAAAGTGTTGGAATGAGGTGAATTTGAGTGGATCGTGTAATAGTGCGCATGTTCAATACTAAAGTTTTTTCAGAAACATAGGAGCAGGTATGTGGCCCTCCATAAAAATGGGGGGGCGTGTATATGGTACAGTTCAGGCCACGTGCACATGTAATAAGTTGGTGCAATGAGGTTACAGTCAATCCAAAAAGTGTCTCAAAACACATAAACACTGGACTAAGAAGGAGGGGCCAGTGTAGTTATGGTGGCTCCATCATATGCAAGGTAGACATCAACTATTGATAGACAAAATGGGGAAAACCCTATACAGAAAAAAATCACATTAAAGGGTGGTTAAAGAATATTATTTGCCTAATTAAGTGAGAAAAAACACAGATAATCTTTCCTCCCCGTCTGGAAGCATCTTCTGAGATTTGACCCTCGAATATTTTCCCCGATTCGGGGTGGGGTGGGGGGGACTCGATCAAATGGAATTTGATCTTTGTACTAACTAAGCTTTAAAAACGACGAAAAGTTCATGATTTGTTACCATCTCTAATGCTCTCTCTTCACTATTTCAATTATGAGTTTACCGCTGAATTTGATGGGAGGAAACAACAAGTTTTTTAAATCATACCAAGCACAACACATAAATCAATCCCAATAGTGCTAGATCTTTACCAAAAATAACAACACAAAAAAAAAAATACACGAACAATCACCCAAAACTCCCACTAAACAACAACAAAAAAGGTATAAAAAAGCTAAGAAAATTCCCTTAACAAACTGCAGCAACTAGGACAAGAAGCAGGGGTATAGTGACCCTCTGGACCAATGAGAAACAAAAATGCCAGAACGTTTCCTACATCTTATTCCCACCCCTTTTCCCTGACGAGGGCCCTACTTGAAATAATATACCCGTCAGCCTTCCTCATCCCCTAGTGGTACGAAAGGGGGAAACCCTAAAAGAGAAGGCCGCAAACTAAAGACGTCTGTTGGTTTTTACGAACAATGGCGCAAGCACCAGCTGGTTACATGGGGCACAGAACTCTGGGAAGGAGAAAGGACACACTGTATGACCTGTAAGCCTATCAACACCGGCAGGCTTATGTGAAGTCACATCCTATAAAAACTGTCACAATTTGCAATCTCTACATTCACACTGCATGTGCTGTCTGTCTGCACCAACAGGTGGTGGCCTACTTGGGCAGCACTTTACCACCCCATGAAGAGAATCCCCTGGACTACTGGGCAGCCAAACTTGATTCGTGGCAGCAACTTGCGGAGTTTTGCAGTAGAGAAGCTGTCCTGCCAGGCCATTAGTGTGGTTATCAGACGGGTGTTCTGTGCGTGGGGGCCATCGTGATTCCAAAGAAATCGCTTGTCCACAGCACATTAATGGTGAGAGAGCTGACCTTTGTCAAGATGAATTCTGTATTGTATAGTTATTGCATGTGTATGGTTGGAGTTGTGGTCACATGACCTTCCCTCAGCCAGGCTGCCTGGAAGCCTCTAGAATTCTGAGGGAGGAGTCGTCCAAGTCAAACTGTGAACCAGAGGGAGGAGCCAGTTGTGACTAGATGCTGAGTAGATTTTTAATCAGGATTTTGAGTAAACAGCTATTTAGACTGCTCTTAACATTCAGCCTAGGCCCCAGCTTCAATTCCCGATCTAGATAGAGATCTGTATTAAACCACACCAACATCCATTCCCAGCATTGGAGCACCAAGGTGATCACAGCACTGTGAAAGATTTACCTCAGAACGCAGCAAGCTGCCTACAGTCCATCCTGTAGAGCTTCCTCATCTGTAACCTCATATACCAGAAGAGAACGCGTACAAGGACTTCTGCCCTCTCACTCCCTGTAATGGTTCACTGTTGCTTTTATACTCTCCAATGCCCAAAAATTTTATATGTTTCAACAATAGATACCAAAATAGTATTACTGGAAAATACATCTCATCCCGCGAAAAAAATTTTTCCCCAACATGGCATCATCAACTAACGGAAAAAAAAAAAAATTTTAGCCTACAAAAGGAGGGCAATGTCTTAGACAAAACTACAGGGCGCTTCTTCCCTCTGTGCTTCGTTTGCTCCCCTACACAAGTTAACGTCCAAAATGGGGTGTTTCCGTACTCAGATAATTGCATAATACATTTTAAGATGGACTTTCTCTTTTTTGGAAATGTGTAAATTTATGGCTAATAAACGTATTACCAAAAATAGACCTTCTAAAGTCATCTCAATTTGACTTAATTATATAAAGATCTCAAGGGTTAACAACCTTCTAAAAGCTGTTTCTGATAGTTTGAGGTGCACATTTGAAATTGGTTATATATGGGGATTATAATATTTTATATTTCAATTTCATTACAAACAATTTCATCCCCAAAAATCCAATTCTGAATTCTCTTTAAACTACAGAAACTGAGTATGATTTGTAAGCCGCGTGTCATTAAAATATTTGGGCACTTTTACTTACCCCGTCTCGTTGACGCCTCCGATTCGGAATGTCCAACAAGGATTGGGAGCTGCCGCCGCGCTTTACTAAGATTGTGCATCCAATTTTCCTGCATGATTTCACCATCTTCTTCCTAGTGCATGTAAGTGCTGATCTTGCGACACATTTTGAAAGTTAATTCCGTGGTTTGTCCGAATCAGTCGCACTGTCAGACGGCCACGCACCTGATTTTGTCGCATGGAAGCCGGCTCCACAATCCGATTGCGTGCGCCAAAACCCGGAGCAATTCTGTGCAAATCAGAAAAAGTCGGGAAACCCGACGGAAATGCGTCCAATGTGCCCCATTATCCGACATTTAAAAATCTTATGATATGTGAAATCAGACATTGGGAAATGTTATTCAGCAACTTATTTATCTGCCGTAAAACAATGATAGTTTCAAATTTTGAAAATGGCAATTATTTAACTTTTTAAACACAAAACTTATCAGCCAAAATTTCCACTAAATTAAGTGCAACATGCAACAAAACAATCTTAAATTGTTTTGTATAAAAAAAAGTGTTCAAAATTTATAACCATATACATCGACGCAAGTCAGAATCAGCAAATGGGGCTGAGCCTTAAGGTGTATTCCGTCTGGGCATTCACATTCAGTTCATTAAACTGCCATATATCAACATTTCTTCTAAAAAAAAAAATGTTCCTGTGTGAAGATAATTTCTGATAAATATATGTGATATGTCCCTTTGAACAAGACTGTGTGCTTAGATACGGCCACCTCTGCTGAAAAGTTTCTGAATATTAAATGTCCGAGGAGTTTGCATGTCCACAGCCGTCTCGTGGTAATGAACGCTGAGCCAGGTGGTCAGGCAGGATTCAATACTCAGGACTCATGTCTGGCCACCGCTGCCAAAATGTGAGGTGATCGTTTCAAGGGACAAAATGGCTACATTGTGAAAATTATCTTCACAGAGGAACATTTTTTTAAATAACATCCAATTGAAGAAATGTTTAATATGAACAAATGAAGTTAATTAAATGTAAATCCACATGGGAGGCTCATCGGCCATGCGGCACATCATCATGCAAAGTCCAGCAGAAGCCCCTCTTAAAGATGTACCAAAAAAAAAAGTTATGCACTCTGTCGAGAAGTGCAGGGAGCGCCAGAATCTTGAGTAACATGCACCAGAAATCCTGAATCTGGCAGCCTCTGCACACTACAAAGCAAACTACATATAGTGCAGACTGCACTGTTCTAGTAAATGTGGACCATATTTTCTGGGATCCCTGCAAAAAAATATGTGATTGATAAACAAGGATGCAAGCATTTGGCACAGGAAAGCTTCTTTAAAGGAATCAGAAGACACATTTTACAAAATGTTATCTCATACACCCCGATTAACGTTTTCCCATGGGTATTAGGGAACTCAGTTAACAGTCCATAGATATAGAGTCCAGATATTTGGGGAAGAGTTAGAGGATGAAGGAGATCCTCCGAGAATGACAAGGTCTTTCTGGACATCCAGACCATGATAGCCCCATAGGACCTTGAACAACAATATATAGATTCAGCAATACCCGGGTGAACACCCAGAGAAACCAATGTAATCTCTTCAAGGACACAGGTCGGAAATTAGGGGAACAAACAGTTTCCCAATGGTAGATTGTCAGGGCAGCATCTTGAGCATTAGGAGTGCAGTGGCTAAGTCAGTTCAATGACAAAATTAAAAATACTCTGCTTAAGCAAATAAATTTGTGTGTCACACTACGTTTCACCTCATCTTTTGTCCCTCTTCATATGGGCACAGAACTGAACTATGGTGTAATGCACCTCCTTGTTCAACTTTATAAAAAAAGGGGTCCATTTGGACCAAAAACATCCACCCTGCGTCTGTCATCATGGAAGGTTGACATGTTGGGGCTTATTTACTAAGGGTCGCACTACCCACTTTCATAGTATCATAGTATATCTTGTAAGGCCGGAAAAGACACAAGTCCATCAAGTCCAACTCTAAAGGGGTTTGTATCACCATAGCAATGGCGTAATTGGGTCCAATGCATTGTAACAATACTTTCACCATTACATTACACTTATTACAAAATATGCGGGCTTACTGGATAATACACTCTTTTGTCCTGGTTGCTGGCCCCACCCTGGTAGCTGGTCCCGTCTGAGCTACAGCTGTCTGGCCGAGTCTGCGCACACATCCTCCCCCAGCTGCTCTGTGCTACAGATCACTCCACGGGCTCACAGCCTCCTCCACACCGAGAGATCAGCTGACACCCACACACAATAAAGGAAGTGAGAGAGGAGGGCAAGATTATGCTGTGTGGCCACTGCTTACCAGCTCCACAGGACCTACAGCAGCAGATACAAGGAACTGCCGCCAGACATGACTATCTGCTGCACAAGAGGAGTCCTCCCCTAAACATGGATCATAGCAATATACACCCTTGCTCCCTCCAACATTAGTCAGGTCACACAGGTGCTGCAGAGATAACACAATAACAGGCTGAGCTCCGACACTCTCCTGATGCAGTCCTCCACCTGTACTCTCCTCCATTCACTGTCCCTCCATGCTACACTGCTGTCCTGCAAAGGGGCCCCTGTGCCTGACACTGCAGGATCGTAAAGATCAGAACATGTGTAGAAAGCTGTCACCTATTTATACTATCCTATTATCTATCTATCTATCTATATACCTTCTATCATCATCATATCTATACTTTATCTACCCTACCATCTATCTATCTATCTATCTCTATCTACTTATCTCTCTCCCTATCTATCAATCTCATATCTATCTAATACATCCACATCACATCTATTACTGGATCTATCTCCTATGTATCTCCTCATATATCTACCATCTCATATGTATGTATGTATGTATTCTGTATGTATGTATCTATTCTATCTATCTATCTATCTATCTATCTATCTTACTATCTAGCTATCCATCTCTATGATCATCATCTCTATATATTCTCTTCATATCTTTACTCAGATCTCTATCCATATCTCCTCATTCATCAGATCTATCTATCTATACTATCTATTTCTATATTTTATTGAAGAAAGTTCAAGCGTGCACACAAAACAAAGGTGCAAGTTGGGTGCAAGCTCGCTTAGACCAGGCTCCAGGTGCTTCAAATGTAATCACCGAAATTAGCAGCACTCCTCAGGGCGTCCAATAGTTAGGTGAAGAAGTGAAAATGCTTATTCCAGTAGAAGTAAACACAAGGTACAGCAGCAACGTTTCGGCTCCAAGGAGCCTTTTCAAGCCAAGTGACATAGGTGTAACAGGATACTGAATACCACAAGTAAGTGATCACATGATCAAAATGAATCCCAACCCCCTGAATTCACATATCGTGTTGATGTCAAAAACTACCCCCTACATATGCAAAAGATTATCATACAGAAAACTGGATATAGTGCATCATATACATGCTGCATACAGTATATATAGGAGAAAATATTAGGTGTTTGTAAAATTGTAACGATCTATAGTCTGCAAAGTGCTAAAAAACAAAGTGACACGTGCAACATCGTATAATGCAATAGGAGCAGTGGCCAAAGAAACGGTAAAAACACATGTATCGGAGTATCTCACCACACTCTCACCGCGATAGGTGCCACAAGCAGTAAGAGCCTACCAGCCGTGACCAAAACGAATCAGGAACGTAGGTGGAACGCAAGCGCAAAAAAAGGGGCAAGTCTACTAGCCAAGAGCACAGGAGCTGTCAAACATCCAAGCGAAAAAGCCTGCTAGAATGAGGATGGTCTTCGTATAACAGGGAGTGCCGTCCGTTGTCTAGGAACCACTACGTCATGTGTAAACATACACTGACATCCAGAGCGTCCCGGAACTGCACACGCCATTGTGTACATATGGCGGAAATAAGCACTGAAATGTGTATGGAAAGATCAATGCCGCAAGCAGAAAAAGCTTGCAAAACAAAGCATTGGGCAGTGTATAATTGGGGTTCACCCCGTAAAGAGTGCAGAGCATATAGCCAATGCTTAGAGATAATATCCCTGGCACCAATTGTGGGTCCATTAGGACTATAGATGTGTTGTCACAATTGCCCCAACGATATTCTGCCAGAAATCCAATAGTAGCCACTCCCATGGCGCATATATGATCTCTCAAGGTTATTACATAATAATAATCTTAATGCAGTATAACCATACAAAGAGAAGAAAAGCATAATTGAGCGTTCTCATAAAAATGTATTCGGGCGGCCGTTGGGCAGAGGGAAGCAGCGCATCAGCAGGAGAAGGGATGGTTTTGTCAAATGATGCCAATAGGGCATTGAGGTACTCCTGATTCTACCTCCTGACCTCTGGTTCATCGTATGTACAAGACACAAACAGATTCCTTAACAAGCTCAAGGAGGTAGAATCATGGATCCCCAGCAATGCCCTGTTGGCCATCATTTGACGTGGTCTCCTTATACATGTCGATAGACCACCATAGAGGCTTATTGCTGCGTTTAAACGCAAACTAGCAACTAGCATTACACACCGAAAACACAACAGTTGTGCTCATAGACCTTTTGAATGGTATTGAAAAACATTATTTTCTTTTGGTGATGAATTTTATTTGCAGTTGATGGGTGTGGCAATTGGGCTCTAATATGGCACCCACATATGCCAACATTTCATGAGAGCCTTGGAGGAGGACGCCATCTATGTCTCCACTCACTTCAGCGCATTGCCTGCGGTGGTGGAGGTACATGAGCCTGAACTCCTTGCATTCCACTCCTCTGAACACCACCATTGATGAATCCATCAAATTCACCCTAGTACATTCTAGAGAGTCTATTCAATTTCTAGATGTCCAAGTTACTTACATGACGGCATGGTAGAGAATGATCTCTACGTAAAAACCCCAGATAGGAACACCTTACTTAGGTATGAGAGCCACCATCCTCGTGCGATGGTAAAAAACATTACCCTATAGCCAGTTACTGAGAGTCAAAAGGATTACAATGACCCACACAAGACGAATACTAATTAACGACAATGGCCAATAAATTCTCCGCACGTGGCTACCCCCGAGAATAATTTGGACAAAACACAGCAAATCGACAGTCTCCCTATTAACTCCCTCCACTAAAATTCCAGTGCAAATAGAATACCATTTGTGTCTACATACAACGAGCAGAGCACTGCTATTTCCAATATCATCCGGAAACACTAGTCTAAGCTGTCAGGCAGTCCTGTCCCGGTCGCAGATCCCACATCCATTAAAGACAGACTAGTAAAATCCGTGTGGGCCCGACAACGCATTACTAACAGGCAACTTCCATATTGTGGACAGTGAACAGGGGATCTTTCCCTGCCGCAAACTGTATCGACTGTAACGATGAACAGAGGCTCCTCATTCACTCATATAATATGAGTATCGCGTTAAACATTATCTCAACTGTGCTAGTTGTTTTGTGATCTACATGCTGAGCTGCCCGTGCGTCTTCTTCATTGGCGAAACGACTCTTGAATTTTAAAGTCAGATTCAATCAACATAGGTACACAATACGCCAATGCTAGAAGGGATTTACCGTGTCTAAACATTATATTGGCAGACATCTCGAAAGAGATTACGTTTCCATTGATTGATCATGTGCCCCCATTAGGGAGAGGTGGAGAAGGAATAGAGGATTACGTCAATCATAAAAATAAAAAATAGACCAGTGCATCATCCTAACTAGACACTTGAGACCCAAGGGGTTTAAATGTGCGACTTTAAATTGAGTAACATCTGATGGGTTAATACTATGTATAGTTCTGTGTCTAACTGCGGAGTTCCTCCTGCCTTACTGAAGATATAGGTTGACAGTGACTATATACCTGTTTTACATATCTCAATATTGTTCATGTATTTCAATTTTGTCAATTAAATTGTCATTAATTATTTTTCTGCTTTTGCAGATTTATTCAACGTCTTAAAGGCACAAATCGTTACGGACTTCTCCCATCCCTTTCTCCGCTGATGAGCTGCCTCCCTCTGCCCAACGCCGCCAATACCATTTTTATGGAACGCTCAAATTATGCTTTTTCTTCTCTTTTTATGGTTATACTGCATTAAAGATTATATTAATATAGCTTTGAGAGATCATGTTATGCGCCATGGGAGTGGCTACTATTGGATTTCTGGCCAGAATATCGTTGGGGACATTGTGACAACACATCTATAGTCCTCATGGACCCACAATTGGTGCCAGGGACATTATCTCTAAAGCCATTGGCTATATGCCTGCACCTTACGGGCTGAACCCCAATTATACATGCCCACACTGCCTTTGTTTTTGGCAAAGCCCTCCGCTTGCCATTGATTTCTCATATACATTTCATGCTTACCTTCTCTGCCATGTGTACACAGATGGCTGGTGCGGTGTCGGGACGCTCGGGATGTCAGTGTATGGTTACACATGGTGGTTCCCTAGACAACGCGGCACGGCCCTGTTATGCGCAGACCATCTTCATTCTAAGCAGCGCTGGTTTGACAGCTCCTGTCATGCGCAGTAGACTTCCCCCTTTTTTTGCAGCTTGCGTTCCACCTACGTTCCTCATTCGTTTTTTGTCGGCGTGCGCTAGGCCGTCTACATTGCCACTTTGTGCACTATCGCGGCTGAGAGGTGTGTGAGATACCCTACATGTGTTTTTTAACCCTTTCTTTTTGTACATGCTTGCAATTATACGTGTGCACTTGTCACTTTATTTGCACTTCACAGTAGTGCTTTACAAGTTTACAAGTTTACAAAAATAATTTAAGATTTATGCACTAGCAGTTAGTATATAGATCAACTAAATCGTTTTTATAGTACTCTTTTATGCAAGTAGGGGATTATGTTTGACATCCTGAACACGATATGTTAAATTCAGGGGGTGGGTTCATTTTGATCATGTGATCACTTACTTGTGGTATACACTCACGACCACTTTATTAGGTACATGCTCATGCTATACAACGGGTTGGACCCCTTTTTGCCTTCAGAACTGCCTCAATCTGCATAGATTTGCAATAAGGTCTGAAGCATTCCAGAGAATTGTGGCCATGACATCGAGGCTGGACACGTTGCCGCCGACTTTGCGCGCTTTGTCACATCCATGATGCGAATCTCCCGTTCCAAACACCCAAAGATGCTCTATGGATTGAGATCGGGTGACTGGGAGCATTTGAGTACAGTGAACTCATTGTCATTTAGAAGAAACCAGTCTGAGATATATTTATCTAGCTTTATGACATGGCGCATTATCCTGCTGAAAGTAGCCATCAGATGTTGGGTACACTGTGGTCATAAAGGGATGACATGGTCAGAAACAATACTCAGGGAGGCCGTGGCGTTGCAACGATGCTCAATTGTACCAAGGCGGGCCCAAAGAGTGCCAAGAAAATATTCCCCACACCATGACACCACCACCACCAGCCTGAACAGTTGATACAAGGCAGGATGGATCCACGCTTTCATGTATTGACCCAATTCTGACCCTAACATCCGAATTGTTGCGACGAGCAGACCAAGGACGTATTACGTTTCTACATTCCAGATTTCGCCTGGTGCCTTGTTCCTCCTGTTTCAGATAGCGTAGAAAGGAGGTGGCACCCGGGTGTGGTCTTCTGCTGCTGTAGCCCATCTGCCTCAAAGTTCGATGTTACATTGCGTTACAGAAGATGGCTCTTTGCCTACCTTGGTTGTAACGGGTGTGGCGATTGGGTCACTGTGCCTTCTATCAGTCAGTCGAACCTGTTGCCCATTCTCCTCTGACACCTCTGCATCAACAAGGCATTTCCACCCATAGAAACTGCCGCTCTCGCTAGATTTTTTTTTTTCGCGACCTTCTTGTAAACCCTAAAGATGGTGTGCATGAAAATCCCAGTAGAGCTCAGCAGTTTCTGAATACCTCCACACGCAGGCACCCACCATGGCACAACGATCCATTCCACTCAAAAGGCACTCAAATCACCTCTCACCCAACAACGCCGCTGGGTGAAAACGCGGAGATTGTCTTGACCAGTCTACATGCCTAAATGCACTGGAGTGCAGCCATGGATTGGCGTGAGAAATAAGTGTTAACGAGCAGTTGGTCAGGTTGTACCTAATAAAGTGGCCGGTGAGTGTATGTATCCTGTTCACCTAGTCACTTGGCTTGAAAAAGGCTCTGGAGCCGAAATGTTGCTGTACTGTACCTTGTTGTACTTCTGAAACATGGAATAAAGCATTTTCACTTTCTTCACCTAACTATTGACGCCCTGGAGTGCGCTGCTTAATTCTTGGTATTACTTATCTATCTATTTTAAAAGAAAGCGGGAGCACACTCCGAATTGTGGTAAAAAATAGGTAGTGTTAATAATAGTGCTAGGACTTCCAGCTGTCCAGTCCCAGGACGCCTGCACCCACCACATCAACGGTTTGTGCTGCTTGGACTTTCTTTCTCTATCTGTCTATCTATCTATCTATCTATCTATCTATCTATCTATCTATCTATCTATCGAATTAGTTGCAATTCCTTACAAAATACACAGAAAGAGATGCAATAATAACTGCCCCAAAGTAACATAACAAAATACAAAAGTTTATATAGTAAAAGTCATAAAAACACTAAAAAGGTCCATGTTAATTTGCACCTATATTTGTAACATCAATGTAGAGGTCTAGAAAAAATGCAGGGACGCAAACTCCATGCGTACCTCACTTCAAGTGACGATACACGTGGGGTTTGCTTCCCTGCCACCACATCTAGACTTCCGCCATGCATGTCAGCCTGACCGACCATGATGGTTTAGAATAAAATAAACCACATTAACCAAGAAAACAGGCCTACAATTTAGTTTTTAATGGCTTTCTGGACTTGTCAAGGGAACTGCACAAATTTGGCAACATGTGGCATAATAGTTTTGAGAAAGGTTGGCTTTTTGAAGCAGGGTGGGGACCAAACACCACCTCATGGTTGTTTTTATTACAGCTTGTAATGGTTTTTTATATAAGCCCCCTGACACCCTATAGATTCATTAGATTACAGCCCCCCCCCCGTCCCCACGCATTCCTTATGTACAGTTTTATGTTGGGCCTCCGCAGCAGCTTTGGACCTCAGCACTTGCCCAGGTACACCCAGTGCTGGCGCCGGCCCTGTTTATGATGTATATCAATGTATATATTAAAGGAAATCTGCCATCAGGATCACATATTTTCACCTAAAGATAGTTTCCCATAGACATATTACCGTAATAATACTCGAGTATAAGCAAGTTTTTCAGCAAAAAATGTGCTGAAAAAAAACAACGATGCTCGAGTCTATTAAAAATGTCAATGCTCACATTTCCAATGGGCCGGCTATATACTGGGGCATGGGCTGGCTATATACCGGAGGCTTGGGTGGCTAGCTAATACTGGGCAGAGGCTTTGACTAATGCATTTCCCACCTTAGGTTTGTACTCAATAGGTGTTAATATGGTAAAATAAGGTACCTCTGCTTTATTCGGATCGGCTTATACTCAAGTATATACGGTAATTCCCAATCTGCTTTTATTATTACATTACTGCTTCTGCGTACCTTAAAAGATCTAAAAGTTACCTGGCTCCCTGCAGTAAACAGGATTGAGTCATAGTGGCGTATGTTCCAAGGCTGTAATCAGCATCATTATTGAACCCTGCACTGCTAACGCTCTCCCCACTCCCTCATGTAGCCGTAACCTAACTCTGTACGCCAGGCATCTTTCTGTCAGCTCACGTCAGCAGGAGGAAGGCAGGAAGGAAGATCTATCAGAGCAGAGATCAGATATGATGATGTTAATAACATCAGGGAATCAGCGCCTCCTGAATCCATTAAAAATGGTGGAAGCAGTAATGTTAATTATAAAGCAGATTGGAAATTAGTATAGAAAGTCTATGGAAATGTGTCATTAGGTGAAAAGTGTGGATCCGATGACAGGTTCCTTAAAATATTATACCCATGAGGACACAGAACAACATGTCTTTCATCGTGTTTTAAAAAACAGTTAAAATAGTTTCTCATTATCATGAGCAAAAAATGTCTCTTTCCAGATACAAGGACATGTTAGCTAACATTCATATAAACAAATCACTTTATTATTGTTTGCATGAATACACACCATGCACAAAATATTTTTTTATTCAGCTGTAAAAACAGAAGTGAAAATATCAGGAATTTCCAGTTTGAGATCAAGTTTGAAGCTGTCACACCCTGTGTTCAACAATGTTAAGGCTACTCAATTTATATAGAGAGATAAATAATGTAATGCATGATTATTATTGATAATCAATGAAAATGGCAAGTATTTAATCAAAATATACTACATTTACAGCAACAAGAGTAGCCAAAATAGGCTAGTTGTGCTGTGGAAATACTGGTGTAGGCCTCATGTACACAAACTGTGTGTGCTTTCAGTATGAAACAAGTGAGTGTGGACTGAGGGGACTATTGTTTGTTTCCTGTGTGTCATTAGCGTGTGAATTCCCTCATGCACCGATGAGAGTAGGAAAAGATTACCCAAGTAGCAAACTCAGACAGGAATAGGCATTGTCTTATATTTGTGTGGGCTTCAATCACAGCATAAGAAGACATGAATACCATATTTACATGAATAGCCATTTTACAGGATCTGCCTCAGTGGGCATATCTGAACTCTAAAGGGGGCGGCAAAATATAAGACTATGATGTGGGTGCTTGGGTGCCCCTTCCTACCTAATCCCCAGATGTAAAAGCAATTTTGCATGTATCTTTAACCCCTAATGACCGGCCTCTGGGATTCTACGGCTGTCATTAAGGGTCTTTTTCTGATGCGACGCCTTTCTACGGCGGCGCTCAGAAGAAGATTTCAGGACATCGGGTTAGGTTGGTGCCGGTGATATCACGCCAGACCCGGCACTTCATGGGATCGGAAAAATTCAGATGCCGGGTGTTTAACCCCTTAAACGCCACGGTCAAGAATGACCGCAGCGTGTAAGTGTCCCCACGTGGATGACCCCCCCGTTTGCTTACCGGAGGGATCGATCCTCCTGTGCAGCCCCGGGGTCCGGCGAGTGCCTCTTCTCTCTCCGCCGGGTTCTGCCCCTGGCAAGACCCGACTGTATGTAACTGAGCATGCTCAGCATGCTCAGTTACTTACACTATACACTGCGATCAGATGAATGCTTGTTCAAGCCAAAAGGTGGAAAATGTAGAAAAGTTAAAGGAAACCTACCACTTGAAGTGGCAGGTTTCCGATGACAATACCGGGCACCAGCTCAGGGTGAGCTGGTGCCGAAGCTTATTTTAGTTAGTGTTTTAAACCGCGGTATCGCGGTTTAAAACACTTTTTAAACTTTATAGCCGGCGCAGGCAGGTACGCGCTCGGCGCTTACCATGCGCGCGGCTCTCATTCACTTCCTATGTAGCCGTGCGCACGGTAAGCGCCGAGCGCGCGTACTGCCTGCGCCGGCTATAAAGTTTAAAAGTGTTTTAAACCGCGATCCGCAGTTTAAACAACTAACTAAAATAAGCTCGGCACCAGCTCACCCTGAGCTGGTGCCCGTATGCCATCGGAAACCTGCCACTTCAAGTGGTAGGTTTCCTTTAATTAAGTCATTTTATAATTATAATTAAATAAACAATTGAAATTAAAGTCCCATAATCTCCCCAGTTACACATAAAAGGCAAAAAGTATATAAACACAAAAAAAACTTACATTTTTGGTATCACCGCGTCCGTATTAGTCTGTACAATAAATCTAAATCAATATTGAACCCGCTTGGTGAACGACGTAAAAAAAAACACGAAAAGCTTCCCGTAATATACAATTTTTCATCAAATACCATCACAAAAAAATGTTCTAAAAAGTGATCAAAAAAGTTACGTTCCCTAATATGATACGACTGAAAAGAACAACTCTTTATGCATAAAAAAATGAGCCCTCAACCAGATCTGACAACAGAAAAATACAGAAGTTATGGCCCTGAAAATTTGGCAATAGGAAAAGCAATGCGATTTTCTCCTATATTGGTTATGCTGAGTAAAATTGAGCAAAGATAAGAAAAACTATATAAATGAGGTATCACCGCAATCGTAGTGAACCAGAGAATAAAGATAAAAATTTTATGTTACGGTGAGCAGGGAAAAAAGAGTGCTAAAAATCCCAAATAAAAATTGATGATTTTGTTTGTGTCTCCCTTGAAATAGTTAATAAAATCTCACGAATAAACTTAGACCCCCAAAAATAATTACCTATACATTGTATCTCATCCCGCAAATAATAAGCCTCATATGTTTGCATTACCAAAAAAATTAAAATTTATAGCTTGTACAATGTGACAATATAAATCTGCTGTGAATGACGCTGCTTACATTCTATCCCTGGCCGTGAGCCCATACAGCAGTTTACCACCACATATAGGGTATCAGTACACTCTGGAGAATTTGGGCATTAAAAGTTGCAGAGCATTTCATCATTTAATTTATTATGAAACTCTCAGTTTTGGCCTAAATGATTTTATTTTCCCCAAAAATTCGAAACCCATGTGAAACACTTAAAGGGTTAATAGGCTCAATAGGAGTTGTTTTACATACGTTGAGCATGCATAAAATATCATCTCAACATAAAGCAGACATTCCATAATTGTTAATTATCAAGCTTTTTGGGTAGTTTTACTTCCTGTCTGAAAAGCAGAACATTTCAAACTTGGAAAATGAACAATTTTTACAAACTTTTGCCAAATTTTCACTTTTTTTCAGACCGAAACTTATCACTGAAATTTTACAACTAACATGAAGTACAATGCGTCACGAGAAAACATTCTCAAATTCACTTGGATATGTTAAAGTGTTCCGAAGTTATAACCAATTATCGTGAGACTGGGCAGATATGAAAAATCGAGTCTGGTCATTAACCTGAAAACTAGTGTCGGTGATAAGGGGTTAAGATACAGACCTGAAGGATGTACAGAGCAGCACAGATTTGTTTGTCTGTGTTGCTCCGTTGCTCTGCGTGCCTGCGCAGAGCAAAAGGCGGGAGAAGAGCCGGGAAGATGAAGAGGATGCAAGCGGCGACATGGGAGTTTGACTGGAGTTGAGGTAAGTAACTTCTTTATTATTTTTAGAAATGGCCAAATTACTACATCAACTATCACAAAGGGCTGCAAATTATAAAGTGGGCTGCATATTATGTAATATGGGACTTGAGCTGGACATTATATGACCCGGGGTTGACGTTATAAAATGTGACCATGGGGGACTTAATATTATAAAATCAGTGTGGGCTGAATAAAATATAACTTGAGGGTGAGGCTTTATATCAATTTTGAAGGGTGCTGCATATAATATAAATATAGGAAAAGGCTGTATTTAAATGGGAGGGGTGTTTACAGGGGTTACCGTTTGTAATGGGAGTGGGGGCTCTATATAGGGGCACAATTTAAATAAAATTGTATAGTGTATAGTTGTATACATGTGGGTGAATATGTATAAAGGGGTCAGATATATATATATATATATATATATATATATATATATACATACATGTATATATATAGTGATAGTGATATTGATATAGTGAGGGGGGTATTTAGTCAGCCACCAATTGTGCAAGTTCTCCCACTTAAAATTGAGAGAGGCCTGTAGTTGATATTGCAGGTAGACATCAACTATGAGAGACAAAATGTGAAAACATATACAGAAAATCACATTATATGGTTTTTAAAGAATTTATTTGCAAATTATAGTGGAAAATAAGTATTGGGATTAGAGATGGACGAATCGATTCGAACGAAGTGGAATTTGATACGAATTAAACAGAAAATTAGATTTGTTACTAATTCGATGTTTACGCTGATTTGTGGGAACAAAGTTTTTTCCCCCCGCTTTTTTAGCTAAATGGCTGCAAGCACAATGTGTTACATGGGGCAGAGAACTCTGGGAAGGAGAAAGGAACACCTGTATGACCTGTAAGCCTATCAACCACCGGCAGGCTTATGTGAAGTCACATCCCTATAAAAACTGTCAGCAATTTGCAATCTCTACATTTCACACTGCATGTGCTGTCTGTCTGCACCAACAGGTGGTGGCCTACTTGGGCAGCACTTTACCACCCCATGAAGAGAATCCCCTGGACTACTGGGCAGCCAAACTTGATTCGTGGCAGCAACTTGCGGAGTTTGCAGTAGAGAAGCTGTCCTGCCAGGCCAGTAGTGTGGCATCAGAGCGGGTGTTCTGTGCGGTGGGGGCCATCGTGATTCCAAGGAGAATCAGCTTGTCCACCCATAATGTGGAGAGACTGACCTTTGTCAAGATGAATTCAGTTATTGTATAGTTATTGCATGATTGTATAGGTGTAAGAGTTGTGGTCACATGACCTTCCCTCAGCCAGGCTGCCTGGAAGCCTCTAGAATCTTCTGAGGGAGGAGTCGTCCAAGTCAAACCTGTGAACCAGAGGGAGGAGCCAGTTGTGACTAGATGCTGAGTAGATTTTTAGTCAGGATTTTGAGTAAACAGCTATTTAGACTGCTCTTAACATTCAGCCTAGGCCCCAGCTTCCAATTCCCTGATCTAGATAGAGATCTGTATTAAACAACACCAACATCCATTCCCAGCATTGGAGCACCAAGGTGATCACAGCACTGTGAAAGATTTACCTCAGAACGCAGCAAGCTGCCTACAGTCCATTCCTGTAGAGCGTCCTCATCTGTAACCTCATATACCAGAATAGAGAACGCTGTACAAGGATCTTCTGCTCCTCTCAGCGCCTGTAATGGTTCACTGTTGCTTTTATACTCCTCCAATGCCCAAAAATTTTATATGTTTTCAACAATAGGGGATACCAAAATAGTATTACTGGAAAATACATCTCATCCCGCGAAAAAAATTTTTCCCACACATGGCCTCACTAACGGAAAAAATAAAATTTTTTAGCCTACAAAAGGAGGGCAATGTCTATAGGACAAAACTACAGGGCGCTTCTTCCCTCTGTGCTTCGTTGTGCTCCCCTACAGCAAGTAACGTCCATATATGGGGTGTTTCCGTACTCAGGATAAATTGCATAATACATTTTAAGATGGACTTTCTCTTTTTTGGAAATGTGTAAATTTATGGCTAAATAAACGTATTACCAAAAAAATAAGACCATTCTAAATTTCATCTCAATTTTGACTTAATTACTATAAAGATCTCAAGGGGTTAACAACCTTTCTAAAAGCTGTTTCTGATAGTTTGAGAGGTGCACATTTGAAAATTGGTTGATATATAGGGGATTTATAATATTTTATATTTCAAATTTCATTACAAACAATAATGATCCCCAAAAAAGTCAATTCTGAATTCTCTTTGAAACTACAGAAAACTGATGTTTGATTTGTAAGCCGCGTGTCATTAAAATATATTGGGCACTTTTACTTACCCCGTCTCGTTGACGCCTCCGATCTGGAATGTCCAACAAGGATTGGGAGCTGCCGCGCTTTACTAAGATCGTGCATCCAATTTCCTGCATGAGTTCACCATCTTCTTCCTGGTGCATGTAAGTGCTGATCTTGCGACACAATTTTGAAAGTTAAATTCCGTGGTTTGTCCGAATCAGTCGCACTGTCAGACGGCCACGCACCTGATTTGTGTCGCATGGAAGCCGGCTCCACAATCCGATTGCGTGCGCCAAAAACCCGGAGCAATTCTGTGCAAATCAGAAAAAGTCGGGAAACCCGACGGAAATGCGTCCAATGTGCCCCATTATCCAGACATTTCAAAAATCTTATGATATGTAAATCAGACATATGGGAAATGTTATTGAGCAACTTATTTATCTGCCTGAAAACAAGATAGTTTAAAATTTTGAAAATGGCAATTATTTAACTTTTTAAACACAAAACTTATCAGCCAAAATTTACCACTAAATTAAGTGCAACATGCAACGGAAAAACAATCTTAAAATTGTTTTGAAAAGAAAAAGTGTTCAAAATTTATAACCATATACAGGCGGTCCCCTACTTAAGAACACCTGACTTACAGACGACACCTAGTTACAAACAGACCCCTGGTAATTGGTAATTTACTCTACTTTAGCCCTATGCTATAATAATCAGCTGTAACAGTTATCACAGGTCTCTGTAATGAAGCTTTATTGTTAATCCTGGTTCTTATGACAATCCAACATTTATAAAATCTGATTGTCACAGAGACCAAAAAAAAATTTGGTTGGGGTTACAATTATAAAATATACAGTTCCAACTTACATACAAATTCAACTTAAGAACAAACCTACAGACCCTATCTTGTACGTAACATGCCTGTACATCGACGCAAGTCAGAATACAGCAAATGGGGCTGAGCCTTAAAGGGGTATTCTCGTCTGGGCATTCACATTCAGTTTCATTAAACTGCCATATATTAACATTTCTTCTTTAAAAAAAAAGAAAATGTTCCTGTGTGAAGATAAATTCTGATAAATATAGTGATATGGCCCCTTTGAAACAAGACTGTGTGCTTAGATACGGCCACCTCTGCTGAAAAAGTTTCTGAATATTAAATGTCCGAGGAGTTACTGCATGTCCCACAGCCGTCTCGTGGTAATGAACACTGAAGCCAGGTGGTCAGGCAGGATTCAATACTCAGGACTCATGTCTGGCCACCGCTGCCAAAATGTGAGGTGATCGTATCCGACAAAGCTATCTCGTTTCTAAGGGACAACATGGCTACATTTATGAGAAATTATCTTCACACAGGAACATTTTTTTAAATGACATCCAATTGAAGAAATGTTTACATATGACAAATGAAGTTAATTAAATGTAAATGCCCAGATGGGAGGCTCAGTCGGCCCGTGCGGCACATTCATCATGCAAAGTCCAGCAGAAGCCCCATCTTAAAGGTGTTCCAAAAAAAAAAGTTATGCACTCTGTCAGAGAAGTGCAGGGAGCGCCAGAATCTTGAGTAACATGCACCAGAAATCCTGAATCTGGCAGCCTCTGCACACTACAAAGGCAAACTACATATAGTGCAGACTGCACTGTTCTTAGTAAATGTGGACCAATATTTTCTGGGATCCCTTGCAAAAGAAATATGTGATTGATAAACAAGGATGCAAGCATTTTGGCACAGGAAAGCTGCTTTAGAGGAATCAGAAGACACATTTTAGAAAATGTATCTCATAACACCCAGATTACAGTTTTCCCATGGGTATTAGGGAACTCAGTTATACAGTCCATAGATATATGAGTCCAGATTTTTTGGGGAAGAGTTAGAGGATGAAGGAGATCCTCCAGAGAATGACAAGGTCTTTCTGGACATCACAGGACCATGATAGCCACCAATAGGACCTTGACAACAAATATATAGATTCAGCAATACCCGGGTGAACACCCAGAGAAGACCAATATATCTCTTCAAGGACACAGAGTCGGAAATTAGGGGGAACAAACAGTTTCCCAATGGGTAGATTGTCAGGGCAGCATCTTGAGCATTAGGAATGGCAGTGGCTAAGTCATGGTCAATGACAGAAATTAAAATACTCTGCTTAAGGCAAATAAATTTGTGTGTCACACTACGTTCACCTCATCTTTTGTCCCTCTTCATATGGGCACAGAACTGAACTATTGGTGTAGATGCACCTCCTTGTTCAACTTTTATAAAAAAAGGGTCCATTTGGACCATAAACATCCACCTGCTGCTGTCATCATGGAAGGTTGACATGTTGGGGCTTATTTACTAAGGGTCGCACTACCCACTTTCATAGTATCATAGTATATACTGTAAGGCCGGAAAAAGACACAAGTCCATCAAGTCCAACCTTTAAAGGGGTTGTATCACCATAGCAAATGGCTGTAATTGGGTCCAATGCATTGTAACAAGTACTTTCACCATTTACACTTATTACAAAATATGCAGGCTTACTGAGATAACTCCTTTTGTCCTGGTTGCTGGCGCACCCTGCTGGTAGCTGTGTCCCGTCCTGAGCTACAGCTGATCTGGCCGAGTCTGCGCACAAACATTCCCCCAGCTGCTCTGTGCTACAGATCACTCCACGGGCTCACAGCTCCTTTCCACACCGAGAGATCAGCTGACACACCGCAGCCAATAGGAAGTGAGAGAGGAGGAGGGGCAGAGATTATGCTGTGATGGCCACTGCTTACCAGCTCCACAGGAGCCTACAGCAGCAGATACAAGGTAACTGCCGCCAGACATGACTATCTGCTGCACAGAGGAGTCCTCCCCTAACATGGATCATAGCAATATAGCAGCCCTTGCTCCCTCCAACATTAGTCAGGTCACACAGGTGGCTGCAGAGATAACACAAGTAACAGGCTGAGCTCCGACCTCTCCTGATGCAGTCCTCCACCTGTACTCTCCTCCATTCACTGTCCCTCCATGCTACACTGCTGTCCTGCAAAGGGGCCCCTGTGCCTGACTAGCAGGGAAGTCGCTAAAGATCAGTAACATGTGAGAAGCTGTCACCTATTTATCTATCCTATTATCTATCTATCTATCTATCTATCTATCTATCCATCTCATATCTATCCGTCCATCTATCTATCTATCTATCTATCTATCTATCTATCTCTCTCCTATCTATCTCTCATATCTATCTATCCATCTCAAATCTATCTATCTATGTATCTATCTATCTCCTATTTATCTCTCATATCTATCTATCCATCTCATATGTATGTATGTATGTATGTATGTATGTATGTATCTATCTATCTATCTATCTATCTATCTATCTATCTATCTATCTATCTATCCATCTTCTATGTATCTATCTATCTCTCATAGTTATCTATCCATCTCATATCTATCTATGTATCTATCTCATATCTATCTATCTATCTATCTATCTATCTATCTATCTATCTATTTGTAGAAAGTTCAAGCAGCACACAAACAAAGGTGCAGGTGGGTGCAAGCTCGCTTAGACCAGGCTCCAGGTGCTTCAAATGTAATACACGAGAATTAAGCAGCACTTCAGGGCGTCAATAGTTAGGTGAAGAAAGTGAAAATGCTTTATTCCATGTTCAGAAGTACAACAAGGTACAGCAGCAACGTTTCGGCTCCAAGGAGCCTTTTTCAAGCCAAGTGACATAGGTGAACAGGATACATGAATACCACAAGTAAGTGATCACATGATCAAAATGAATCCCACCCCCTGAATTCACATATCGTGTCTGGATGTCAAAACATAATCCCCCTTACATTGCATAAAAGATTATATACAGAAAACTGGATATAGTGCATACATATACAGTGCTAGTGCATACATATATAAATTATTTTTGTAAACTTGTAAAGCACCTATTGTGCAAAGTGCAAATAAAGTGACAAGTGCAACAAGTATAATTGCAAGCAGTGTACAAAAAGAAAGGGTTAAAAACACATGTATCGGGTATCTCACCACCTCTCAGCCGCGATAGTGCACAAAAGGGCAATGTAGACGCCTAGCGCGGGCCGACCAAAAACGAATCAGGAACGTAGGTGGAACGCAAGCTGCAAAAAAAGGGGGAAGTCTACTGCGCATGACAGGAGCTGTCAAACACAGCGCTGCTAGAATGAGGATGGTCTTCGTATAACAGGGGCCGTGCCGCGTTGTCTAGGGAACCACCTACGTCATGTGTAAACATACACTGACATCCAGAGCGTCCCGGACACTGCACCAGCCATCTGTGTACACTATGGCAGAGAAGGTAAGCATGAAATGTGTATGAGAAGATCAATGGCACAGCGGAGCTTTGCAAAAACAAAGGCAGTGTGGGCAGTGTATAATTGGGGTTCACCCCCGTAAAGAGTGCAGGCATATAGCCAATGGCTTAGAGATAATATCCCTGGCACCAATTGTGGGTCCATTAGGGACTATAGATGTGTTGTCACAATGCCCCAACGATATTCTGCCAGAAATCCAATAGTAGCCACTCCCATGGCGCATATTATGATCTCTCAAAGGTATATTAATAATATAATCTTTAATGCAGTATAACCATAAAAAGAGAAGAAAAAGCATAATTTGAGCGTTCCATAAAAATGGTATTGGCGGCCGTTGGGCAGAGGGAAGGCAGCATCAGCAGGAGAAGGGATGGTTTTGTCAAATGATGCCAATAGGGCATTGCAGGGTATCCATGATTCTACCTCCTCGACCTCTGGTTCATCGTATGTACAAGACACAACAGATTTCCTTAACAAGCTCAAGGAGGTAGAATCATGGATCCCCAGCAATGCCCTGTTGGCATCATTTGACGTGGTCTCCTTATACATGTCGATAGACCACCATAGAGGCTTTGCTGCGGTTAAACGCAAACTAGCAACTATGCATTACACACCGAAAACACAACAGTTTGTCATAGACCTTTTGGAATTGGTATTGAAAAACAATTATTTTCTTTTTGGTGATGAATTTTATTTGCAGTTGATGGGTGTGGCAATTGGGTCTAATATGGCACCCACATATGCCAACATTGTCATGAGAGCCTTGGAGGAGGACGCCATCTATGTCTCCACTCACTTCAGGCATTGCCTGCGGTGGTGGAGGTACATGAGCCTGAACTCCTTGCATTCCACTCCTTCCTGAACACCATTGATGAATCCATCAAATTCACCCTAGTACATTCTAGAGAGTCTATTCAATTTCTAGATGTCCAAGTTACATTACATGACGGCATGGTAGAGACTGATCTCTACGTAAAACCCACAGATAGGAACACCTTACTTAGGTATGAGAGCCACCATCCTCGTGCGATGGTAAAAACATTACCCTATAGCCAGTTACTGAGAGTCAAAAGGATTACAAGTGACCCACACAAGACGAATACTAATTTAACGACAATGGCCAATAAATTCTCCGCACGTGGCTACCCCCGCAGAATAATTTGGACAAAACACAGCAAATCGACAGTCTCCCTATTAACTCCCTCCACTAAAAATTCCAGTGCAAATAGAATACCATTTGTGTCTACATACAACGAGCAGAGCACTGCTATTTCCAATATCATCCGGAAACACTAGTCTAAGCTGTCAGGCAGTCCTGTCCCGGTCGCAGATCCCAATCCATTAAAGACAGACTAGTAAAATCCGATGTGGGCCCGACACGCATTAACAGGCAAACTTCCATATTTGGACAGTTGAACAGGGGATCTTTCCCCTGCCGCAACTGTATCGACTGTAAACAGATGAACAGAGGCTCCTCATTCACTCATAATAATACTGAGTATCGCGTTAAACATTATCTCAACTGTGCTAGTTGTTTTGTGATCTACATGCTGAGCTGCCCGTGCGGTCTTCTTTACATTGGGGAAACGACCTTTGAATTTAAAGTCAGATTCAATCAACATAGGTACACAATACGCCAATGCTAGAAGGGATTTACCGGTGTCTAAACATTTTATTGAGGCAGGACATCTCGAAAGAGATTTACGTTTCCAATTGATTGATCATGTGCCCCCATTAGGGAGAGGTGGAGATAGGGAACGCATTCTCAAAAGAAAGGAATTGCAGTGCATCCACACTTTAGACACTTTGAGACCCAAGGGGTTAAATGTCGACTTTAAATTGAGTAACATCTGATGGGTTAATACTATGTATAGTTCTGTGTCTTAACTTGCGGAGTTTCCTCCTGCCCTTACTGAGATATAGGTTGACAGTGACTATAACCTGTTTTACATATCTCAATATTGTTACATGTATTTCAATTTTGTCAATTAAATTGTCATTAATTATTTTTTCTGCTTTTGCAGATTGTATCACGTCTTAAAGGCCACATCGGGACTATTCTCACCATCCCTTCTCCTGCTGATGCTGCCTCCCCTCTGCCCAACGGCCGCCAATACCATTTTTATGGAACGCTCAAATTATGCTTTTTCTTCTCTTTTTATGGTTATACTGCATTAAAGATTATATTATTAATATAGCTTTGAGAGATCATGTTATGCGCCATGGGAGTGGCTACTATTGGATTTCTGGCAGAATATCGTTGGGACATTGTGACAACACATCTATAGTCCCTCATGGACCCACAATTGGTGCCAGGGACATTATCTCTAAGCCATTGGCTATATGCCTGCACTCTTTACGGGGCTGAACCCCAATTATACACTGCCCACACTGCCTTTGTTTTTGCAAAGCCCTCCGCTGTGCCATTGATCTTCTCATATACATTTCATGCTTACCTTCTCTGCCATAGTGTACACAGATGGCTGGTGCGGTGTCCGGGACGCTCTGGATGTCAGTGTATGTTTACACATGGTGGTTCCCTAGACAACGCGGCACGGCCCCTGTTATGCGCAGACCATCTTCATTCTAGCAGCGCTGTGTTTGACAGCTCCTGTCATGCGCAGTAGACTTCCCCCTTTTTTTGCAGCTTGCGTTCCACCTACGTTCCTCATTCGTTTTTGGTCGGCGTGCGCTAGGCGTCTACATTGCCCTTTTGTGCACTATCGCGGCTGAGAGGTGGTGAGATACCCTATACATGTGTTTTTAACCCTTTCTTTTTGTACACTGCTTGCAATTATACTTGTTGCACTTGTCACTTTATTTGCACTTTGCACAGTAGGTGCTTTACAAGTTTACAAGTTTACAAAAATAATTTATATATTTATGCACTAGCAGTGTATATGTATGCACTATATCCAGTTTTCTGTATATAATCTTTTATGCAATGTAAGGGGGATTATGTTTTGACATCCTGACACGATATGTTAATTCAGGGGGTGGGGTTCATTTTGATCATGTGATCACTTACTTGTGGTATATACACTCACCGACCACTTTATTAGGTACACCATGCTAGTAACGGGTTGGACCCCCTTTTGCCTTCAGAACTGCCTCAATTCTTTGTGGCATAGATTCAACAAGGTGCTGGAAGCATTTCTCAGAGATTTTGGTCCATATTGACATGATGGCATGACACAGTTGCCGCAGATTTGTCGGCTGCACATCCATGATGCGAATCTCCCGTTCCACAACATCCCAAAGATGCTCTATTGGATTGAGATCTGGTGACTGTGGAGGCCATTTGAGTACAGTGAACTCATTGTCATGTTCAAGAAACCAGTCTGAGATGATTCTAGCTTTATGACATGGCGCATTATCCTGCTGAAAGTAGCCATCAGATGTTGGGTACATTGTGGTCATAAAGGGATGGACATGGTCAGAAACAATACTCAGGGAGGCCGTGGCGTTGCAACGATGCTCAATTGGTACCAAGGGGCCCAAAGAGTGCCAAGAAAATATTCCCCACACCATGACCACCACCACCAGCCTGAACAGTTGATACAAGGCAGGATGGATCCACGCTTTCATGTTGTTGACGCCAAATTCTGACCCTACCATCCGAATGTCGCAGCAGACCAGGCGACGTTTTTCCAATCTTCTACTGTCCAGTTTCCTGTTCTTAGCTGAAAGGAGTGGCACCCGGTGTGGTCTTCTGCTGCTGTAGCCCATCTGCCTCAAAGTTCGACGTACTGTGCGTAGAGAGCTCTTGCCTACCTTGGTTGTAACGGGTGGCGATTTGAGTCACTGTTGCCTTTTATCAGCTCGAACCTGTTGCCATTCTCCTCTGACCCTCGGCATCAACAAGGCATTTCCACCCATAGAACTGCCGCTCACTGGATGTTTTTTCTTTTTGAACCATTCTTTGTAAACCCTAAAGATGGTTGTGCATGAAAATCCCAGTAGACAGCAGTTTCTGAAATACTCCGACCAGCCCTTCTGGCACCAACAACCATGCCACATCAAAGGCACTCAAATCACTTTCTTCCCCATACTGTGCTCGGTTTGAACTGCAGGAGATGTTCTTGACCATGTCTACATGCCTAAATGCACTGAGTTGCAGCCATGTGATTGGCTGATTAGAAATTAAGTGTTAACGAGCAGTTGGTCAGGTGTACCTAATAAAGTGGCCGGTGAGTGTATGTATCCTGTTCACCTATGTCATCTGGCTTGAAAAAGGCTCCTGGAGCCGAAATGTGCTGCTGCGTACTTGTTGTACTTCTGAACATGGAATAAAGCATTTTCACTTTCTCACCAACTATTGACGCCCTGGGTGCTGCTTAATTCTTGTGTATTATCTACTATCTATTATATAAGAAAGCGGGCAGCACTCCGAATTGTGGTAAAAAATAGTAGTGTTTATATATATTGCTGAGGGACTTCAGGTCCAGTCCCAGGACGCCTGCACCCACCACATCATCAAGGTTTGTGCTGCTTGGACTTCTCTTCTCTATATGTCTATCTATCTATCTACTATCTATCTATCGCAATTAGTTGCAATTCTACAAAATACACAGAAAGAGATGCAATTAAAGCCCCAAAGTAACCATACAAAATACAAAAGTTTATAGTAAAAGTCATAAAAACAACAAAAGGTCCATGTTAATGCACCTAATTTTGTACAATCAATGTAGAGGTCTAGAAAAATGCAGGGACGGCAAACTCCATGCGTACCCTCACTTCGAAGTGACGATACACGTGGGGTTTGCTTCCCTGCACCCATCTAGACTTCCGCCATGCATGTCAGCCTGACCGACCATGATGCTGTTAGAATACCATACTACTGTGTACTATGTGCAGTGACCTGTTGGAGTGTGCAGGGGGCGCCAGATTCAGGATTTCTGGTGCACGTTCTTCATGAATCTGGTGCCCCCTGCACTGCTCCGAAAGAGTGCACCAACTTATTTTGGTGCACTTTTAACATGGGGCGTGTGACACATTTCTATTGGACTTTGCATGTTAAATCTGGAGCACGGTCCGTCATCGGCACACACTATGATATCAGGAATGATGTATGATGTTTGCATGTCGGCTGACGTCATGGTGTATGCAATAGGACAGCGTGGGAGCTGAGACGAAAAGAGACGGCCTGCTATAAAAGAAGAGACCGGCACTTGCTATAAATGAAGAGACGGCACTTGCTATATACGAAGAGACAGGCACTTGCTATATACGAGGGGGCGTGAACTTGCTATATACGAAGAGACCGGCACTTGCTAATATTACGAGGGGCAGGCACTGGCTAATACTGGGGACGGCTGGCTATATACTTGGAGGTTGCTGGCTATATACGGGGGCAGGGGGCTATTGGCTGTATACAAAGGGCAGGTGTGTCTATATACTAGAGGGTAGAGGCTGGGTATATACTGGGGGGGGCATGTGCTGTCTAGTATATACTGGGTGGAGGCTGTGACCAATGCATTTCCCACCAAAGGCTTATACTTGAGTCAGCAGGTTCTGCCTGTTTTTGTGTTAAAATTAGGTACCTGGCTTATACTTGGGTCAGTTATGTCGAGTATATACACAGACACATATAACTGAGCTTTTTATTTGCGTGTGACGATTGCTATGAACAACATAGACTGTGTTATAGTTTTATAAATGAGGCTGATATGAAAGTTTCAGAATATGTTTTGAATATGTAGGTGTACATGTACAGATATATATATATATATATTATATATATTAATATATATATATATATATATAAAATCAAGAAAAGCAGCAGCACAGTCCAGGTAAGAAGTTGCAATGGGTGCCTATCCTGTCCCTGGCCAGTCAGGGTTCTTGGATATACAGACGAAGAAAATGGCAGCACTCCAAAATAGTGAAAAAAACTTGGTGTTTATCCACCTCCCGCAACGTTTCGGCTGTTGTTCAGCCTTTGTCAAGCGAAGGGTTGTGTAGTTACATACAGATATTTATAGTCGCAGTGCAGTGACATCATGTGCAATTGTAAACATTACATGTGTATATACAATCGTGTTTTCTTTAATACAATAATAAAAAGGCCCAATTGGTCAATAAGTACAACAGTGAAATCGCAATCCTTAGATGGTATATATCAAAACATCTAAATTGTGACATGAATAAGTGAATATAGCTCACCATGTGGAGCCTCCTTTGCAGAGAAAAATCAAAAACAAACGCGTCAATGCGTCTCAGCAGCGATACTAGCGCTGCCCTGACCGTTAGTGGGGAGCAGATTCCGTAGGCGCATGATCACCGATGCGCGTTTGAGTACGTACTGAGTTAGACACAACTACGGACGCCATCTTGAAAGAGGGATATCCTCCGCATGTGCAAGATTAAAAGTAATGTATACTATGGTCAGTGGCGCAGACTCGGTCTATCACTAGGAGGTCCGTACAGCGCCCCATTAGAAGGGGACACGGTCAGCATTCATGGTATGGCAAAAAAAAGGTCCAATATATAATAAACGGTACCCTATGTTGATAAACAGAAGAGGGTTATTCATATTGAGTACCACAAAGGCCCAAAATTATGGGGCCAATTAGGGAAGGTCCACAAAAATAAGTATATTGCACAAACAATGTGGGTAACAACGAGTGCAAAAGACTGCAATAGTGTAAATGGAGAAACCGCAGCCTATAGCGAACAGAAATGAACCCATCTCGATCGCTAATCTTCTGCAGTCAACCCCCACTAGTGAACCTAAAGGATGTAGCCCTGGTGGTCGGTTGTTGAACTGTTGCCTAAATAGAATTATAAAGATATAGGACCTAAAAAATGAATCCAGTTGGAAGTTCAGGATCGCAAATGATCTGCCTACCCCAGTACATTGCGTCACGGAAAAAAAAGGTATTTAGAAAGAATATGCAATTACTTTATTTATACAAAAAAAAATTAAAAAAAACAAATTAGGGAAGCATATAAAAAAGGCTCTAAAGGAGGAATCCACAAAAGGTTGTCCAACATAGGTAGTATGGGCAGTGACATAGTGCGGAGCGTGATCTAGGGAAAAAGGCAAATCAGAATTAGTATCAGCTGGTTAAAGACACAAAACAAATAAAGAAGTGAAGGAAAGGAATATGGATATGAGAGGGAAAGTATGGCAAACAGTCACTCTAAAAAAATCCCCGAGTTTTTAAAGTCACATTAAGCCCATGTGGGCTTTAATGTATTCAATTTGAAAATCCACTCCAGTTGGGGATTCTCTTTTCTTGAGCAGCTTCATTCTGTCACCCCTAATCAGGGGTGGAATCTACAATTATACAGAATCTGAGTGTCCCTCTCTGTGCTTGGCCACTAGTGGAAAGTGCTTGGGGACTGAAGAGATCTTTTTCTGCCCAACTCTGATCGTGTACCGCTGTTGGTTAATCATGGTTTTGAAGTCCAGGGTGGTTTCCGCCCAATATACCAAAGGATTGCAAGGGCATTGTAGAAGGTACACAAACATGGTCCGAGTCACATGTTAAGTAGTGTTTAATTTCATATGTCATATTAGTCAAGGAGGGTGGTCGAGTGAATTTATCTCCATTAATCATCAGGCTTACAGTTAACACACTGTCTGCAGGGGAAACTACCCTTTTTCTGAGGGGCAAGGAACGTATGGTGTTTCTTTTTCTTGGAGCCTATATCGGCCCTTCACCAATGTATCTTTGAGGCTGGGTGTACGCATGGAGCCTAAACCCGCTGATAAAGGGGGTGCGGTCGTCGTCCTGGAAAAGCAGACTTATGTTTGCTGAAGTGGAGAGACAGCTAGCAGATACACTTGTATATAAGAGGGTTATTCGGACCCAAAATTTGAATTTCATAGGAAAATGCAGAGGTGTTATTGATAGAGCCAAAGAATCGAAATCTTATGATTGATGAAGCTCGGTTAACTATTTGAAGTGGATTTATTCCTGTTACACCTGTCTTATATCTGTGCCCAAAATACATATAACATGTGTCTCGTGAATCGCCAGGGAGACCATAGTGGCAAGGTTATATGGGCTCCCATTTTCAATACTATTGACTATGTTCCTTGATTAAATTTCTGAGGCAATGCCCATCAATAATGCATCATACATACATAAGAGACACATCAGACTTTTTACAAAAATTGGAGAGAAAGAAGGTAGATGTCACTATAAATGAGAATATCATCTTGGCCTCTGTCGACCGTGGTAAGCCTTGTGGTACACGTCTATAGTCACAAAACAGGGGCTTAGAAGGCAGGTAAGAGCAACACTTGTTAAATCGGAGTATGGTTATAGAAAGTCATTAAGTTGATCATGGAAACTGCTGAACTGGTACTAACGTGCAATAGTTTCTTTTCCAGGACACGTTCTTTGTACAAATGAGGGGTGACGGCAAGGGGGCGAATGTTAGCCCCAACGTATGCCAACATTTTTATGAAGGTCGTGAGGCGGATTCGGTCTAGGTCCACCACTTCGGTAATGGCTGAAGTAGTGCGTGGCGGCGATACATAGACGAATCTTCCTGATATGGAAGGGGACATCTGACGGTGAACTATGAGCTTTTCCAAAAATTCCTTAATGGATAGACACGAATGTACAATTCACTCTAGTATGCGTCAATGAGAAAGGGTTCAGTTTCTGGATGTGAGGTAGTGTTGAAGACAAGGGGACTGTTAAACAGACCTTTACGTTAAAGCCGAAGGACAAGAACAATTTGTTTCACATGTTAGTAGAACACCACCAAAAAAATGTTAGATCTCTCCATAAGCAAGTTTCTTAGGGTACGAGTATAGTCTCCCTTGACTCCGATCTTCAAAGAAACTTCGATGGTTTTGAAAAACAACGAATGTAGGGGACCGGGGGGGTACCCTAAACACTGAGAACTGAAAATCGTAACAGGGTCTTGACATGCAGAGATAAAAGAAGACTTCTACAACCTATAACGCACAGATTAAACTGACCGTTATACAATTTGTTCTCAACTTATACCCAAATCAGCAGGGAAAATAGGGCAAATTATTTGAGAAATTGGCACATTACTTTCAGAGGTGCCTTCCCAGGATCCTGAACCTTGGTAGTCCAACCACTCGTTTTCCTACAGGCGTACACCCAGCCTCAAAGATACATGGTGAGGGCCGATATAGGGCTCAAGAAAAACAACACAGACGTTCCTTGCCCCTCAGAAAAAAGGGTAGTTTACCTGCAGACAAGTGTGTGAAACTGTTAGCCTGATGATTAAAGGGAATAAATTCATCACCGGTGACTAATTGACATATGAAATTAAAACAATACTTAACATGTGACTCGACCATGTTGTGTACCTTTCTTACCATGCCCTTGCAAATCTTTGGTAATTGGCGAGACACCACCATGGACTCAAAACCGATTAACCAAAACATCGGTACCACGATCAGAGGGCCAGAAAGAAAAGATCTCCAGTCCACAAGCACTTTCACGAGGTGAAGAACAAGAGGGACAACTCAGATTCAGATAATTGATTAGGATTCCACCCCTGAGAGAGGTTGGGGACAGAATGAAGCTGATCAAAAAAAAGAGAATTGGAGGTTGGTGATTTTCAAATTGAATACATTAAAGCACAATGCGGGCTTTTAATGTTGACTTTAAAACTAGTGTGGAATTGTTAGATGACTGGTTGCCATACTGTACCGCTCAGATACCATATGCCTTGCCGTACTTCTGGGTGGGTTATGGTTGTCTTAACCATATGATACTAATTCTGATTCCTTTTTCCCTAGATCCGTCCGCACTATTTCACGTGCCCCTCTACACTAGTGGACACATTCTTTTGTGGATTCCTCCTTTAGAGCCTTTTTTATATGAGTTCCTAATTTTTTTTTTTAATTTTGTATTTGTATAAGAAAGGTATGCATAGTTTTCTAAAAACCTTGTTTTCGGACCAATGTCCTGGGGGTAGCAGTCATTTGACTATCTGAACTTCCAAATGGATTCATTTTTAGGTGCCTATATCTTTATATTCAGTTTAGTTGCAAAACAGTTCACACCGACCACCAGGGCTTACATTCTCTTTTAGCAAGAGTGGGGTGACTGCAGAAGGATTAGCGATCGAGATGGGTTCTTTCTGGTCTCGTATAGGCTGCGGTTACCATTTACACGCTGTGCAGTCCTTTGCACTCGTTGTTACCCACTTGTTTGTGACAATATACTAGTTTGTGGACCTCCCTTAATTGCCATAATTTTGGGCCGGTGTGGTATAAATATGATACCCCTTCTGTTATCAACATAGGGTCCCGTTATTATTATTGGACCTTTTTTCCATACCATTGAATGCAGACCGTTTCCCTTTCAATATGGCGCTCGCGACCTCTATGATAGCCCGAGTCTGACGACACGACCAAAGTAATACATACCTTCTAATCTTGACACTATGCGGAGATACCCCTTTCAACGATGGCGTCCGTAGTTGGTTAACAGAGTACTGCGCATGGTGACCTGCGCACTACGGATCTTGCTCCCCATACGGGTCACGGGGCGGCGCAGAGTAGTCGGTAGAGCTGCTGAGACGCGATGACGCGTTGTTTTGATTTTTTCTGCAAAGGAGGCTCCACATGGGTGAGCTATAGGCAACTTATTCATGTCCACAATTTAGAGTTTTGATATTATACCATCTAAGGATTGCCGATTTCACTCGTTGTACTTACTGACAATGGCCTTTTTTATATTGATTAAAAGAAAACACGATTGTATATACACCTGTAATGTGTACAATTGCAATGATGTCATCACTGCACTATAAATATCTGTTAGGTAACTAGACACCACCTCGATTGACAAAGGCTGAACAACAGCCGAAAACGTTGCGGGAGGTGGAATAAATAACCACAAAGTTTTTCACTATTTTGGAGTGCTGACCATTGTCTTCCGTATGTACTATCAAAGAACCCTGACTGGCCAGGGACAGGATAGCACCCCATTGCAACTTTCTTACCGGACTGTGCTGCTTGCTTTTCTGATTTTATATACTTTCACCATTGGAAGCTTTGCACGTAATATGGCTGAAAACCCGGATAGGCCACCTCATACTTTCCTTCACGGTGAGGATGACATCGGCACGGATCATGGGCGGTTATTGGTTTTTATAGGAGGAGCTGCCAGCTTTCTAAAAGAAACCATCTGCGAACGAACTTAAGAAAAGGTCGAACACCTCATTCCAAGAGAGCTTGAAATTTTAAAATACATATTAATCACATTTGGGAGGGAGGAGGAGTATTATAAAATGGGAAGGATACCAAAGGGATGCGCTCAAACGTTTAGACCCAACTATTTGCCAGGAATACCCGGATTTTGTCACCGAGTTTGAAACGAATTGTCAAACAAATATGCATCGGATTTTCTTCGCCTCACATAAGTTTTTGCAGTTAGAATAAAGGAGATCATAACTAGGCTAGGATACAAGACACAGAGAGGGAACTAAAGAGTTACTTACGGAGGAAGAGTTCACTATGCTTTAAGGAAAAGGTCAACTAATTTTTGTCTAAGCTAAAGGGTGAACTTGAAAGCACGAAAAGACAAAAGAACAGAGACGCACGAGGACTACCAGAAGGAAGGAAATATATTGCCTGGCAAAGTGACCCAACAAACTTGGGCCCCCCCCCACCACGACAAACGGGGAATATGCTCGTAAAAACAAAGGAGAAGAAACCCGACTATCACCGTTGTCAGCAATCGAGGAGGAGGAGGGCATCCACCAGCCTCGGAATCTTTTTTAGGCGAGAGGACCATAGGTACCACAACATTCAAGGACAAAACCCACAAGGAGGAGGAGGTGCCAGACATTGCGACGATTAGGAAAAACAAGGAACCCAAAAAAGAAGGTGGCGGAACCAAGGTGTCAAACAGAAAGAAAGAGAAACACTGTTGTAACATTCCTCCAAATATTGTCACTGCGGAAAAGATTCACTAACTGAATAGAGGGACTATCATTTGTCCAGCAGCACCCCATTGACTGGTTAACATTGAGTTGATCTTCAGAATTTTTCCGATCTGTGAAACTTGAAAACATGGTTGTTCGCTGATAAACACACGATACCTAATGTGGTTAATGTACCCTTTTTCCTGTACTTAAACTGAGCGATTTAACTGCATGTTAGAGTAATTTTACTTCCAAAGTGACTAACATAGCAGTGGATTCCTTTATAACAAGGGAGTCAAAAGTGGGCATCACATACAGGAAACTAAAAAATAAGCAATACTTTGCGGTGTGTTGTGAAACAACCCAAATGTTACAGTCAGGCAATGGCAGGCTCTGCAGGGATCTTGACATGACGGCGACCTCATCATCAAACCCGATGATAAAAGGGGTGTGAGGTCAGGGTTGCCGGGTCGTCGTATGGGACAAGCAGACTTTATGTGTGAAGTGGAAGAGACAGCTAGGTGGGTGCAGAGACACTTGTAATTAAGAGGGTAATCGGACCCAAATTTGAATTTCATTAGGGAAAATCAGAGGGTGTTCTTGATAGAAGCCAAAGAATCGAATCTTATTGATGAAGCCTGTTTAACTATTTGAAAGTGGATGATCCGTTACCCTGTCTGATATTGCTGCCCAAAATACAGAAATGTCTTGTGAATCCGCCAGGGAGACCAATAGTGGCAGGTATGGGCCTCCAGTTTCAATTACTATGCTATTTCCGTGATAAATTCTGAGGCCAATTGCCATCAATACTGCTCATACATAAGAGACACATCAGACTTTTTACAAAAAATGCGAGATGGTAGAGTCACTTATAAATGAGAAATATATCTGGCCTCTTTCGAGTGGTAAAGCCGTACAAGTCTCTTAGTCACAAAAGGGGGCTTAGCAGCAGTTAAGAGCAACTGTTAAATCGGATAGTAGGGTATGAAAGTCATTAAGGATCATGGAACGCTTGAATGGTACTAACGTGCCACTATTTTCTTTTCCAGGACACGTTTTGGTACAACTGAGGGAGGTACGGCAATGGGGGCGAAAATGTAGCCCCCCACGTATGCCAACATTTTTATTGAAGTTCGTGCGGAGGATTCGGTCTATGTGTCCCACCATTCGGTAATGGCTAAGTCGGTGGCGAACATAGACGATTTTCTTCCTGATATGGAGGGGACATCTGACCGAACTATTGCTTTTCAAAACTCCTTAATGGAATAGACACGAATGTTACAAATTCACTCTAGTATGCGTTAAGAGAAAGGGTTTCAGTTCTGGATGGGCAGGTAGTGTTGAAGCCAAGGGACTGTTACCACAGACTTTAGTTTAAGCCGACGACAGACAATTTGTGACATTTTCGTAGCAACCACCCCCAAAAAATGATTAGAGCTCTTCCCATACAGCCAGTTTCTTAGGGTCCGACGGATCGTCTCCATTGATTCCGATTATCTTCAAGAAACTTCGATGGTTTAACAACGAAATTTAGGGACCGGGGTTTAACCTAAAAAACTGATAACTGAACATAGTAACAGGGTCTTGGACATGAAGAGGAGGAAAGAAAGCAACTTTACAACCTATATAACGAACAGATTTTAAAATCTGACCGTTATACCATTTGGTCTCAAATTATACCCAAATCAAGCAGGGAAATAGGCAAATTATTTGAGAAATGGGCCACAGACGTTCAGATGCCTTCTATAGATCCTGACTTGGATTCACCACGCTTTGACTACAGGCGTTACACCCCGCCTCAAAGCTACCTTGGTGAGGGACGATATAGGCTTCCGAATAAAAAAGAACCACAGCTTCCTTGACCCTCAGAAAAGGGTAGTTTCCCCTGAAGACAGTGTCGTGAACGGTAGCTGATGATATTGTTAAATCGGGAAATAAATTCACTCACACGGTGATGACTAATATGAAATGTGAAATTAAAACAATATTAACAGGTGACCGGACAATGTGGTGTACCTTGACAATGCCCTTGCAATTTTGGTATATGGGAAACCACCCTGGACTTAAAACAGGATTACCAACATCGGTTACCCGATCAGGAGGGCAGAAAAGATCGCCCAGTCCACAAGACATTCACGAGTGCACGCACAGAGAGGACACTCAGATCGTATAATTGATAGGTTCCACCCATGGAGGGAGAGGTGTGGGGGACAGAAGAAAGATGCTCAAAAAAAGAATTGGAGGGATTTCAAATGATACATTAAAAGCCAAAGGGCTTAATGTGGGATTGAAATATAGGTGGAAAATGGTTTAATGATGGGGTTGCCATACGTAACGATCGATCACATGACTTGCAGTCTTCTTGGGGGAATGGTGTCTACCATTGATAAATTATATTTTCCTTTTTCAATAGAACGCTGCACGATTCAGTGCCCACTACTACATAGTATGGACACCTTTAGTGTATGAATCCTTTAGAGCTTTTTTTATAGCTGCCTTAATTTGTTGTTTGTTAATTTTTATTTGTATAATAAATAATGCATATTCTTTTAACTTACTTTTTTCGGACCAATTGACTGGGGTGGGTTGGGGCGGTCGCGATATTTGCATTGAATTCAAATGGATCATTTTTAAGGTCACATATCCTATATTCTATGTAGTGAAACAGATCAAACCGACCATACCAAGGGCGACCTCTTTGCACGAGTGGGGGGTTGAGCGAGATTAGTAGCCATCAGATGTTGGGTACATTGTGGTCATAAAGGGATGGACATGGTCAGCAACAATACTCAGGTAGGCTGTGGCGTTGCAACGATGCTCAATTGGTACCAAGGGGCCCAAAGAGTGCCAAGAAAATATTCCCCACACCATGACACCACCACCAGCCTGAACAAGGCAGGATGGATCCATGCTTTCATGTTGTTGACGCCAAATGCTGACCCTACCATCCGAATGTCGCAGTGAACTGCAGGAGATTGTCTTGACCATGTCTACATGCCTCAAATGCACTGAGTTGCAGCCATGTGATTGGCTGATTAGAAATTAAGTGTTAACGAGCAGTTGGTCAGGTGTACCTAATAAAGTGGCCGGTGAGTGTATGTATCCTGTTCACCTATGTCACTTGGCTTGAAAAAGGCTCCTTGGAGCCGAAATGTTGCTGCTGTACCTTGTTGTACTTCTGAACATGGAATAAAGCATTTCACTTTCTTCACCTAACTATTGACGCCCTGGAGTGCTGCTTAATTCTTGTGTATTATCTATCTATCATTTATATAAGAAAGCGGGCAGCACTCCGAATTGTGGTAAAAAATTAGTGTTTATATATATTGCTGAGGGACTTCAGGTCCAGTCCCGAACGCCGCACCCACCACTCAAACGGTTTTTGCTGCTTGGACTTTCTTTCTCTATCTGTCTACTATCTATCTATCTATCTATCTACTATCGAATTAGTTGCAATTCCTACAAAATACACAGAAAGAGATGCAATTAACTGCCCCAAAGTAACAACCAAAAATACAAAAGTTATATTAAAATTCATAAAAACAACTAAAAGGTCCATGTTAATGCACCTAATTTTGTACATCAATGTAGAGGTCTAGAAAATGCAGGGACGCAAACTCCATGCGTACCCTCACTTCGAAGTGACGATACACGTGGGGTTTGCTTCCCCTGCACCCATCTAGACTTCCCCATGCATGTCAGCCTGACCGACCATGATGCTGTTAGAATACATACTACATGTGTACTATGTGCAGTGACCTGTGTAGTGTGTCAGGGGGCCCAGATTCAGGATTTTGTGCACGTTCTTCATGAATCTGGTGCCCCCTGCACTGCCCGACAGAGTGCACCAACTTATTTTGGTGCACTTTTAACATGGGGCGTGTGACACATTTCTATTGGACTTTGCATGTTAATCTGGAGCACGTCCGTCATCGGCACACACTATGATATCAGGATGATGTATGATGTTTGCATGTCGGCTGACGTCATGGTGTATGCAATAGGACAGCGTGGGAGCTGAAACGAAGAGACAGGCCTTGCTATAATGAAGAGACAGGCAACTTGCTTAATGAAGAGACAGGCACTTGCTATACGAGACGACTTGCATATACGAGGTGAACTTGCTATATACGAAGAGCGGCACTTGCTATATTACGAGGGGCAGGCACTGGCTAATACTGGACGCTGGCATACTTGAGTTTGCTGGCTATATACTGGGGGCAGGGGGCGGCTATACGGCTGGCTCATGGAGGAGGGTGACTTGAGGGGGGGGAAGTAGGGCTGGATAAGGGGTACGGGGGTAGGGTTTAAGGGGGGGTCAGACTGAGGGTAAGGCTGGGTATATACTGGGGGGGGCATGTGCTGTCTAGATATACTGGGTGGAGGCTGTGACCAATGCATTTCCCACCAAAGGCTTATACTTGAGTCAGCAGGTTCTGCCTGTTTTTGTGTTAAAATTAGGTACCTCGGCTTATACTTGGGTCATCTTATGCTCGAGTATATACACAGACACATGTATACTGAGCTTTTTATTTGCTGTGACTGATTGCTATGAACAACATAGACTGTGTTATAGTTTTATAAATGAGGCTGATATGAAATTTCAGAATATGTTTTGAATATGTAGGTGTACATGTACAGTATATATATATATATCTATATATATATATATATAATATATATATATAAAATCAAGAAAAGCAGCAGCACACTCCAGGTAAGAAGTTGCAATGGGTGCCTATCCTTGTCCCTGGCCAGTCAGGGTTCTTTGGATATACAGACGAAGAAAATGGCAGCACTCCAAAATAGTGAAAAAAACTTGGTGTTTATTCCACCTCCCGCAACGTTTCGGCTGTTGTTCAGCCTTTGTCAAGCGAGGTGTGTCAGTTACATACAGATATTTATAGTCGCAGTGCAGTGACATCATGTGCAATTGTAAACATTACATGTGTATATACAATCGTGTTTTCTTTAATACAATAATAAAAAGGCCAATTGGTCAATAAGTACAACAGTGAAATCGCAATCCTTAGATGGTATATATCAAAACATCTAAATTGTGACATGAATAAGTAATATAGCTCACCCATGTTACATGTGTACTATGTGCAGTTACCTGTGTAGTGTGCAGGGGGCGCCAGATTCAGGATTTCTGGTGCACGTTCTTCATGAATCTGGTGCCCCCTGCACTGCTCCGACAGAGTGCACCAACTTATTTTGGTGCACTTTTAACATGGGGCGTGTGACACATTTCTATTGGACTTTGCATGTTAAATCTGGAGCACGGTCCGTCATCGGCACACACTATGATATCAGGAATGATGTATGATGTTTGCATGTCGGCTGACGTCATGGTGTATGCAATAGGACAGCGTGGGAGCTGAAGACAGAAAGAGACAGGCCTTGCTATAAATGAAGAGACAGGCACTTGCTATAAATGAAGAGACAGGCACTTGCTATATACGAAGAGACAGGCACTTGCTATATACGAGGGGGCGTGAACTTGCTATATACGAAGAGACAGGCACTTGCTATATATACGAGGGGCAGGCACTGGCTATATACTGGGGACTGGCTGGCTATATACTTGGAGGTTGCTGGCTATATACTGGGGGCAGGGGGCTATTGGCTGTATACAAGGGGCAGGTGCTGTCTATATACTAGAGGGTAGAGGCTGGGTATATACTGGGGGGGGCATGTGCTGTCTAGATATATACTGGGTGGAGGCTGTGACCAATGCATTTCCCACCAAAGGCTTATACTTGAGTCAGCAGGTTCTGCCTGTTTTTGTGTTAAAATTAGGTACCTCGGCTTATACTTGGGTCAGCTTATGCTCGAGTATATACACAGACACATTATACTGAGCTTTTTATTTGCTGTGACTGATTGCTATGAACAACATAGACTGTGTTATAGTTTTATAAATGAGGCTGATATGAAAGTTTCAGAATATGTTTTTGAATATGTAGGTGTACATGTACAGATATATATATATATATATATATATATATAGAGAGAGAGAGAGAGAGAGAGAGAGAGAGAGAGAGAGCTTGAGAAAGGCTCACTGTTTGGAGCCGAAACATTGCTCTTTCACATGGAATAAATCCACTAAGGTTTTTTTCACTACAATCTGGTGTGCTGCCTTTTTTTCCTTTGTCTCTATAACTGAAGGACCTGATGCCCGGCCTTCATAGGCGTGCACCCGCTTTTTATTTTTGTTCACCCATTTTCTGTTTTGATAGTGCTGCTTGGATCTTTTCTTACTGTGTATATATATAATTATAATAATATATATATAGGTATCTATGTTATGTGTGTGTATTAATTTTCTTATTCAATGCATTATATTGACAATGATTGATTTAAAAGTGAGAGGAAGCAGTGTCAGACTTCGGTAGGTTCCTACTGTTGCTGGGGATCAGTAAATGCAGGACCTATTTGAGCACAGCAGGTGGAAGGAGACTCTGAAGCTATCACTAGGCCCCTCCCACATCTGCTTCTGTTTGGAGCAGACTAAGGCTGAACAAGCATCATAATAACAAATAGAAGTATTTTTAGATAACCATTAACAAAGATTTCTGAATTTTTAACCTCCTTGACAGCTTTTTGTAGTAAATTGTTTTCGTGGCAAGCCCCTTTAAGAATGAATAAATGGTTTTATCCCCATAACCCGTGGTATTTTTTCCTCCTCCAGAAAGGATCCAGGCCCGTACACGTCATAGAGTCCGCCATAAACAACTCCGCGGCAGAGAGTTCCACAGATCTCATTGCTCTACAGTAAAGACCTTTGTCTATGTTGAATTGCCCTCTCCCTTGGTGTAGAGGCATGCCCCCTTGTCCTGTCACAGGCTAGGTATCAAAGTCTTGGAGAATCCTTGTACCTGATCCGTTCAGGTATTGGACATTGTAATGAGGTCTCCCCTCAGTCTCGTCTTTTTTCTAGATACTAGAATAATCCCAAATTTTCTTAAGATTCATGTTTCTAGTCCTCACCATTCCCCTAACAACTTGGTTGCTCTCCTCTTGCACCTGTTCCAAGCTCTACTATGGTCCTTTTTAACACTGTGCCCAAAACTGTACACAATAATTCCATGTGTGGTCTGACCAGGGATTGTACAAGGACAAAACTATTCTTTTCATGAGAATCATTCCTCTCTTGATACATCCCATAATTTTATTTGCTTTAGCAGCAGCCGCCTGGTCACTAAATTAAGTTTACCATCCACCAATCCTACAAGTCCTTTTTAGCTCAGTTTTAACAAGTAATGACTGTTTAGAACATAATTATACTTTTTGTTTCCATGGCCTAAGTGCATAACTTTACATTTATCTACATTAAACATTTAGCAACCATTTCTCTGCCCACTCTTCAAGCTTCCACAAATCCCTCTGTAATGCCTAAAACTAGCCTCAGTATTTTTAGTTTACATCAACAGCTTAGAAAAAAGAGAAAATAATTTCACTATGAACCGGAGCTCCAAATATTCTATTCTTTCTACTCCCTCCTTATTATATCTTAAACATTGATGAACAGAACCAATCTTCAGTTTCTCCTGTATGTCACCATTCGGCTAGCCCCATCGCACTCTCATTCTCCTCCTTTAATTATATTTGTAGCTGGAAGAAAAAATGAGGCAGATGTGTGGTACGTTCCAATAAAGTTAAAATGAATTTCAGTTCATCATACTCACAAGAGTCCTAAAAATGTACTGAAATAAATTTTAACTTTATTGGAACATACCACACCATCTGCCTCATTTTTTCTTCCAGCTACAATATAATAAAGGAGGAGAATGAAGTGCGATGGTGCTAGTCTGAATGGTGACATACTTTCAACAGGAGAAACTGAAGATTGGTGTCTGTTCATCGGAATGTTTTAAGATAGAATAAGGAGAGAAAAAGATATTGGAGCGCGGTCATAGTGAAATTATTTCCTCTATTCTGTGGACTTTTCAAAGACTTTTCAAGACTCCTTAAGTCCTTTAAGGGGCAAACTGTGCACCACGAACAACTGTGTTCTGTGCTATTTACACAGCTTAGTATCATCTGCAAATATTGAAAGTTGACTGTGTAAACCCACTACAAGGTCATTAGTAAAAAATATTAAAAAGAAGTGGCCCCAATAGACCCCTGTGGCACTCCATTGGTAACGTCAACCCAATCTGAGAATGTGCCATTAATGACGACCTTCTGTTTCTATCACTAAGACAATACTTACCCCAAATACACAGATTTTCCCCTTGTCCCAGCAGTCTCATTTATATACCAACCTTTATGGTGGCACAGTGTCAAATGCCTTTGAAAAGTCCAGATATTTAAAATCCACAGTGTCCCCTAGATCCAGTCTGGAACTTACTTCCTCGTAGAAACCAATCAGATTAGTCTGACAGGACCGGTCCCTTATAAACCCACGCTGACGCTGGGTTATAAGGTTATGTACAGTGAGATACTTCAGGATAGCATCTCTAACAAACCCCTCAAATCCCCACCGCAGAAGTTAGACTCACAGGTCAAAGGACTGATTCGGAGTGCGGAATTTAAGATTCAAATGTCGCAAGATAATGCACTTACATGCACAAGGACGCGAGCGGGGAAGCGACACATGCAGGATATCGGGCGCATTATCTCTGAATTATCGGACAATGCACTTTAGGAGAAGTCCGTCGGACGGGTAAGTAAAAGTGCCCCGTTATGTCAAAAAATTTACATTTTTGGGGATATTTTTTAGGGAATACCATATGAGTTTATGATTTCATGTTTTATATTTATGGTTGAGGGAAAGGGGTTTATTGGAATTTAAATTAGTTTATATTCTTTTTTCAGGCCTCATAAGATGATAGAACTATAGGTGACGAAGAATCAAACAGAAGCCTTCAGGATTACTACACGGCTGATAGGAGGACGCTATGCACTTTGAACTCCTGTTGCATGGAAAAAAATTTTACACGTGACATCAAACAGCATAAAGTCATCTGTGTCCTAGAAACCTAACCTTGGAAATACAGTCTGCACACAGAATTTTTGGATTATGATTATTCTTCTATTGTACAGTACAATTCAAACCCAGGGACATTTCGAATTATTATAAAATATTAACATTTGATAAAAATAATACAGACATTTATTTAGGATTCATATCAATCCTTTTGTATCTAAAATGTGTTTAATTTACATTTATTTACTTTAAATATTAAAATAAACATTAGCTAACTGTTAAATTTGTCAACCTGGACAGACTATTTAGTAAAAGATCTATTTGCTCAACCCCTTTAAAAAACTCAGAAACATTTTGACCCAGATTACTATGCAGTCGCTCCAGAATTCTGGTGTTAACGTTCAGAAATACATGTACAAACTGGTTGTTGTTGATGTTTATTAAGTGTCTGTGCTAGTATTGTTTGGCTGCTCTATGTACACATGGGGCACATTTACTTATGAGGTCCGCCGGAGTCTCACCTGCTTCTTCCCGGTGCACGTGAGTGCTTGATCTGTGACACAAATCCTTTCCGGTTGGTCGAATCCATCGGGTTGTCCGACGGTGCGCCCCCCCCCCCCCCCCGATTTCTGGTGCGTGCAAGCCGCCGCCGATGCGCCAAAATCCGAGTCGTGCTCCAAACTCCCGGGGCTATTCAGCGCAAATGGAAATCGGCGGAAAAACCAACGAAAGCCTTCCGACAGAACCCTTATAAATGAGTCCCGTGACACAATTCACATAGAAAGGGGCATTCCAGTGTGATTTGGTCAGTAGAAAAATACGCACCAGAACAAAGCTCAGTACATAAATGCGACCAAAGACAAAAACACTCAAGCATCGAACCAAGCTCAGTGTATTCAAATGAGCAGTAGACTGATGGAGATGTACAGCGGAAGCCCCCCGATCAGATGTATCATTCATACATAACAATGTCTGTTTATTTAAGTGAAGTAATAATTTAAGAGGATCTGTCACCCTAACTAAAGGAACAGTCCGAGTGCTACAGCATTTTAGCAGTGTTAAACTGCAGCTTTATCGGAACCCGTCATAAAGCTAGCAGACACTACAGCACCGTATCCTTGGAGTACCTGACCAAGCTCACACGGTCCGGCGTATTAATGGGGGCGGACTAGGGTGGTGGTGACTGTCACATGAAGCCGCAGCCACCACTGGCCTATGCATGGAGGAGCAATCTAGGGAAGAAGCAGCGCTCGGACCGCCCCCTCATGACCACTGTGAGCTTGGTTCAGCGTTCCTAGCATGTCTGCTAGCTTTTGCGGAGTGTTCCGATTAAGCAAAAACAGTTTAGCACTGCAAAAAATGTGGTAGTGCTTTTTTTGCGTGACATTGTCCTCTTTAATAATTTTTTCTCAAAATTCCAAATTGTGCTTCTGCTATTCCTCTGTATTTTCTTATTACATTGACATACTAGGTATCACAATTTCTTGTGTCATGAGGCTGTGCATGATACATACTATGCAGGGGTGTTACACAGCCTCTGCTCGCCTGAGAAAGCACGCCCCTCCCACCATCACCCCCCGAACGGTCAAAGAGTTATACTGTGCTTAGTGGTAATAATAATTGGGGAACCTAGGATCACATAATTGATAGAGAAGCCAGTTTACACATGCTCCCTGCCATATAATGTGCCATTGCAGCAGCTCTCAGTCTAAAAGTCCCCTTTCCTGCAGCTGACCCCTTTTCTGTAGCCCTCTGATAGTGGTTCCTTTTTTTGTTTGTCTATAATGAAGGATCTACAGAAAGGGGACACCTTATACATGACTGTGTATACATTACTACTATACATTACTGTTGTACATACTGTAACATAAGTATAAGTCAAAAACTTATTGGGAAAACTTATGACTGGTGTTGTAACAGTCTAGGGAGGAAATACAGCCATTACTCATAATAAAATGTCACACAGAGCCCCCGTTTGATGTAATGTCCACAGCAGAGCCCCCTTTATAAATGTCCACAGTAGACCCCCCTAGAATGTAATGTCCACCAGCAGGTCCCCTTTTAATGAAATGTCTACTGCAGAATCCTCCTTTAATGAAATGTACACAGCAGAGTCCCCCATTTAATGTAAATTCACTGCAGATCCTCCTTTAAGTAATGTCCACAGCAGATCTCCCTTTAATGTATATCCACAGCAGAGCATCCCTTTAATGAAAAAAAAATAATCCACGCAGAGCACCCCTTTAATGAATTCCACTGTAGACCCTTTTCATTAAACATCCCCTGCAGAGCCCCCTTAATGTATGTCCATGGCAGAGCCCCCTTAATATAATGTCCCCTGCAGAGTCTCCCTTTAATGTAATCTTCACTGCAGAACCCTCGATTAATGGTATGTCCTCTGCAGACCCCCCTTTAATGTAATGTCCCGTGCAGCGCCCTCTTTAATTTAATGTCTCCTGCAGAGCCCCCTTTAAATGTAATGTCCCCTGAAGAGCCTCCCTTTATGTATTGTCCACAGAGCACCATTTTATGTAATGTTCAAAGCAGAGCACCCCTTTAATGAAATGTCCACTACACGAGTACCCGTTTAATGAAATGTCCACAGCAGAGTCCCCTTAATGAAATGTCCACTGCAGACCACCTTTAATGTAATGTCTCCTGCAGAGCCCCCTTCTGTAATGTCCCTGAAGAGCGCCTCTTTATTTAATGTCTCATGCCATGCCCCGGATCTTTGGCCGGTGCCCCGGATCTCCCGGGTCAGCAGGACATCAGCCCCCGCTCCTGGGAGATTCCTTCCCTCTCTCATCACAACTGTATCTCGGGACACAGATCGTGATGAGAACATTTGCCTCACTGCTTCCTGGAGGCTGAAGGACCTTTGATGATGTCAAGGTCACATGACCTGCCGGGGAAAGCAGTGACACACACAGAGAGACTGCATCAGTGAGGTGAGGGGGGAGACAGACAGAGGCCAGGGAGGGGAGAACATGGGGACTGTGTGGGCACATTACTTCTGGGGGGCTGTGTGGGCACTTTTACTTACTAGGGGGCTGTGTGGGCACATTACTTACTGGGGTGCTGTGGGCTCATTCTGGGGGCGTGTGGGCACATTACTTACAGGGGGGCTGTGTGGGCACATTACTTACTGGGGGAAGTGTGTATACAGGAGGAGGGGGGCAGGGTGTATGCAGGGGGAGGGGATGGCAGTGTGTATACAGGAGGAGGGTGGGCAGTGTGTATACAGGGGGAGGGGGGATAGTCTGTATACAGGAGGAGGGGAGGCAGTGTGTATACAGGGGGAGGAGGGCAGTGTGTGTATAGGGGGAGAGGGGCAGAGTGTATACAGGGGAGGGGGGATAGTCTGTATACAGAAGGAGGGGAGGCAGTGTGTATACAGGGGGGGGGATGTGTACACGGGGATGGGGGGCAGTGTGTCCATATAAAACCCCTCCTTAATTTATCCTCCCTTTACATTGTTTTTTTTATTTATCTCCCCAAAGATAATAATACTATCTGAACTCCACCTATAGCCTACTGTCATCTAGCCTCCTCCTTAGCCTCCTGTCCTCCAGCCTCTCCTCCCGTATAATCCAGTCTCTGCCTGTCTCCAGCCTCCTCCTCAGTCCTCAGCCTCTCCTGTAGCCTCCAGCCTCCTTCTGGTGCCTCCAGTCCTCAGTCTCCTCCTGTCCTCCAGCCTCCTCCTTCAGTCCTCCGCCTCCTCCTCTGTTGCCCCCTGTCCACCAGCCTCCTCCTCCAGCCTCCTCCTTTAGCCTCCTGTCTTCTCCTGTCACAGCCTCCTATCCTGTCTTCAGCCTCCTCCTCCTGTTCTCCAGCTTCCTCCTGTTGCCCCCTGTCCCCAGCCTCCATCTTCTGTTCATCCAGCACCCTGCTGTTGCCCCCTTCCCCAAACCTCCTCCTGTGACCCCTTTTTCCAGCTCCCTCCTGTAGTCACCTTTCCTCCGCCTTTTCCTGTGTCTCCCTTGCCTGGAGCCTCCCTCTGTCCTCCAGCAGCCCCTGTCACCTCTCCTCCTCCAGTAGCCTCCATCCACCGCAGCCCTGCCCTGTATTCTCCCCTGTCCCCAGCCTCCTCCTGTTCTCTAGCCTCTCCATAGCCTTGTGTCCTCCAGTACCCCCTGTCCTCTATCGTCTTCCTGTCCCCCATCCTCCTCCAGCACCCCGTCCTCTATCCTCCTCCTGCTCTCCCCAGCCTCCTCAGCAGCACCCCCCCTGTCCTCTATCATCCTCCTGTCCCACATTCCTCCTCCGGTGCCTCCTCCACATCTATCGTCCTCCGTCATCCAGCAGCCCCTTGCCCTCTATCCTCCTCCTGTCCCAGCCTCCTCCTATAGCCTCCTGTCCTCCAAAAGCCCTATTTCCTCTATCCTCTCCTGTCCCCCACCTCCTCCTGTAGCTTCCTGTTCTTTATCCTCTTCCTGTCCCCTCCTCCTCTATCCTCCTCCTGTCCCACTCTCTCCCTGTAGAGGACACGCAGGCTGCTGAGGAGGCTGGGGACAGAAGACTATAGAGGACAGGGGGCTGCTGGAGGACACAAGCTATAGGAGGAGGCTGGAGAACAGGAGGAGGCTGGGGACAGGAGGAGAACCAGGACAGGGGCTGCTGGTGGACTGGAGGCTACTGAGAGGAGGATGCTAAAAAAGCAATAGCCAAATTTTAGTGCAACTATAATTGTAAAGAAGATACATGGAACAATATTCTAATAATGTAATAGTTATGCCAAGGTATTTTTGACTTTTAGTAGATGTTAAAAAGTTCTTATTAACTTTCTGCAAACATATGTCACAGCCTCACTTTGCTGTACATACTGTACTAGTGGGTGCGTTGGAGACATCTTTATTATATAACAGGAGTTTAAACAAGGATCATTAATGGGCTATAAAACAAGCATGTCATTAACAATGCTGTGGGCTGTAATGAGTTAACTGCTGGTAGCATTCCTGATATACCTGCACATGCAGCAGGTCCAGGCTGGAGAGCTGTGATTGGTTGGTGGCATCTTTTGTCCGCCCCTTCCATGACCAGGCTCCAGGAAGAGAGCGGTTATGGAGGAGGGGACACAGACAGGTGAGTTTTAACCTTGTTGTTGACTTGTGAAGAACTCAGAGTGTTCTGAGCTTTAGGAAAGGATTGCTTCTTTGTGGATCCTCTGATAGTCCAAAACCCTTGTCTAATACCCTGATCCTGACTGTGGTAAGTTAATAAGTTTTACTTTATGTGTAACCTCTACCCCCCAGTTATATTGGGAGACCACCTGTCAGAGCCCTTGATGTCTATTTGTAGGAGACCAGACAGTTTCATTTCTAGCAGAAAGGACATTTCTGAGAAGTGAAATTCCAGCCTCTCAGCATTTTATTCAGATACTTGAAGTAGTGAAAGTTCCCTGTCTGTAAAGGGTAGTTATGTTTGTGAGAGAAGTCTGTGGTTTAACCATTTCTATCCAGGAGCGGCGTTCAGGTAAGATTTCTGACACTGTAAAAACTTGACCTCGCTTTCAAAATTTTATTCTTAAAGGATACAAAGCTTAGTCTACCTTCCTCCTAATTAGTTTTCATTAGCATAGTGTAATCTATGTTCTCTGTAAGCAGCCATTTTAACTGGGGAAGGTTGGCTTGTTCCTTCCTGTAGCTATATTCGAAAATTGTCATTGTTACTCTTGTTATAGAAGCCTTCATAACTATTATATACTATTAGTGACTTACCATGTTGTGTGTAGCAGATCTAAGATTTAGAGATTTAAATTGTTATTCATTATACAGTCTTGGGGTATGTTCACACAGGCAAAGTGTTTTTTTTTTTTCTTTTTGGGCTTTGGAGTCGGGTTTGCAATAACATCAACAGATTTATATTCTGAGTGTTCATTTTGCATGGAGCTTATCAATGTGTGACTGTTCGCTGCAGTTGTGTAAATTGCGACAAGATCACTTCCAGTATCTGGAAAAAAAAGGCCGTCACTGTATTGCATTGGAAACATGGTTTTCCATTGTGTTTCTGTTGTGCATTTTGATGAATATATCCTTATACCTACAACACAACAGACTTTATTTTGGAAGTGAACTGTACTATTATAACCTATGGTGTACTGCAGTCGTCTTGCGTACATAAGTTGGCAGGACTACATCATTTTCATAATACTTGGAATGTTGAATTCAGGAATGGTCTGGAAACCTGCAGGTAATCTTGTGTAATCATTTGGAATGAGACAAGCAAGGCGGGTCACTATTGCTATCTTCCATTAAGCTCCTTACAAAAGGTGACTTTATATCCTAAACACGTCTTGCCTGAAACTTGATCGTCCACATTATTTCAAAGCACTTTGTGTAGTCCATTTCTGTAAGGCAGTGAATAAGGCCTTATGCGATATTGGTTACCTTCACATATGGATTTTACATTACAAAAACCTTTTCAGCCATATGAATGTCAGTAATGCTCCTCTGGATGCATCAGTCACTCTTGTGACAGTCTGAATTCCATACAGTTAATTCATTCTACTTATGAAATTTTCATGAGATATTTTAAGTCTGTGATGACTTGCTTATGTCCCTCTGCAATGTTCTGTCTGGTGACATTATCCTTTAGCTAGAAGTACCTGATGGCGTTACGCGCTGCATGCCTTTCATATTCTGTTATTTAAAGTTTGCTGAACATATAAGTGTGCCTTTGTCTACATACTATCTACCATATGCTTAAATACAGGCCACGTCACTTGTCTTCAGTTTATCACTGGGCTCAGCACTGAGCAAATTTACACCATAATATTCATGACCAAAGGTTAATAGACCATAAAGGAGCAGGATGGTTGTGTTATTTCAGAAAGAGGGCTAAAAGAGTATCTTATATGATTTGAAAATACTATCAAAGTTGAAACGCATATTATTGCAGACTCTGTTTCAGCTAATTGCCTGAACTTTTTACATACATCGCAGTGCTTGCTTGCTTGTTTTTTTTTTTTTTTTTTTTTTTTTTTTTTTTCAATGGATGGATAGGAGGTTAAAGATATTTTTTTAAAGTTAAACACAGTTATTACTATCCTGTGTGTGTGTTTTGTAGATCCCGCATTGGCTGGATGGTAAATACTCTGGCATAGCTATGCCTGTCTCTCACTCATACTTACCTTTCACTCACTCATTCACTCTTTGCCTGTCCTTGTCTTTCACTCACTCTGTCTGTATCTATCCATCTTACATCACACATGAGATGTCTTATACTCATTTGCTATAGTAACCAATCAAAGCCCAGAGCTCAATTAATGACTGTGGCAGAATACCAACCAATCACAGCTTCTAACTGCCACAGCAGCAGCAGACAATGGCAACAGTATATGGTGGTTAATACGGACTTAGAAAGCGTGGGTGATAATATTTGGCTCAAAACCTAGTGTGTAGTTCCCTGAGTCACAGAAGCCGCTGTGCAAAATTTGGTGATTGTAAACACGACGTGCAGATTCCTTTACGGACATAACACACATACACATAATCTCACAATGGGTATGTAAAGTATTGAACCCCCCTTCAAATTTTTCACCTTTGTTTTGTTGCAGCAGCCCTGGTAAGATAAAAAAAATAAATATGTAGATATTTTTTTCTAAACAAGAAAACTGAATATCACATGGTCATAAGTATTCAGCCCCTTTGCTGTGGCCATCATTTTTAAGGGCGGTTTAACTTTGGCGTTTTATTTATTTATTTATTTTTCTTTTACATTTGTGACTTTAAACTGAACTCATTCTGCTTGAACACATAGAGACTGGTTTCTTCTTCTTGGTTTCAGTGATTTATATTATTTTTTTTATGATGCCTTACTGAACCATTCATTTCAATGCGTTTTTTCACACTTCTGTTTCTTTTCATGATCAGTTTAGAACCTGCTATCTTTGTGTTCACTGACAACATTGGAACAGTGGAAAAAAAAGGAATGTGAAAAACCAAATTGAATGGGTCAGTTGGGCATCATTGAACCATCGGTGAAGCCAAAGAGAAAATGATCTCTAGTGACACATAAGCCAAAATGGCTTCAGTGAAAAATCACGGATGGGAAAAAAAACGCTAGTGTGAAACCCTCGAGCCGGTGGCACCGTGGCGTTTTGAACCTGTTTTGGGGCTTTTTTTAAGCAGTCCGCTAACAAACGCATGCAAAGATTAGACAGAATCAACAAAAAAAAATATTCAATTTTTAAGAGGTATGTAGTAAAAAACGGGCACTGCTCATCATCTGCCAAATCATCTGTGGGGCATTTTTCTCTACAGGGACAGGATACTGGTTGCAATTGAAGGAAAGATGAATGTGGACAGGTACAGAAATTCTGGATAAAAACCTTTTCCAGAGTTTCTGGATCTCACACTGGGACAAGGTTCCCCTTCCAAACGACAATGACCCCAAGCACACAGCTAGAAATAACAAAGCTTTGCTTTAGAACAACTCTGTGACCGTTCTTGACTGGCCCTAAATTGGCAAAAATATCTACATTTCAGTTTTTTTATGTCAAATGGGATGCAGAGTGTCATTAATTGATCTAAAAAATGAACTTATTTGTTCTTGCCATTGGCTGCATGAAACGGAGTAAAAATTGTAAAGGGTTAGAATACTTTCCTGTGTGTGTTCCTTTAGTTACGTACAGATAGGTTCTTTAGTTGAATTGTATTCAAGTTTGAAATGGGTATGTTATGTAGTATAGATATATATATATATATATATTTATATATATATATATATATTTTTTTTTTTTTTTTTTTTTTTTTTTTTTTTTTTTTTTTTTTTTTTTTTTTCTTCGTAATGGAACAAGGATTACTAATTATACTTAATTACAGAAACCTTACAGCTGATCATTGCAGGCTGGAAATATTGAACATCCGAGGCTTCACTGGAGGTCAAGTGGCAGAGAGGCCTGATTGTCTGTAAGTCGATGTCCTAGGACTGTGACACAAACAGGGGACTGTGGTGTGTGTGTAATATATATAGATATATATATTATATATAATATTTCAATACTAACAGGCCACATTGATGTGTGATGTAATGAGCACCAATTATGGAGAAATATTATTTTTGGTGTCAATAGATACTTTGGGTATTTGAGGTTGTGTTTTGACTAAAAGTGATTCTTGATGATTATGCACTGTCCTAAAAATTTAGCACACTGAGGACACAGGGAATAATCTACTTTGAGTCAACTTGAGTTCAGCCTTTAATGCATGCTCCCCACTCCATTTGATATGCCATAAATGTATGATGGGTCTCCGAGGCTGTGTCCTCCCTTGGTCACATCCTGACTGCCATTGGTTGTTTTAGACATGAACATGTTTTCTATAACTTCTTCCTCCCCCCCCCCCCCTCTTAATACCCATTCACTTCTATTACGGATATGTAACAGTGTAGCTTAGTTCTTCACTGTTTATGTAAAGCAATATAGAACTGCTAACAAGTCTTCATTTGACAAGGGTCTGCAGTTAGTGGCTTAGGGGTGTAATTGTGGAGTTTGGTATATGTCCCAGAGGTAGGACCCACATCTGACAATTGTCAGATTTCGATGTTTCAAGAGTGGAACAAAATACAGCAATTGGCAGAACCCATTAGGTGTTGGTTGGGACTGACAACGTCAATGTTTCTTTTTATTTTTTCTTCTGGACCTTTTGTCATCTGTATTTTTTTCCCACCTATATAGCATTATGGGTTTTTGTAACAGAAGTTCATATTTATATTCTCTTTAACACTTTGGGTGCTTAACACCCGTTTTACAGTCATTGTTCATTTCCACGGATGCCTGACAAAACCATTGTGGTCAATTGATGTCTTCACATTGGCTTATTTTTTTCACTGATCCATTGCCTGTGGAAAGATTTTGAAACCTGTCCATTGATCTTTCACTGATGCGCATCACAGAAGGCAATATAAGTCTATGGGTCTGCAAAAAAAAATTTTTTTTATGTTTTCTGGGGTTTTTTTCACTGATGAGGCTGATAAACCAGGTGTTATGTTTTCAAAGTAATGTTAAACCTGCAGTTTTTTATTTTTTGCAAAGTGGAGAACCAATGTAGGCAAAAACGCTACGTAAGCAGAGCACACTTGCCAATGTGAAACCACCCTGATTCACGCTCTGATAATTGAAAAGAAAAAACTGCACAACTACCCTGAACCCTTTAAGTGTATTTTTACAAAATTACATAACGGATAGGTTGGAAAAAAAAAGCGTCCAAATCAAACCTTTAAAGGTGTCCATGAACTTAGAGTATTACCTTTAGATTTGCTGCATGTCCTTTGTGTGCTACCATGTTGATCTGGCGAAAGGGGGAGGGGAGAAAACCAACTGCACCATAACTGGAAATGGTCAGTACATCTGATTTACCTAGTTTTGCTCTTGTGCACACAAATGTTGTCTTTGTCAGTGTGCTATCCATTTATTCAATGGAAAGCACACGAGCCACTGCATTTGTATGGGCTTCTATGCATGGCTGGGGTTTTGGAGGCACATTACGGGAGTCATAATTTGGAGCCATTCCTATTCCTGTCTGATTTTGCAGCTCAGCATGTTAGTAGACTGCACACCAATGACAACAAGGTTGCAACAACGAACCGTGGAAGCAGGATTCCTACAATTCTTATCTAGCTATGGTTCTTTATTGTAACTGCCTATGGCTTATTGCATTACTTAGAACTTGTACAACAATACCCTCTGAATTATCCTTCTTATAAATTTGTTGTTTGAGGTTCATCTGTTTTAGGATTGTCATAAACACCTTGCCCTTTTCCAAACGACAACGTTAAATAGAGGCGAGGTCATATAAACTTTAAGAATGTAAAGCTGGCACCACTTTTGGTTCCTTTTACTAACATTCTGAAACGTATTGCTTATTTAAAGGCTCCTCCACCCTAAGTTAGTTTTTATATGCGACTATAGCAAGTCTTCTGCTCCACTATGCAGCTACACCTTTATTGTTGTTAGGCTTTCATTTTTCATATGAAGTTAAAAATTTCCAGGGTTCACACTAGGCCTATCATGACCATATTGTATGTGTTTTAATCAAGAAAGTGCACTATTTGGCATTGCACAAGCTTTTCCCACAATACCTTGGTGAAAGTGAGAATTAGAATGTCTTTTTATTTTCATTGCTAGTATTAAGCAGTTACTTTAACTGATTTGGCTAACACATTGTAAGATGGAGCTTACCTTCTGCCACATGCAGTCACATTGGTTCTTTATGGATTTAAGGAAACAGCTTGATCACCTTTTTATAATTTTTCACATTTGTTTTATTACAGGTTAGTGTCACATCTGCCCATGGGTAGTTTCTAGCATTGTTACTTTTCCCTTACTTGGGTGAATACTGCAATAATGGACTCAGGCCATGGATAGTTGAGATGCTGGTTCTCAAAATTGATACTTTTTTTTTTTTCTTCCTAATCTTGGGCAACTTCTGTAAATACTTTGCTCCTCTAAAGTTGTGGGTGGCAGCAGAAAGTAGCAAGCAGTTCTACTATTTGGCCAAACTCCGGATAGCACTAATGGCTGACATCAGCTGTGTGGTTCCATAATGCACTTCACACAGTAAATGTATAGAGGATCTCAGCCATGCAACCTATGTGTAGAGATTTTAACGTATTTGAGGTATGTTACATAGGCACATGTATTATGAGCATTTATTTCTGTTTTAGGTGCCATAAAATGTGAGAAATGTGTTCTGCTTGTGTGACATAATGACTAACAGCAAGGTTTTGTCAAAAGTCACCGAACAACTTGCAAAATGTTCTCCAGTTTCAAGACGCCAAGCGTTTCCACACTGTATGACAACCATGTTTCAACTAAATGTTGAAGTTATGGGCGACCTCCCAAAAAAAATCAATCATTTATCAATCAATACATTTTTTTACATGTAATAAGATCCATACTAGAAAGTTTTAAAAATTTCCTTGTATGTCTGCCTCTCTTGCTATTTTAAAAGTGGGTTTATAGAATTTGACAGTGAAGTATTGGCTTTACTTAAGGGGGTATTTCCTTCTGAGCATTCATATCTAATTTAATATACTATATAGAGGGGTAGGATTCAAAGTTAAAAAAAGACCTACCTTAATCAACACCTCCAATATTTTAAAATGAACTGTATATTAATATACCATTTAAATTTAACATATTAACTCGTATATAGACTTATAGACTTTTTTTTGGCATAAGAAAGTCTCAAAGTCACATTTGAGGGTTTTTGAGACTTTTCACTGCTAAAAAAAGATAATCCGTTATTAGTCCCACAGTTGGGAGATTCACAGTTGCACTATATACACCTATTCATTTAATCTGGCATAAACATAGAACTAGTGCAACACTGTGCAAAGCCAGATACATGAATTGACTTTTTGCAAAAAGTCTCAAGTTTCATAGTTACTCTAGTTCCCTGCTGGTCTATGTGCTCAGACTTTTTATGCATTTTGATACATTTTTGGGACTTTTTGAAAAAATCCAGAATGTAGAACACTTACAGGACCAGAATCAAGTTAAATAAAGCATTAAGGGCCAAGAACATACTATAAATATAGCCGCATTACCAAGTTCTTTAAGTATAGCACCGGAACAAAGCCCAATACTTCGAGTAAATACAGCGCATAAACAAAGCCTGTAAACATTTACAGCACCAGATACAAGTTCAGTACATAAAAACAGCACTAGAACTGTGATAAGAAAAAATAAAGCACCAGAACCCAGCTAAGTACATAAAAATAGAACCAAGCTCAGTGTAAAAGTATTGTGTGCAGAATAGTTAGCTCAAGTACAATAGAATTCAGATAAAATCAGTTTGGAGAAGCCTCCTTAATCCTCTTCTACTTGTCTGCCATTTCATCTACTTCTAGTCACGACTCCTCTCTGCAGATTTAGCCACACAAAAATTTTAGGCTTCTCGTATCATCATGTCCTCTTCATCATCATCACAAACTTAATGCTATTCAATTTTTTTTTTTTTTTTCCCGTACAGATAATTTTTATGTCCCCACAGTAACCAATATAGTAAAGGTGCCTCCACACAGTCACCAATATGGTAATGGTGCCTGGAAATGGTACCCAAGTCACAGAATCCAAAAATACATTCATTCTTTTTTTCTATCTCTTGATTTATTGACCATAGTGTTACTGTGTTTTGTGTTCCATTCAGATGTTGCAACTGATGATTGCCCCCACACAGTTATTAATAATCACAGCCCCAAAGTAACACAACAGCAGCCCCGAGCAGTCAATAAACAGTGTCTGCCTCCCAGTACTACCTGGGCGGTAGCCAGTGGTGTTATGTTCCACGGTAGCCTCCAGCCCTTTCTTTCACTTGGTAACCGTTTCTCCCCCCTTCTCCCTAGACTTTTGTCACCTCCCTTTGTTTGCCTTTACATTTTACCCAGGTTGCGATCCATATACATGGTTTTGACCATATTACTGGTATCTTACCTAGGGCTTTTGTGGGTGACTCTCACAGGGACTACTGCAGAAGTCTCTGTTTCTCTAGGGCATATAGACACTAGATAGTTTATTCTTTCATTGTAGGGATTGACCATAGATATTTATGGCTGTATGTGGATCAACTTACCCGGTCTTGATCCACTTGTTGTTTGTGTATGTGTGTTCTCACACTTTTTAATTGTTTTTAAGGTTTACCTTAATGCATGTCATGTGAATAATGCTTCAATAAAATTTGTACCTTTTTTTCATGCCAGTGCATACTAGCTTTCCTTCTTTGTTATATACAGTCAATAAACACAGTGTCTGCCTCCCAGTACTACCTGGGCGGTAGTCAGTGGTGATATGTGCCACGGTAGCCAATGGTATTAAAAAAACAAAAAAAAAATGTCCTGCTGTGGGACATTCACTAGCTCCCAGACAAGGACAACAATCTCGCACATTTTTATGTGTATGTGTAATATATATGCCCAGATGAGAATACACTTTTTAATGTGCAGCATAGGTTTCTGATGGTAAATGATTCATTTACATTGTGTACTGTACATCCTATGTTTGGACATGCAGAGAAAGTTTTAAGATGCTTGTCACAGAGTGCTTTGTTGGATGAGTAATTGGCTGTAGATACACGTGACTGTCATCTGTACATTGAGCTCTTAGGAAAAAAAATGTATCTGATTGACTCATATGCATTATGTTTTGACAACCCTGTCATCCTGGTTTCATATATTACATTAACTATGAGTAATGCATGCAAAGATATTATTGTACTATTAGTTTGCATTAGGATGATTTTTAAATATTTGAGTTCTAGAATTTGTACTGTGCAAAGATTTTTTTTTTTCTTGAACTTTTTAAAACTTTTGTAATATATATGTTAAAATTTGGACACGGATTATATGACTTCCTGTAGAAACAATTAGGTCTGCAAACTCGGGCTTTTATATAGGTCCATTTATTGTATGTGTGGTGTTGCTTTTTTTATTTATTTAATTTCCCTTCTTTTTTTCATTCCTCATCCACAAAAATAGAAGTATGTCCTCCAATTTTGCAGGTCCGCAAATATGGGAGGATGGCTTAAATAATTAGCTTTTCACTTCTATTTAGACTTGGTCATGTGGTGATTTTCTGGATGTGCATTGAAAAAACGCATAAACCTTAATGCAATCCACAAAAATAAGACTTCAATGGCACTATATGAAAAACGGCTAAATATAGGACAGGGTAGGAGATTACAGCCATGCAAATTCAGAACTAGAAAAAAAAAATAATTTAAACAAAATGGAAAACTCAGTTATCTGCAAATCAGATTGCAAAAAACCCTTGGAATATTTATCTATCTTTGCCAAAGCTTGAGCTGGAGAACTCTGTACATGTGTTAGACCCATTTATTGGCCTTGAACTGACATGTTGTCTCCCTATTCTGGTTCCCCAAACCTTTTAAGCCACATATGAAGGAATGAGCCCTTTAGTAATATGATGATTAGGTTGTATACAGTAACTTTTGGGCTCACAATGCTCCTTTGGGGAAAAACTATGCAAAATGGCTCAGCACAATACATTTGTGCATCATGAGTAAATATGCCTTTGTTTTATTTGTAAGTAAGAATTTATTGGGTTTGCCACTTTTCACCTATATTTAGATGTCCCACCCAGTGAGAGTACACTGAGGACTTCCTGCTATTTTATAACTTGTAAATCCAGTCTTATTTCAGTTATGTAAGCTGACATATTTTCTTGTTTATACCTTATTCATGATGGAAGCCTGTGAAGAGAGAGTTGGTGGATAGAAGTTAAATAAGTAGTTTTAAAGAGTATATACTGTAGTAAGAAAACCCCTAACCATTACTTAAGACTTGGCAGTAGATGGATATCCCTAGTCCTCCATCACAAATTTACCAGTTACTCGGACACTATCTTGGTCCTATTTACATCAATGAGCCACAAAAGCAACCAAGGCACTCAATGGACTTTTTAAGTGTTTACTTTATTGAAGGCTATGAAGATATAGAGGAGTAGAACAAAATGTAGAGTTGTTGACAGCTGTAATCTAAAAGCTTGACTACACGTTTACAGGAGACTCATTTCAATTCTTAAAATGAACTACACTGATAACCCTTTACCACATTCCTCGAGGCATCACCTTGTGTAAATTTGAAACTTTTCATCTCTAAATGGAGATGCCATCTATGCTGGGCTGTAACGTGTTACGGGCGCTCCTGCGACCCATATGCCAGGTCCTTGTGCCCCCAGAGCCAGTCTACAGCCTTGCTCATCTTCCCTGGCTCCAGCGGTGGACCCTGTGCTCCAGCGCACATCCCCATCTCCTAGTGCGTGCGTTGGCTTTCTAAGATTTAAAGGGCAAGCACTGGTCGGCAGCCTGCCCTGATAATTGCCAGCCCCTTCCTGTGTCCTCTTCCGGATATTTGTGCCTTTGCGCCTTAGAAAAAGCTTATTCCTATGTTCCTGTGCATTTATAGTGATTTCCCGTTGTGACCTCGATTTGATTCCTGACTTTGCTCCTGTGCCGCCTGTCCTGACCTTCTGCTGCGTCTCCGACTCTGATCCCGTGCTGCCTGTCGTGACCTCCTGCCTGTCCTCCTTCTCTGCCTCACGATTCTGCACCTAGTCTTGGCTACCACTAAAAGTCATGCCTGTGGAGCGACCTGGTGGTACCACGGCGCAGCAAGTCAAACCCGCTTTGCAATGGGATCTGGGGAAAACTGGATAATACTTAGACTCTGCTCCCAGGTGTCGGTTTTCATCATCGTCCGCTGTGGTTCAGTGGGTCTAGTACCCCTGAATCCTGACATAATGATTTCACAATAAAAATAAATTTGCATGTCTCAGATTTTCACTACATATCCTGCATCATCAGGTGCATCAGAGAAGGGTTTTAAAACTTCATTCAGTTGTAGCAGAGAATAAACCTTCTCTGAAATTTCCTGAATTAGTCACTGTTGCAGCAAATTTGCTACAATATCCACTTGTAACTTACCGTATATACTTGAGTAAAAAAAAAAATAGGTTTTACCAGTTTTTTGTGGTTGGCTTATATTCAAGTATAAGCAGAGTTTGGGGTTTCAGCACCTTTTTCTTTTTTGTGCTGAAAAACTAGGCTTATACTCGAGTATATATGGTACTCATCTTTTGTCATGGATTTGTGGCAGTTAGTCATTCAAAGGGATTTGCCACTTGTGTAACCATTTGCAATGCAGAACCTTTTTAGTTGTCTGGCACCTGCCAAATGGCAATTATTTCTATACTGTGTATTGGTTATCTTATTATGGTTTATTGCTATCCCTGCATGGTCAAACTAAAAAATAATAAAATGTAAGTGGGTTTCTGACTACGGAAAGTTTGGAATTCACACTCTTCTAATAAGATTAACACTTTCACATTTTCATGGTTAGAGAAAATCTTTAACCAGTATGATTGTCTCAAACATGTGCTAAGTGAAAAAAGAACAGTCTTGCCAGTGTAGTCAGGAAAAGGGGCAGAGGGTATGCTCTTTTATAGAGTAGTAGGACCAGTCTTTAGGTGATGAAGCTTACCCTGATGTCAAATTTGTCCTCACATCCCTATCATAGCTCCTGTCCTGACAAGAACTGTCCCTAACAAGTGACTACTGTTTACCCTAAGATAAATTGAGCTCCCTGTCTCTTCACTACACCTTTACTCAACATTAGTAGTGGTTCATAATGGGGAACTTCTAGGTCTATGTATATACAGTAGAATCCCCCTCAGCTATCACCACAGTGGTCTTAAAATGATGCCCAGGGTGTGCCTCATGGAAACCTGCATTCTGGGCTAGTGGGCTCACTGCAGCTATTCTATAGTCACTGGACTATAATAATAATTATTATGGAATAATGTAAGATTCAATTCCTGCCTCTGGTGGTTAACTAAATTCTTGTTCGTATTGTTATTTAATCAACCCTTCACTGTCCGGTATTAGAGATGTGTTAAACAGAAAAAAATTGCTTCTTTCAGCTATATTTGATTATTTTGACTTGTATCCTCTCATTATTAAACAAAAGAAATATAAAAGAGTTATCTGGAGAAAGTGAAAATGCTCTGGATTTGGAATTGAATACAACGGAGTACCGTATTTGTTTCTAATTGCTTTACCATCTGCCTCTTGTTACTACTTGTACATAACTAAGGATATCCACAGAATCTGGAGGAGTTGGGTTTACATTAATGTTTATTGATTCAAGGTCACTTGTTCTCATCCTTCTCAGATTTTGGGCATCATTTGATCAGGTAGTGCTGGATTCAAGCTTTTCTACTGAAGACATTGAGCCCCTCACATCGCACCAAAAAGCCACATACTGTATTAATGTCTGTATGCCTAAAGACTATTGGGCAGCTGAAGCTTTTCACTGGTATTGGCATCAGTCCCCTAAATGCTCCTCAGCAAGGTCTGGAAATGTAAGGGTTGGGGTGCAAGCAGACACGCCATGATGATAAATTTCCAATTTTATATTCTTAGTACCAGAACTCATAGGTGCATGACTCGCCGGTGTCATCCAGAAACCAGAGAAAGTGTGCTTTCAACTAGTGGTTGGGAGGCTCCAGTTAAATATTAACATAGGACCATGATTTTTATCATGGATACCTCACTGACCTGCTTGCTTAATGCTTTACTTCCTGCCAAGCAGATAACACATGGGGCTACTTTATATTTACTTTAGTGGAAATTCTGAATTCTTGATCGCTTTGTCATATGCTACAATATTCTACCCTTAAAGATGGTCAGATGACTTAAAAGAAATCGATCATAAAAATCAAGCCTGGATAAACCAGGGAAGCTTACTTATAGATCCACGCAGGGTAACTGATTATCTTCTTATATTTATCCACGGCCTAGGTCCTTCTAAAATCAGCTTTCACAATTTACACGCTTTTAGACACTCTCACCATCCTCCTATGCTCCTGCTTGCCCCCCCTCCCTCCAGACTCCTTAGCATAATTGTAAAGGTTGTAGTCCGATGAAAGGTGGTCACGGATAACAAATATAAGAATATTATCACAGTCACCATGCCCTGGATCTAAGTAGGTGCCCATTGTTTATCCATTCTTTATTTTAATGGTAGATTTCCTTTAATAGTTGTCACTACTCTAGTGCCCTGTTATTTAAACAAAGCATGCAAAGTGTCACTTGTTTTAAAGATCTCCAGAGACGGTGGTTATTGTATAATGTGTTGTCCTGAGAGAACTTAAAGGCCCAGGAACTGGACACTGCAGCATGCAAATGGGAGGGAGTTTAGCTGGGTAAGGTTCTGCCTCCAACACTTCCATACTCCCTCCTGAAAATTCTCATTGTACACCTTTTACAGAAACTGATTGTCAGTAGTATTGGCTTCCACATATAAATTACAATATAAAATACTATAACTTTCCGTACTTGCCCACAAAATTTCAGCTCTTGCTTTAGTCTTGACTTGTGCCACACCCAATATAACATATTTGGCACACCTACATGTGGCAGCAAAAACGCGTGTGTAATAAATACATATAATGTTGCGCTCTACAATGACCGATGAAGCCATTATTTGATGTTTTCATCTTCCAACCAATAACTACTTTATTACCAGATAAATAATCTTGGTCTGGCTTACATAAACAAGGATATTATAACTTAGACATGCAATACGTTTATTAACTTGAATTCACTTCAATGCACAAGTTACTTGTCTTGTAAAAACACCCATATATGTGTGCACAAGGATCATCAGTTTTCCATATTGAACGTGGATTATTAAGGTTTTAGTCATTCAGGAGGGGGATCTATACAAATGATGTAAGGAAGAATTCTGTAGTGGTCAGATGAATCAGAACTCCACCCTACTGAAAATCTGTTATTTCAAGCCAACAAAATGTAAGGTAATGTTTTCCTGTTGTCATTAAATATATTTAAGGAGGTTATTCACCTAATGCCTTTTGAGACAAATATGATATCACAGGCTGAGACACTGTCGTGCATGCTTAGGCCTTATGCACGTAACTGTTGTATGTTCCTTATACTAGCCAGTGGTTTGAGGTTTAGCAAACATTCCTTTGTATTTCTATGGGCTTATACACATGGCTGTGTATTCTATGGCCTCTTTCTTGAGCAAACTACATGAGCCACATAATTCATTGGTACTGCCTGTAGTGTGCACACACTGTCCTATGTGCCTTTTGTGGAATACGTTTTATGAACAAGCAGATTGATTGAATCCACATGTAGAGAACGAAGCAGCACTTTTATTTGGCAAATGAGGTTGCCAAGACTTCAGGTGATGGCGCATTTCATGCTTTCTCAAGCCCATGATATGACATGACGTAGGTGGTGCATTCTTTTATACACTGAAAAATGCATAGCTCAGTGCAGGACATATGCTTTCCAATTTTTCAGTGTTCTATCAGCGAGTGAGCAGACTTTAGACTCTGCTCAAACACAAGTCAGACGCACAACAGGCCCAAGAACACATCGTGGTCATGTGCATGTAGTCTTAAATGGAGCAGAACACCAGGTCTCTGGCTAATAAATTAGTACAATTGAGCTGCCAGGGTTTACAGCAACAAATCTGGAAAGTTTGTTCCTATCCTTCAGTGTAGTGATAAGTTAGAACAAGGCTTGTATACAGGGCTTCTATCTAACAGCTTGTATACTAGCAAAATCCGCCCAGGTGAAACTGCATGTGTAATAAAAGGACGCTGCTGCCAAACACTGCTGATATCTCTCAGAAGAGGAATAAATAAGCTTGGTTGGGGCCAATTTTTATCTCCCTAAAATCTTGCTTGAGAGGGAGAGTCGGTAATCGCACACTGGACGGTTAGCCAGAATTTTTTTTAAATTGATGGCTGAAATTTCTTTTGGTATATACTGGCAATAGGTGAGGCTGCAGCACTTTCACACTTCAGTATTTGCATCTCCGTACTCCTTGCTTATGCAGGGTACTTAAAATTAGATCCGCAACACTGGCCTTGAGATATATCCCTAAATTTTTCAGCTTTTAACTTTTGTACTTATTTGGATAATTATTAATATGCCATATGTCCAGTTTTGTGTGTGTATGTATATTCATTATTACATTATATAGGAAAACTCAAATAGCATAACCTAGATCTGAATAAATGAAATATTGTCATTGAATACTTTGTTCTGTAGTTGAATGTGCTGACAACAAAATCATAAATGGAAATAAAATGTATTAACCAATTGAGGCTCAAAATGTGTCTCATTGTTGTGTGGCCCCCTGTGCCTGTATGACCTCCCTACATCGCCTTGGCATGCTCCTGATGAGGTTGCTCCTGATGATGGTCTCCTGAGGGATCTTCTCCCAGACCTGGATTTGAGCATCCGCCAACTCCTGGACAGTCTGTGGTGCAATGTGACGTTGGTGGATGGAGCGAGACATGATTCCTCAGATGTGCTCAATAGGATTCCAGTCTGATGACCGAGTGGTCCTGTCCATAGCTTCATTGCTTCATTTTGCAGGACCTGCTCACACACTCTAGCCAGTTGAGGTCTAGCATTGTACCTCTGGCGAGCACATGGAGGGCTGTCCATTACTGCCCCATTGCTAAACCTGTCATGCTGAAGGATATTGCAGGCAGCAGATTGCTCTCAACAGCATCCTCACTCTGTCACGTGGTCAGTTAATTTCCAATCCTGGTGTTCTCTGGCAAATGCCAAGTAACCTGCATGGTTTTGGGCTGTGAGCACAACCCCCCTCTGTGGAAGTCGGGCCCTCATTCCATTGTCATGGAGTCCGTTTCTCCCGTTTGTGCAGACACTTGCACATTTGTGGTTGCTGGAGGTCATTTTGTAGGGCTGCATTGCAGCTTGCATTGATGTGCCATCCTGGATGAGCTGCACTACATGAGCCACTTGTGTGAGATATAGAGTCCATCTCATGTGGAAACGCATATCGGTGTTCTTTCCCATGTGGACATGTGAACTTCAAACAATGTGGCCGGGAAAAACAGCTTTTATTTTATTCTGCAGGAGCAGTAGATGGCCTTGAAAGGGTTAATAGCGAAACTAATTTTCTAATAAATGCATATAAAGTCAAAGGTAGATAACGGTACAAAACATTATATAGTATGGGGAGCTGTTGGTATAGAAGTAGTGTGGTCAAGGGGCAAGCAAAATGTATGTGCAGCTGCACAGCAGTCCAGTAAGTATGGGCACAACTTACTTTACATTAGTACAGTCTCTTGCAAGTTAATGTAAAGCTCCCAATCCTGGTATTGAAGTTTCCTTTGCCCCTGTGTGTAATATAGAGTGATCCCCTGAGGAAGCCCGCTAGACGGGCGATACGCGTGGGGCATTCGTGGGCCCTGCTCCTCATGCATTTCATTAGGTAATATGACGCTTTACTTTGTTTCATTCATTTGATCCTACTAGCTCATATCTTTGGCTGCTCACACTTTGCACTCAGCACTTTACTTGTGCACTTTATTTTTGTGTATTGTATGTCATTATTGCTGTGTCTCTCTCACTTCATTTGATCTTTCCAACTATTTATTTGTATTAATTAATTTTTTACATATGGTAGAGACATTGTTAGAGCCTATTGGCCCATTGATGTTTGATTTTTGGCACTCTGCACTTTGTTTCTAAAGCATCAATTTGATATCAGTTTTGTGCATACATGTTGTATTAGCAGCCTTATTTAGTAAAATATTTTTTACTAGTTCTGTTTTGTTATTTATTTGAGGTATACCTTTTTGAGAAGAGTCCTATATTGTTATATCCCCTTCATTGGGTTTTTAAATGTTTTTATTGTATTTTTTGAGGTATTAATAAATTGATTTTGCTTTCACATCCGCTGTCTTTCCTTTCTTAAATGAACTAATATACAGTGGGGAAAATAAGTATTTGATCTAGGGTCAATTTTGCAAGTTTTCCCACTCGCAAAGAATGGAGAGGCCTGTAATTTTATTGTAGGTACACTTCAATTGTGAGAGACAGAACATAAAAAAAATCCAGAAAATTGCATTGTGACATTTAAATAATTAGCATATTATTACATGAAATAAGTATTTGATCCCCTACCAACTAGCAAGAATACTATCTCTCTCTGTGCTGTTAGTTTTTAAGAAGCTCCTCCTACTTGGCACTTAATACCTGTATTAATTGTACCTGTTTGAGCTTGCTTCCTGTATCAAATACATCTATCCACACACTCTTGATTTGGGACAATTGGCATCATCCTTGCAGGGTTTTTGTCTCCTTCTTGATCAACACAGAATAATTTAATTGGTTGGACTTGCTGGACTGATGTTGTTGTTTTCTTCTAACCTCTTTTACTATGATACTATGAGCCGGGTGCACTGAGAAGGTAACATACATTACAATACACTACAACCTTATTGATCCCCTGGGGATAAATAAACGAAAGATCATTGGAAAACGGCAAAGGCAAATCTGGTAAATGTATAAAGTGTTCTACACAATGTCATTTTTACTTGCGCTTCAGTTGGGAGCAGATGGACTTTAACCCGGCCTTTAACCAAACTGAGCTTCACTTGCTAAATATAAACATGATAATCTATTCTTGGAAAAACTGAATATTCAAGTGCTGTTCTGATCTTAATCCACCCATCTAATGTTTACACTGCACTTCATTTTCTGTAAAATAAAGTCAGTTTTTTATGTTTTTCCTCATAGAACCTTGATTGAAGTTACCACAAGCCTTTTCAGTGATCTGTTTTGGGTGATGCCTGAAAAAACCCTTGTGACACGGCATGTAGGAATGGAAGCCTTGAATAGTGTGGGCAGCACAGGCAGCTGTGACAGCATGGAGAGCATCTCTTCCAATCATTCAGCCTTTGTAAGTGTTAAGCAATGATCTTTCAATTGTTCTTGTATTTTATATAATGCATGAAAACTAATCATTGACTTCGTTGGGCCAGTTATACTACTTGATAGTATACACTGGGAAGAAATGGTTTGCAGTCATATTGGTCTTGCTATACATGAAATTCTTTCCCTACCATGATTATAGACTTCTTTGTGACTTCTAGTGACCTATTGTTCAATTATCGAACACAAAATAAACTTGGTAAAACTCTGTCATCACTGAATGGTAAAGTATACCTAACTAATGTCAATAGGATATGCAACACTTTTGATTAAATGGGTTTTCCTACAAAACAAGTCAGGCCCTATCCACAAGATAGGGCTCAACTTGCTGATCAGAGGGGTTCTCGGTGATGAGGCCCCCACAGATCACGAGAACGGAGGGGCCAATGTACCCCTGTTGGACCACTAATCGTTTCCCGAGATGAGATGAGACGTGCCTGGCTGAGTTCCCCCATTCGTCTCTATGGAGGTGCCAAAAATTGGGGAGCGCTGTACTCGACAATATCCAGCTCCATAGAGTTGAACTGTGGATAGGGACTAGCTTATTTTGTGGGGAAAACCCCTTTACTGTGTAAGTAGGTGGTATGTGCTATCCAGGGCCGATTCTAGCATATTTGCTGCCTGAGGCGAATATTAAAATGGTGCTCCCCCCCCCCCTACATCCCCACAGGCAGCTCCCTGACACTGTGTGACTGACTACATGTTCTGGGAGTCATTAGTGGCATCTAGTACCTTATAGCTTACAATCTCTTCCATCAGGAGGACTTTATTCCGGGTTCTCCAATCCATGATGTATCACTGCTGAATTCACGGCCAGATAGCTTCAGCTCCGTGCAGCATCTCCACCCGGGGTCCCTAAAAATACACAGTCACTTACAGTATAAAGTCTCCTGGATAACAACATTGTGCTCCTAAATAATATATACCCCTCACAACACAACTGACCACACGCTCCACACATATAAAACATCCCTTCATTATATATATTCTACTGGAATTATAGCATGCACAGCACCAATCAATATAAAACACCCCAAATTTATTAATACAGACCCCTAACATTTGGTTTAAATGATGCAAAGTAATCTATTGTATCCTATAACTAATATATCCCACCCTGTTATTATGTTACATGAGTTTACATACAGTACTCCCCTGATCAATGTAAATATATACAGCCCCCAGCTTAGTAATGTACTGTATGGGGGGACGTATATCGGCCGTATATACGTCCCCCATACGTTAGTGTGAATGTAGCCTAAGTGTAATGCTTCCACTTTGGAGCTTCATTTAAACTTTAAAGATTAACTCTAAAGCTATAGTGATTTTTACCAAATTATTAAATGTGATTCCTGCTTTGAAAACAAACGAACGATGCCTACCTTGTACTGCTCGTCCTTTTCTTTCCAAAGTTATGGCATCTTCTGTTCTGAAAGTGTTTGACAAAACTCTTTCTCCCTATGTGAAGTGGGCAGAGACTAATGTCTATGCCCTCAAGCTGAGGCCAGTTGGGTTTCCCACAGATCCCATGATGCCTTGTGTTCTCTCTCAGTAATTTGGCAGTAAATCCATTCAGTTTCCCACAAGTAAATCCAGTAAACACTGCACAGTGCACATACAGGATGTATATGGTGACTAGCCTGGCAGCATCACATGAGGAAAGAAGGGAACAAGTAGTAAGTGGTGGAAATTGTAAGCAAATCAGTTACATGAAGTCTATAGCCTGTGCTGTGTGAGCATTAAAGGGGTTATCCGGGTTTAAACATTTATTTTTTTTTTTTTTTATGGCCGGGCTGGGGAGGGATAGTTAAACATAATAAACATGGACTTGCCTCCTCCGGCGCCGCCGATGTCCCGCGCCGCGGTCACTTCGATCCGTGCCCCTGTAAACAAACAGGGGCACGGAAGCCGCGCACAGGGAGCTTCCGGTCCGTGTTGTGGACGGCTCCTCCCATCCGTCCCTATCTCTCAGCGTTGTAAGCGCTGGGAGATGGTGCGCAAGGGAGCATCCGGCCGGCCGGAAGCTCCCTGTGCGCCCTTGTACTGAAACCGGCGCAGGGAGAAGACGGGCCGCGGCGCGGGACATCAGCAGCACCGGAGGAGGTAAGTACATGTTTATTATGTTTAAATAGCCCTCCCCAGCCAGGCCATAAAAAAAAAAATAAAAAATTAAACCCGGATAACCCCTTTTAAGGGTTAATAGCTCATCTGCACAGAGCTGATACTGCCAGGGTGGGGTCGGGAGCAGCATAAGGAGAGGATAGAGACAGAGAAAGTTCTTTAGAATCACAGACTGGGGTGGAGGGACTGATGGGGAACAGTGGAGATCTTGTAACTCACTATTCTGCACAAGAGACCTCTGCATTCACATATCCAGCTATGCTACATACACTTTTACATGACCTCCTCTGTGAGCATGGAGAAAAGCTCCTCCCCTCCCATGAAACTGTCTCAGAAACAAAGTGTAAACCAAGTATGGATTCACAGGGCTTATCAGCACCTGGAGAAGAAGCAGCTATTGCAGTTCTAATCTGAGGGGGACAGCAAGGAAACTGCTGCATAGAGGCAACAAAGAACATGGGCAAAGTTGTTTTGCATCCCAAAAGCTATTGATTGTATAAAAAACCTTTACAGTAACTCTTTAAAAGAGCATGTTTTAATATAAACAAAAAAATGTGGTGGCGTTGTTCACCAAACCACAGCCAAAAAGCTGTAGTTAGTTTTGGTGCCACTTTTGGAAAATTGCAATGTCCTTCTTCTGGACTACTTGGTTACATGAAGCCATATGGTATACTTGTCCATTCAATTAATGGAAAGCTTCCTCTTATGCATGAAATTTAGTTAAAGGAAATCTTTAGTGATACACATGTATGTGTTTGAGCTCTACTCTACCTACCTGAATGGTAAAATTTCTTGGTTGTATATCAATCTGTTTTATCTCTTTGCTTCATTTAATTCCATGGAAATTTTGGTTGTTTTTCTGCGTCTTTTGGGCAGACCCATATCTTTTTTTTAATTTTTTAATCTTCTTATAAATGGCAGTAAACTTGGGCACAGATGTGTGTTCTGTGTCTGCAGCAGCCAAGAACAAGCTTTGTTGCTCAATCATTAACCTGTTCTGCAGAAGAAATTATCATAGAATAAAGTTCAATGTCTTCATTTTGTTTTCACAGTAATCTTTAATATTTAAACAAAACTAGACAGATTAAAACAGATTTGGTTACTAAAAATAATTTGCCTTTTGTTGACGTTATACAAATAATCTACCTGTAGATATGACCTGTTGTTTACACTGCTTAGTTGCCTTCAGTGGTCAGGTCATCTAATATACCAGTAGAAAGTGTAACTTTTATGGAAAAAGGTGTTTACATCTAGTTAAACTAATAGGTGAGTCACTGCTTTGGAGAGATTTGATGTGGTCCCCATTTTTTAATATTAGATTATATTATTATTATTATTTTTATTATTTGTTATGAGTGCATCCAACATTTCACATGGTCATAAAATTAAAGGGGAACATTCACTACCTATACCAGCTTCAATGCTTTACCTCCTTTGACAAGTGCCGCTTCACCTGATGTTGACATAGTTACAAGTCCCAATCGATCTTGGGCAATCATTGTAATTTTTTGATATTTCTGTTAAATGGGTCAGAGCCAGAATGCAATTGCATAGGACTACCCAGCCGAGAGAGCAATTATCATATTATGTAGTTCAACTACCATGGAACTATGCCAATTGGGCCCTCTACTGTCAGGTGATGGTCCTAAGCTCAAGAGAGCCAAACATGACATTGATTGTTTGTAAATGGTGTCTCCCAATATACACATAGGGAACGAATGACAGGTCTTTCCCTATGAGCAAATGGTGACAAATAATTCGTTGACAGGATCTTTTTAATGTGAATATCGCTAGAATTGGATTTATGGGTATATTTTCTTAATCCAATACCTGGTGTCTAGTGATAACCATCCTGTTCAGCATCCTATACTGTCTATATGCATATGGCAGGTCCACAGGTGCAGGCATTTGCCTCACTATGCATGGCAGGAGCAGAGAGCTCTATATTTAGGGAGCTGGTGTAGGTCTGCATCCTCCTTCTTGCATACATAACACCCCCCAATGTTCCCCTCATTTCTTTGTCACACAGCTGGCACCTCCATGTCACCCTTTCATATGCAAAATCTTAATCGCCTACACCCTAATGTCCACTTTTTGCTCAAAGTCAATCCAATTTACTGGTAGCGAAAGAACCTGCAATGATTGTGATGTTCCTGAGATCATCGGTCTCTTTTAGACCTAGTAGGAAATTGCATCTACATAAAGATGCTTTTTCTATCCGCAGCTGAAGGACTTGTGATGTACATGAATCAAAGTAAAAATCACATGAAATTGCCCCCCCCCCCCCAAGTTAAAGGAAATCTAATATAATCAAGCATGAAGAACCAGAGGCACTTTCGCATGGATCTAGGCACTGTGATTGTGGTAATCTTCTTATATTTGTTATCCATAGCCTCCTTCCTCCTTCTTTTAGACTTATATTTATTAATTAAAATTTAAAAATTATGCAAATACGTTTTACCACAGCCACAGTGCTTGGAACTATGAATAACAGTCCCTGGTTTTATCATGCTTGGTTTTGATTGTAGATTTAAGTGGTGGGGTGGATCACTAGATGGGCCCATTCCTGCTTTTTACTAATAGGGCTACATAGGGGTTAACCTTGACTATAAGCTCCAGCAAATCACACACACACCCCTGTAAATTGCAGCTCACTCCCTGCCCCCCGTGAGCAAGGCTATATTCACACAACTGTTCTCACCCTAGGCAGATCTTAGGTGAAGCACATGACCATTTGGATTTGGAGTAGTGGCCTCACAAACCTGGGCAGCAATAGGACCCACTGTAACAGGCCAGAGTATTCCCCCAGCCCAGACTGTACTATACCCTGGGTATAAAGTGGCCTAGGCAAGAGTATACCCCCATTAGTATCTTTGTGATATACACAAGAATTTATATATTAGTTGAATAAAGTTTACCAAAAGTTAGCGGGGACGTGAGGATTAGCTCTAAAAAGAGCTATCCTCACGTCCCTTACATCCACCTACCACCCTTTCTACCTTTTATAGGTAGAATCGTGGTGGTATGTTCCCTTTTTAACGTTGCCATATATAGACATATTTTTTTCAATGACGTTTTATTATTCATTTATTACATTTTACGATGCCCATGTTTCGTAGAAATAGAGCTTTATAACATATTCTGCATTGATCACGCAGTGGTAGATGCAGTTAAGCCATCAGCTCTTGGCATACTGTTGGCTGGTCAATAGGCCTTGGGACCATGTAAAAATTATCAACGGATCATTTGAATATTTTAGAAAGCTCTATTTCTATGAAACCCAGGCATTCTAAGATATGAAACAAGGTTATTGCCGCTCAGGATTAGACGGGATGTTGAGTATAAACATCTACCATGGGATATCTGATGGTAGATGTTCTTTATGGTCTGGATGGATAGGACCTAAGTTTTTATTATTTGACCCCTCCTTACATAGAGTTTATTCCCAGGGGTATAATGTGGCCTTGGCCAGAGGGGTATATCCTGGCCCTGGGGGGGGGGGGTATACTCTGGGCTGACCCTGGGGCGGGGGGATATACTCTGGGCTAGCCCTGGGGTATAATCTTGGACAGGATTATTCTGGCATGCTACATCACCCTAAATGTTGTGGCAGTGCTGACTGGCTCTGTCACGCTTTGCCGAGACCCTACAAATTGTGTGGTCGTATTATGGCCACAAATAGTTGTGTGAATGGGGTCTTACACTCGCTGCTAATGAGTGTCCTCATAAGTTTCCTCTTCCATGCAGCAGTGTCAAAGAAAAGAAAAGATCTTGTGATAAATTTCTCAATGTATACTTGTATAAAACAGCGGAGGGCAGAATCTCTTGACATTATCTATTGATATAGTAGCTATCCAATGTGAATGAAGAAGGGAGGTAGAGTGCTTAAGAGATACAAACAGCAGTGGCGGAACTACTGCCATAGCAGCTGCTACAGGACACTCTATCTGCAAACTCTATCTGTGTCCTCTCGATGCAGAGTTGGCAGCAGTGGGGAAGAAGCTGAGTGATTGGCAGCTATAGGTCTCCAGATTAATTATACCTGCATCAGAGAAATGAAATGTGGCTCTAGCCTGACATAGTTGTGTGCAATAAATGTACATACATGGACAAAATTGTTGATGCCCCCAATTAAAAAAAAATACCCACAATGGTCACAGAAATGACTCGAATCTGACAAAAGTAAAAATAGATTAAATTTCTAAGAAAATGAACAAGTGAAAGGTAGACATTACTTTTCAACCATGCTTCAACAGAATAAAAAAAAAAGGAAAACTCATGAAACTTGCCTGGACAGAAATGATGATGCAAAGAGATATGTTAAATCAAGGCCTGTCCACTAATTGGCAAAAAAACCTACAGCTACTCATTGTGCTGTTTGGTGACCATGGAGAGTAGAACGCTTAAAAGGGACCAGAGGAAGCAAAGGAAAGAGTTGTCTCAGGAGCTCAGAAGAAAAATTTTAGACACGCATGTTCAAGGTAAAGGTTATAAGACTATCTTCAAGCAGTGCAATGTTCCTGTGACTACAGTTGCACATATTATTTAAAAATGTAAGATCTATGGAACCTCCCTTGGATGAGGCTGCAGGAGGAAAATTGATTACAAATGGTAACAAAAGAGCTTAGAAAAACTTGGTGATTTAAAGGGGAACTTCAAGCTCAAGGAATATCGGTGTCAAACCGCAGCATATGTCGTAGTTTGAGCCAAAGTGGAATCAATGGAAGATGACCAAAGAGGACACAATTGCTTAAAACAAATCATAAAAAAATCAAAACTGGAATTTTGTAAAACGTCATGTTGTCAAGCCTCTAAGCCAGTGGTGGCACTCTGAGCCCTTTCTGTTGGCAGAGAGGCCATCATCCCAGCTTCCTCCTGTGGTCCAATACAGCCCATGGCGTGCCATGCTCGGCGCCATTTTAAACCAACATCCTTGGCTGCTAGGGCTACAGGAGGAACAAGAAAGTGTGGACAGAGATTATTGTTGAGCACCTGCTCTGGGAACCTTGATTGCTCCTCTTCAGGGGACCCTGAATCAAGTTCTTCATCTTTCTATTGTATTGGTGAACTCAGGACACCCATACGATTGAAACCTGTGATACAGCAGGGATCAAGAAGTTACTGTTTACATTGTCATGTTGGCACTTTGCAACATATAAGTGGCTTTTGATTGTTCTTTGGGCACTCTATCTCCAAAAGGTTCGCCATCACTGCTCCAAGCTTTTGGGAAAATAAGATAAAGACTAAAATCTAACTTTTTGGCATGGCACATCCACTCTATGTTCAGACGGAACAATAGAGCAGATCTTGAAAAGCCCTACTGTGAAACATGGAAGAAGCTCTGTTATGTTTTGGGACTGCTATATTCTGTGCGGGGTACCATAAAATCCCTAGGTAGATTCTAGATAGAAATGTGCTTCCCAGTGTCAGAAAGCGTCTTCTTGGTCGCAGGTCATGGGTCTTGCAACAGGATAATGACCTAAAACGCCCAGGAATGGAAAAGAGGACAATATTGGACTATAGTAGCCTTCTATGAGCCCTGACCTAAATCCTATTGAGCATCTTTGAAAGGAGCTGAAACATGCAGTCTGGAAAAGGCACCCTTCAGACCCCAGACAACCAAAGCAGGACAAAAGTCAGTTGGTCGTATTTTTACTTTTGTCAGTTTATGATTATTTCTGTGACCATTGTGGGGGTTTCTTTCACTTAAATGAGGGGTACAAAATGTGTGTGTGTATATTAATTAATATAACTAATGTGTATTTATTAATATTACTTATGCTGTTCTTTTGTATGTTGAAAGATTTTTCCAATATCTTCATTTTTCTAAATCTCTGTTAAACATAGCTGTCATTCTATTGGAAGCTTCTAAGTCCTGTGGATAAAATTCAGTTCCTAGTCATGTTTGGTCACAAAGGTGCACAGCTCGTTATAACACAGAGGGCAATCGAAGCTGTGGACTATTGACCACACATGAACAGGTTTATAATGGAATTGATACAATAGAAACCGTAAGAAATTGACACAGAAAGTTTATTGGAAAATTTTAAATTTGAACATTTCAAGTAGTTGCTGACTTTTATGCTTGCCCAGTGTACAATATACCTCTTTAGAAAAAGTAGAAAAAAAAAATCTGACAGTTTGTTTCAGTTAGTACTTTTTGTTCTACAGAGTGGAGATGGATATGATCACCTTTCAGCTGAAGAACGGGAATGCCTGATGTTTCTGGAGGAAACCATAGATTCTTTGGATAATGAAGAAGATAGTGGGGTATCCAATGATGAACTGGAGATGAGTGAAAAATCCACCAGCCATACAGATGCAGAAACTATAAAGGTTCCAACTTTAGATGGTAAGGTTCAATCACTTATTATCTATGATTTATGACACTGTCCAGTAATTAACTTTTTAGACTTAGTTTTCATCATTAGAACCAAAGGTCCAAATGATGCACTTTAGGTGATTATTATAATGTATATAAATGTTCTCCTTTGCCCACAGGATAGGTGCATACATGTTCTATGCTGGGATCCCTAGGCTACTCTTCTACAGTTTTTCCAGCAGTCCAATCGAAAAATTGTAGACCAGCAGTTTGATTCAAATCAGTTTACTTGGCTTGGGACACTTATCATACATTTCACGGCTAGAGAATATTTCAGTAGGGTCATGGAATTATTACAATGATAAAAGTTGTGGGGACTGGAGCTTCATAAGGGGTGTGTCACCTACACACAAGCTTTGTCGTTTTAATCCATGTGAGCATTCTCTGTCAAAGTTAAACCCTTTAACAATGTTGTGTTGCTGTGAAGTCTTACATAAGGTGCATATCATGTTGTTGTTCAGAAAGCCTATGTGACAAATTGCAGAGGTATGAGACTTCTAAATATATCTGCCAGGGTGTGATTAAACACCCAAAAATTTCATTTACCATCACGTCATAAGGATCCTCCCTTCTTTTTACATTATGTACTATGCAGTTTGGAACATTAAGTCCTAGAAACATCCATTATTGCTTTGCATTTTAATCTTCTGCATTAGTTATTGATAAAAAAATTTTGTCTAAATATTATGTATGTATATTATGCTAGTAGGTGAAGTAAAGTAGTGTTTTGTATGTGTGGGTATATAAAGAAAATAATTAAACATTTTACTGAACACAACATAATTAGAATTTTTATTTATGCAGGTAATGATAAAACAAGACCAATGAATACAACATTTCCAAAATTGGAAGAATGGGCCTCTGTTCCCAGAGTCCCCCAGGGATACCATAGTTTTCCAAGAATAGTACAAGTGTCTCGGGAGGAAACAACGAAACATACAACAGAATCTAAGCCCCCAGATTCCAATTCTGACCAAGCCAAGTCATGGCATGGGAAACCTAAAAGCATATCTACAATTAACAGACATGAAAGAGCAGAACCTAGCATATCTGATTTCCTGATTATACCACCACCTGAACCATTCAGAGATCCTCAAGTTATTATAGATAAGAGACGTTCTGTTACTGATCCCACTGACTCGCGTGAAATAAGATTTGACAAAGTGGTATTAAGACCAGCCACAATCTCTGAATATAAAGAGATGCAACCTGTAAGACCACGTAGTACGCCAATACCATCAATGCTTCCAAGGGTCTCGTCCCCAAATTCACAAGATAGTGTTGGCCTGACTCAAGAAAAATCAGTCGATAGCAAACAAGGCCCACCAACAGCACCAAAGCCACGCACACTGCCACCCCACATAATAATAAAGTCGAGTTCAGGAGTAGTATCCAATCTAGACCCACAGATGAGACAAAGAACATATTCAGCACATGATCGGATCATGGCAGATCACAAATCTCATGAACCTACAATTCCAAAAGTTCCTCATTCTAAGGAACAAGAGCGTGCAAGGCTTGAGGCATTGCAAAAATTAGGATTGGATGTTAAATCAAGTTCACAGGAAAATATTTCAATGAGGACATCAAAGACTGATCAGTCTCCAGCACAAAGTGTAGGTGACCAAGGCCACAATGATGTTATTAGGAAAAGTGATGCTCATGAGCAAGATTCAATGGGGACTAGCTCTGCAGCACCTTCAATTATTATTCATAAGACCGATGATGTAAGAAATGAAAGGTTGAGCAGAAACAGATTTAGTGCAAAATCGAACTCATTGGAAAAAGATGAACCTATGACTGGAAAGAAAGATTCTCCTGTGAAAATACCCCCACAGCAACCTGCTAAAAGTAGTGGTTTTGGAAGGAATAGAACCAGCATTAAGGTAAATGCTCAAGAAAAAGCAGATGACTTGGTAATTCAGCAGCCAAAGCCCTTAAATGAGGTTCAGACTGGTCCTAAAAGTTCCACTAAGAACATTGAAGGAAACGCTATGGAAAATGCATCATCACAATTGCGTACCCAGTCCAAACTAGATGTGACATCTGATAATGCAAACAATCATGCAGTTAATGAATTAGACAGTGGACCACCTTTAAAGGGTCCAAAGCAAGATTGTGATAGAAGTTCATCAACATTGATAACAAACCCTGCAGAAAAAGGAACTGTCCTTCCACAAATTTATCCTGTACCCGTACTCAAACCAACAGAGCATTTACATATAGGTGAAAAACCTGAGGAAAAAATGGGTTCTTCTGAAAATTTAAGCCAAATTAGTACTAGCCCTGGAAAATCCTTTGGCTTTCCCCGTCCAAAGGAGCTTCATCATAAGACAGAAACCACAGTAAAAGGAAATGATAAAGTTCTTGATAAAAGCAACCGCCACAGCACTCATTTTGAACCTCTCAATGAACCATACTTGCGCTTTCCCCAAGGCTCAGTTCCTGGTCTTAGACATATAAACATCAAGGCAAACACATTGGAACGGTCTGGGGTGGGTCTTAGTGGATCTATGTCTAGCATTGAAAAGGAATCTCAAAAAGCCAGCACCTCCTTCTTCAAAAAACCACTGTTTTCAGGAAATTTCTTGCGAAGTAATAGGCCTAGGCCAGCATCCCTTGGCACTGGAGCAGACTTTGCCAACCTGGAAGCAGCTACAGCAGATGTAGAAGTGACTGAGAAGCGATCTTTCTTTTCAAGGCCAGCTCGCCAATCTGCCCCCATTACTAGTGTTAAGATTACTCCTAAGGGGACTTCTGAAGAACACCGAAAAGAGGCCTTGAAAAAACTGGGAATACTAAAGGAATAAACTGTGTACATTGAACTGAAAGGTAATTCATAGTTACACTGCACACTTTCTGACAGTGTGATCTTATTTTAGTAGTTTTCTTTTCTTGAAAGGGCAATTCATCTCAACCTGAAAAACCTAAGAACTGCCATGTGAAGATTAACACCTAATGCATAGTTTTAAGTTAAATATTATTGAATAAAAACTAAAATATAACTCGGTGGTACAATGGAGTTTTACTGTATATTTGTATGCTACGGCAATCCCTCTGGCACATATTGAAAGGGAGATTACAATGTAAAGCACTTCTTAATGTTCTACTCTAGTTTTATGTGATGTAATTTTCGTATATTGTAATATTTAACACCACATAAAAATATCCACTTCTTTTGCTAATGTTTTCCCATTCTTCAGGAAACATTTTATTTAATATGTGAATTAACCAGCTGCTTGTTGGTGCTGGGGTACCTTTCAGACCTCTGAAAAGTAGGTGTATAAAGTGTTCTATATAGATGGATTATTGTTTTATTTCAGGATGTGGCTTGAATTTTGAATTTGTGTGACTCACGTAACACGCCTAACTGTAGACTTTCATCTGCCAAATTACTTTGAACTGTGAAAGCCCTTCACGTTTGTGTTTTGTATGTAGAGAGATGTCTGGTTACATTGTATTAGCCAGAGATGTTCTTGGTTTGTGTATCCATTTTGTTTTATTGCACACTTAAATTGCCTGTAAATTGCCTCATTAATAAAAGTTTTAAGAAATCTTACCAATTTTCTTTGTTTGTTAAATCCTTGTTAATATAAACATGAAGACAATAACATGGAATTGATCACATGATGGCACATTGAGAGGCTCTGGTCACCTGTTATATCTGGCAGCTGGGCACAGGCTAAAGATTGTATACGGAACAGGAAGCCCTGCTGGGTACCCTCTTTTACACCACCCCCTCCCAGGGGTATGCAAGGAATTGTGATTATTTCAAGGCTTCTACACCAGAAATCTGGCTTACCAGACTTGATAAATTTATCTTTATAAATAGCTGCATGTTTTAAGGCACATTAGCTGCAAGTTCTACCCCATGTGCTGCAATTGAAACTGCAAATTTAAACTCTACATGTGTTTTGTCTTCCTGTATCCGGGCTCGGACTGGCCCACAGATGAACAGTTAGATCCACCAGTGAGCCTCCATGCCTTGCATTAGTACTGCTTTACGGGGTTCCCTCATATTTTTTCATACAGACACTCGGCATGCATCCATCCTATGTTTCTTCACTATATCAATAGATTTTGTAGCTAACTGTACATGTAGCTTTACAGTGGTGGGCCCCAAAAAACAACTGTTACTGGTGGGCCCTTGGTATCCCAGTCTGACACTGCTTGTCACCCACTACAGGTCTGACTGAAAAGGATAATCAGTCATGGTATCATCATGGTTTATATGGTTGAAAAAAGACACTTGTCCATCAAGTTCAACCAAGGAAGGGATTGGATGAGGATCGGATTTAGAGAAATTCTATATAACATTACCATCAATGTTATTTAGGTGTAAAAGACATCTAGACCCTTTTTGAAGCTCTGCTGTCCCTGCTGGGACCAGCGCCTGAGGCAAGCTATTCCACATATTTACAGTTCTCATAGTAAAAAAAGCCCTGTCTCCTCTGGTGATTTAAACCTTGATTTCTCCATACGGGACAGTGCCCCCTCGTCTTTTGATTTGATTTAACCTGGAACAACTGACCACCATATTTTTTGTATGGACATTTCATATATTTATATAAATTGATCATGTCCCCTCGTAGTCGTCTCTTTTCCAGACTAAATAAATCTAGTTGTTTTAATCTTTCCTCATAACTGAGACCCTCCATACCCATTATCATTTTTGTGGCTCTACGTTGAACCCTCTCCAGGGCATCCTTTTTATGGACCAGTGCCCAGAACTGGATGGCATATTCCAGGTGAGGCCGAACCAATGCCTTGTACAGTGGTAATATTATATCCCTATCACGAGAGTCCATATCACTTTTGATACATGACAAGATCCTACTGGCTTTAGAGGCAGCTGATTGACATTGCATGCTGTTATTCAATTTATGATCTACTAGTACCCTGCTAGATACATTTTCCTGTAGGTACTCTAGGGTAGCATACACCCTTTTTTTTTGGCAATGGTCTCAATATTCAATGGTATTACTGCCATCCTGTAGATATTGTACAATGATTGAAGCATGACTTTTTTTCTTTTTAAATATACATGGATATAAAGATAGAAAGTGAAATTAATGTGCAAAAAAATTATAAAAATTGTCATCATAAATTTACCATAGTACTAAGTTCCTTCAGAGACTCCTCACTTTGTTTACAATGCAGACAATCAACATAGAAATATTAAATTCTCTTGAAAATAATTTAATCATTTAGATCCAGCTAGCAATAGGTTAAAGACCTCATGAATGTTACTATTTAAATCTTTTACTTCAGCGTTTCCCTCTGCCCTTCATACATGCCTGTTTGAGAGGAGGAAACACCTTTATTAAATATGCATTAGGGCCTGGAATTTTACTGACGTGCCCCTGGGCCAGAAACACTGGCTAAACTGCTCTGGCTGGTCTTGGGTGAATGTGTTTGTAGCTGATTTTACTTTGACTATGTCGTCATTACATACGCACACAGCCATGGCTGAGTTTTTAGTTTCAACCTGCAGCGCTATTTTTCTTGGCATGCACATGGAACTGCACAGAACTGCCATTTGCTAAAGATCCATGAATTAGACTGGAAAGAAAATGTACACATGACCATCAACTTGTCCATACATGGGTTGTTGTAGGTAACTAAGTGGCTGGCAATGACCAACCAAGCAGCTTAGCATAAGATGGCCTCATTGTTGCCGAATAGCTGTGAGATATATTCAGAGATAATGCCCCAGCCATTTCACAATTGGCTTGTTTATGATGTGGATAATGCCGCAATACTGCCATGGCTGGTGGGTGGAGATCAGAGGTCGCACTTACATTTCTCCAGAAGGGTAATAATACTCCTCTCACCATTTTTGAGGAGTAATTTCAGCCGAGGAAGAGTACGAAATTTTCAGTAATACAACTATATAACTCCAAGTTTTATATAGTGTTAATAGACTATTGTTCCATATAATTATATTTTATTTGTAAATATCCCCTATGATATGTAAAGCGCTACTGAATTATGATATATGATTATCATTATTATAGACGTCTATTTATAGAAGAAAATTGTTACAGCCCCTGTTTTTGTAGCTACTTTAGAAAATTATAGTAATATCTGGGGCTGATGTCGGCCCCAGAAACCCCCACAGTGTGGGTCGGCGCCAACACTGGTCCCAGAGCCACCCACAGAGTGGGTTGATTCCCCAAACCCCTACAGAGTGGGCCAGGACTGACACTGCTTAATTTATTTAATTTAATTTTTCGTTATTGGGGCCTTGTGATGTCATTTTCTTTGCGGGATGAGATGATTTTTCCAGTGTTACCATTTTGGGGTTGGTATCCCCTATTGTTGAAAATCTTGGAATATATTTTGAGGTCAGGAGTAGAAAAGCATTAATTCTGTACTGGATTTTTTATTGTTATCTTTATTGTATTATACTATTACGGGGACCAGACTTGAATATTTTTTCTTACATTTTACTAACTTTGCCAAATAAAACCTAAAGTGGGGAAAAAAAATCTATCATTTTTTCCATTGTCGTCTTCCAAGTGGCATAAGATCTTTACTTTTTTGGCTATGGTGCTGGTTGATGGCTTGTTTTTTGCGGGACATGTTGTACTTTGCACCAATATCATTCTGGAGTACATGTGTTTTTTTAATCACTTTTTATTGCATTTTTTGTGGGATTCAATGGGTATAAATCATACTTTTTGGCGTGTTTTTAACGGCGTTCAGTGTGTTGGTTCAATAATTAATTACTTTTATTCTACGGATTGTTACGGACGTGGTGATACTATATGTGGGGTTTGTGTTATGATTTAGACTTTTTTTTAGTGTTATATTTCTCTTTATATGTTATGGGATTACGGGCATTTTTAATGATTTATTACTTTATTTTTTATTGATAAACTTTTTTTTTTACTTTTTCCACCATCGGACATAAACAAGCAATCATCTGATGTATTGCAGGGTATTAGCAGTGTCAGCCTATGCACATGAATAGACTGACACTGTGCCTTTAAGATGAGGTCATAGATGCCATCTTTCAGGCAGTGCCTACAGGTCCTGATCGGACCCCACGGCTGTCATGACAACGTGAGGGGGGTGGGTGATCGTGGGGAAAAGACCCCCAAAGGCAGGTTAAATGCTGCAGTCGCGCTGACTGCGGTATTTAACGGGTTAAACACCCGCGATCAGAGTCCACTCCGACTGCGGGTGTTACACTGGGGTGTTGGCTATTAGTTATAGCCAGCACCCCCATATGTCCCGATGCCGGTTCGGCTCAGATCTTGAGCTGAACCGGCATCAGCGCTGCGTCTGATATACCGGTTCAAGAGGTTAAAATAGTTGTGTTTTGTGTGGTGAAATTAAAAACATTAGGAATATACAGTGCATCATAACTTGCTGCATAGCAATAGACTCAGCCCATCTCTTATATTACCTGCAATGGGAATGTAAGCATCAGAAGTAGTCCACGGCCAATTAAATATTGTTTTACATATGTCATCTTCTTGTACAGCATTTTGATATCCTGAGAAGGCACCAGGATGTAGTTTGTCAGGTAGTGTGATGCATGTGCCAATATTATGCAGTCCACTGCCCCCTACAGCTGCTGTGCCCCGTAAACCAATTCCTCCACATGTCCCTCCTGTCGTCTCCAAGCTCCGCCCACAGTCTGTGCTCAGTCAAGAGGGGCCCGCGGTCATATAAAATAGAGTGGCACGCGGGCAGCCAATAACAAAGCCCCATAGACGCTGCTTAACATCAGCAGCGTGAAAGGAGCTTTGTTATTGGTCTTGTGCGCACTGCTGAGCGGTGTGCAGTTTCAATCTTCATTATGATTGCGAATCGCGATCCTGCAAATGAGCGCGTCGGACCTCTCGACCCGCGCGCTACAGAGGATAATTGCCAAGCGTAATTTTACGCATGGCGATTATTTTGGGGGGTAATAGAGCCTCACCATGCGTCATAGACGCGTGGTGAGGCGTTAATGCGACCTCTGGTGGAGATCAACCTTTGCATAGCAATGAACAAACCTAAATAAATGCTATGAGTCGCTCAATATGTTCCAAAGCACGTATCGTTACAACATGGCCAAAAATTGCCTCTCAACCTCGCAATGCACAAAGCTAAGAAAACGGAGGAAAAAACCAACAACAATTTTCTCTATTAAAAAATATAATCTTTATTAAATACATAAAATAGTATTTGCCGGGTGAGACAAATGGGACCGAGCCAGGCAATATGTCCTCGCTTATATACCTATAGTACAATAATTAAGCAGCAAAACAATTGTATAACAATGCTTGCAATAGAGAATAACTATAACAGTAGTAGTAATAATAATAATCCCCCACTGACGTTAGTACACAAATGTATACAGTAAACTGACCCAGGTTACAAAAATGGATGTACATGTCATGGTATTAAGAGCCTAATTAAGTTGTAACAATATATCCGACCATATGTACATGTGACCAGCATAAGCAACTGCAGGGCAACATAAATAGAAAAAATACTACCTGTCGTTCCACCCTGACACAAGTTTTAACCTCTGCAGGTCTTTCTCAAGGGGTGACTTCAAATAGAATACTCCAGGTACTTGTATCAGAAGGGAGTGATATTTAAGAATATCACAACACCCTATTCTCACCCCATGAACCCACCTGTGATTGTAATGCATATACATGCATCCTCCATCTGAGTAGAGGAAGGTCTCACAATCACAGAACATGGTCCCGCGCTTGGTGACGTCCAAACAATCAACCCATACAAGCCATGGGAGGCACAGCAGTATACTACACATGCGTATCATACGGGATATCCTTCTACTAAAAGTGCATAATAACCAACAAATAGAAAGGTAAAATTTGTGATTGTATGCATGTATGCCAAAACCGAACCCACCATTCATTATCACACAAAGATTTAATACTTTGCTTACTACAAAACTTATCCTATATATCCCAAGTGGAAAACTTAATGCGGCTATTGTTGAAATATTTTGCAATGATCTTTCAAATTGATCTAAGTAGGGCTTGGGGTAGATCTAGAGGGGGATAGAAATTGAATGCCATCAGATCATGTTCACACAAAGCACTTGTGTTTCCTTTTGGAACCACAATACAAAGCTTGTGGGGTGGTGCTTAAACTGTGCCATGTAATTTCTGTGGGATGCCATGAAGGTGGGATTCATTACAGAAGTTGAGGGAAATATGAATACATTGAGAAAATTTAGAAATTGCTTGAGTGTTAGGTTGATGGAGATGGAGGACATTTTAGAGTCCTTGAGGAGTTGGGCAGAATCTCAGACCTTGTGGGAATTGAAAAATGTAAAGGCAAAAACTTTAGTGATGCAGTCTTGAAAGGGTTAAGGAATTAGTAAGCTGTGTTGAAGTGCAAGGTGGAGAAGTGCAGAAAGTCATCTTGCTGGCATATCACCAGTGTTCATATCATACCATCAGCCACCTCGCTGTCTCTAACAGACAGAATCATCAACACTATTTGCATTCCATGCAAGCCAAACCTCAAAATTCTTGGATGTTGAGCAACATTAAACATTGTTGAGGACCACTCAAGCTAGTACAAAGTGAGAACACTTCACCTTCTTAAACATTTTGATATAAACGTATCAAGCAATTGGTTTCATATATAACCCTTTCAGGACCTGACTGCTTTAAACATCCAATATGTTTTATTTTTCGTTTCATTTAAGCTAAATAAATCAAATTCTAATTCTTGTGCTGATATGCAGGCCCCTTTCCATTTTTCACTCTTTGTTTCAGCAAATTGCTAAGATCAAAAAAGTTTTCCCTTTATTAACCCCTTAGCGCTCTGCGTCCTATATATCTAATGCAGAGCTGATGCCAGTTCAGCTTTGATCTGAGCCGATCCCGCATTGGCATACGTGGGGCGCCGGCTGTAACTAACAACCAACACCCCAGTGTAACGCCTGTGGTTGAAGTGGGCTCCGATTGTGGGTGTTTAACTCATTAAAAGCCGCGGTCAGCGCGACCGGGGCATTTAACCTCTTTTTAGTGGTCTTTCCTCCCTGATTGGCCCCCCGCCTATCAGGACCCCAGAGCTGCCTGCTGGCAGTCCCTGAAAGATGGCGTCTCTGACACTGCTCAGGCTGACACTGCTTATAGCCTGCAATACATCAGTATTGCAGAGTATTATCATGAACAAACAATCATGTTCATGTCCCATGGTGGAAAAAAAAGTTAAAAAATAAAGTAGTAAATCAATAAAAATGCCCATAATCCCTGTCAGGGGTGGTCCCGCGGCCCATATCACGGGTCGTGGGCTTATCCGCCCTCCTCTTCCCCCGCCATCGCATCCCCCGCGCAGGTCACCTGTCCCATCCCGGCCATGTCCACCGTGCGCACACGTCCCCCGACTCCTAGGGCGCTCGCGTGCCGGCTTCTCTAAATTCAAAGGGCCATTAATTGGCTCTGGTCATTTTCACAAATTCTATTTAAGCATGCCTCTTCCTGCAAACCCTGCCGGATCTTTGTGCCTCGCACCCAAGAGAAAGCTGTGGTTGATGCCTTGCGCTGTCATTCCCAACTGTGATCCTGTGCTGCCCATCCTGATTGCCTGCCGTTTCTGTACCTCGACCTTGGCTGTCACCTCAGAAAAGTCACGTCTTTGGAACGACCTGGTGGTACCACGCCGCAGCAAGTCCAACCCGCTTTGTGGCGGGCTCTAGTGAAAACCGGATGCCACTTAGACCCCGGTCCCAGGTGTTGGCTTGTGTCATTGTCCACAGTGGTTCAGATGATCTACTACCTCCGAGACTGACGGTAAGATCCCGCCAAGGTTCGCTACCTATTCGGACCAATCTTGCCACTTTCGTGCCCCAGCAGTCGCGGCACAAGGTGAACAGTTGGGACAAGTTACCGCCATGTTAGCCACTCGGCGTCAGCATCGGGTCCCTGAGACTGCTCCTGTGACTTGTGCTACATCGGCTTGTCCTTCTGTCTCTGAACCTAGGCTACGGGTGTCTATGCCCGACAAATATGATGGGGGAACCCAAGCTGTGCAGGGGCTTTATTACTCAGTGCTCCTTGCACATTGAACTCTTGCCATCTCAATTTGTTACAGAGTGGTCCAAGGTGGCATTTATCATCGGTCTTCTCTCCGGGAAGGCCCTGGCCTGGAATACCCCTCTCTGGGACAGAAACAACCTGGTCACTGCTACTCACACGGCCTTTCTGGCAGAATTCCAGAACCTGCACGGGCCTCCTCTGCCGAGACTGCGTTGTTAAACCTGCGCCAATGTGATTTGTCCGTAGGAGAATATGCTGTACAGTTCAGTACTCTGGCCTTGGAACTCTCCTGGAACAATGCAGCCCAGTCCGCAACCTTCAGAAAAGGGGTCTCTGCTCAAGTTAAGGATGCTTTGGTCGCTTATGAGTTGCCGTCTACCCCGAGTGGTCTCATATCCTTAGCCCCTGGGATTGACGAGTGGTTTAGAGAACATACCAAGGACGTCTACCTCGCCTGGCTCCAGCTCCCAGCCATAACGCCTGCAGAAGAGCCTATGCAGGTGGATACGACCAGACTCTCTTCCCAGGAGCTTACCAGAAGACATCAGGGGAATCTCTGCCTTTATTTTGCCAGCCCAGAGCATTGGGACTTGCCCTATCTGACGCTAGCACCTAGAGTTCTTGGGAGAAGCCTTCCTTGGTATAAGCAAAGCTTCTCCACGTCTGACTTTTCCTGTGCTCCTTAGCTCTCTGCTTTCTTGGACTCCGGTTCCGCGGGGAACTTAGTGGATGCCACTCTGGTCTCCTAACACCACATCCCTGTGGTCCCTTTAGAGAATCCTCTGGTCATGTCCTTGGTCAGTGGTCAAATTCTCTCCGATCTGGTATCGCACTGAGCCAATTTCCCTGCAAGTTGGTGCTCTGCATAAAAAAAATGGTTCTTCTACGTGCTGCCATGCTCAACCCTCCTGCTTGGCATTCCGTGGTTGCAGCTCCATGCACCGGTCTTTAACTGGATGATGGGAGAGATTCTTCATTGGGGACCAGAGTGTCAGTCCGGCTGTAGGGTGGCATCACTACCAGTACCCGTCTTGGCCTCCTCTGTGAATCCTAAGCCTTTGGAGGGCCTACCGACATGTTACAGGGACTTTGCCGACATGTTTTCCAGGAAGCGGTCAAAGACATTGCTGCCAAATCGTCCCTACTACTACCCATTAGATCTGCTGCCGGGTACCTCTCCTCCTCAGGGTTGGATGTACCCTCTCTCCGTTCCCGAGACTGCTGTCATGTCGGCGTATATTAAAGAGAACCTGCAGAGAGGGTTTATACGTGAGTCCTCCTCTTCTAGGGTTCTTATTTGTGACCAAGACAGACTGCTCTCTGCGTCCCTGCATTGATTATTGCGGACTTAGCAAGCTCCCTAATAAAAACCACTACCCTCTGCCGTTGTTTGACTGCCTGCATGGCTCCAAGATTTTCTCCAAGCTGGACCTTCGTGGGGCCTACAATCTCATCCGGATCTGCAAGGAGACGAATGGAAGACAGCATTTAACACAAGAGATTGACATTTCGAGTACCTTGTGATGCCATTTGGACTGTGTAATGCTCCAGCTGTCTTCCAGGAGTTTGTCAATGACCTCTTCAGAGATCTGCTGTATACGTGTGTCACAGTCTACCTAGATGACATCTTGGTGTTCTCTCCAGATCTCGAGACCCACCAGTCTCATGTACGGCAAGTTCTTCCTTTCCTTTCCTCAGCTACATAATCTCCGACAAAGGTCTCCAGATGGATCCAGCTAAACTGTCTGCAGTTCTGCAGTGGCTGTGTCCAGAAGATCTACATGCCATCCAGAGGTTCCTAGGTTTTGCAAATTATTACCGGCAGTTCATCTCACATTTCTCTACTCTGGTGTCTCCCATTGTGGTGCTCACCAAAAAGGGCACCAATCCCCGCCTCTGGCCCTCAGCGGGCTGAAGAGGTCTTCTCAAAGTTAAAGTTCGCCTTTGCTTTGGCTCCTGTTCTCGCTAGGCCTGATACGGAGAAGCCCTTTCATCTAGAGGTGGATACATCTTCCGTAGGTGCTGGGATGGTGCTCACCCAGAAAGGAACTAAGGGCCGTACACTCACCTGCAGCTTCTTTTCCAAGACTTTTTCTTCCACAGAGAGAAATTTTTCTATTGGGGATAGAGAACTACTGGCCATCAAGCTTGCCCTAGAACAATGGCGATACCTTTTGAAGGGAGCTCGCCATCCCTCTTGTATCTCCAGACGGCCCAACGTCTTAACCCTAGGCAAGCCCGTTGGTCTCTCTTCGTCTCATGTTTCAATCAATTGATCCACTTTTGTCCTGCAGAGAAGAATTGGTCTTCTCTTCTGTGTACCATCCGCAGTCTAATGGACAGATAGAGAGAGTGAACCAAACTCTGGGCTGCTACCTTTGTCATTTTGTCTCTGCCCATCAGGACAACTGGTCCACTTTGTTGCTGTGGGCAGAGTTCTCCTATAACGCTCTGGAATCTACTGGTGCAGCCCCATTCTTTGTTTACAGAAAAATTCCACGCCCTCTGCTTCCTCTGTCCATTCCCACGGATGTTCCTGCAGTGGAAAAATTTGTGCAGGATCTCCGTTCCGCCTGGGAACAGACTCGACAATCTCTACTTCGGGTGTCTGCCAGCACCAAAACCTTCTCTCCTGGGAACAAGGTCTGGTTGTCAAGCTTGGCCCACGATTCTTTTCGAGGTCCTGACTCGTATCAAATTGCAGCTTCCTCCCAACATGCACATCCCAAACTCATTCCATGTCTCCCGGCTCAAGCCTGTCATCCTTAACCGCTTCTCCCGGCAAATACCTCCTCCCGCTCCTGTGGCTGACTCCACTGACACCTATGAGGTAAAGGAAATCCTTAACATGAAGCCGGTAAGGGGGAAGTGGTCCTTTTTTGGTTGTCTGGAAGGGGTTTGGGCTGGAAGAGAGGTCTTGGGAGCCAGAGGACAATATCCTGGACCGTGATCTCCTGCAGAGATTCCTCCAGCCCAAGAAAAGGGGGAAGCCCAAGGGGGGGGGGATACTGTCATGGGTAGTCCCATATCGTGGGTCACGGGCTCACCCGTGCTCCTCTGCCTCATCGCCTACGAAGATTACCCATGTCGGTCCCGTCCACCGTGCGCGCGCCCATTATTGGCACTGGTTATTTTCACAAATTCTTATTAAGCCTGCCTCTTCCTGCAAACCCTGCTGCATCTTTGTGCCTCGCACCCTAGATAAAGCTGTGGTTGATGCCTTGCCATGTTATTGTGATTTTCAGCTGGGAACCTGGTTCCGTTCCTGACTATGCTCCTCCGCTGCCTGCCTTGCCCTGACCGTCCTGATTGTCTTCCGGTCCTCTACCTCGACCTTGGCTGCCACCGCAAACAAGTCGCGCTTGTGGAACGACCTGGTGTTACCATGTCGCAGCAAGTCCAACCCGCTTTGCGGTGGGCTCTGGGGAAAACCAGGTGCCACTTACACTCCGGTCCCAGTTGTTGGCTTGTGTCATTGTCCGCGGTGGTTCAGATGATCCACTACCTCCGAGCTTGACAATCCCCAAAACATATAAAGAGACATATAACACAAAAAAGTCTAAATCATAACACAAACCCCACATATATAGTATCACAGAGCCTATAACAACCTGTAAAGTAAAAGTAAATAATTATTGAACTTGCACGATGAATGCCGTTAAAAACCTGCCAAAAATTACTTTTTTAACTTTAAATCCCGCGAAAAATGCAATCAAAAGTGATCAAAAAACATAAAGGGAAGTATGTATTCGATTATTATACCTATAGTACAATAATTAAGCAAGCAAAACAATTGTATAACAATGCTTTGCAATTAGAGAATACTATAACATAGTAGTAATAATAATAATCCCCAATGACCGTTAGTACCAAATGTATACAGATAAAGACCCAGGGTTACAAACAATGGTGTACAGGTCATGGTATTAAGAGCTAATTAAGTTGGAACAATAATATCCGACCATATTGTACATGTGACCAGCATAAGGCAACTGCAGGGCAACATAAAATAGAAAAAATACTACTGTCGTCCACCCTGACACAAGTTTTAACTCGAAAGGTCTTTCTAAAGGGGTGACTTCAAATAGATACTCCGGTGGTACTTGTATCAGAAGGGAGTGAGTGATATTTAAGAATATCACAACAACCTATTCCTCACCCCATGAACCCACCTGTGATTGTTAATTGCATATACAGGCATGTGGTTTTTTTTGTTTTTTTCCTTCCAGCTGAGTAGAGGGGAAGGTCTCACAATCCATCAGAACATGGTCCCGCGCTTGTGACGTCCAAAAAATCAACCCATAACCCAAGCCATGGAGGCAAAGCAGTATATACACATGAGTATCATACGGGCTATCCTTCTCCTAAAAGTGCATAATAACAAAAATAGAAAGGTGAAAATTTGTGATTGTATGCATGTATGCCAAAACCGAACCCCACCATTTCATTATCACACAAGATTTAATACGTTGTACTACAAAAAACTTATCCTATATATCCCAAGTGGAAAACTTAATGCGGCATGTTGAAATAGTTTGCACATGATTCTTTCAAATTGATCTAAGAGGCTTGGGGTAGATTAGAGGGGGGGATAGAAATTGAATGCATCAGTCAGTTCACAACATAGCACTTGTGTTCTTTTGGAACCACAATACAAAGCTGTGGGTGGCTTTGCTTAACACTGGGCATGTAATATCTGGGGGATGCCATGAAGGTGGGATTCATTAAGAATTGAGGAAATAGGAATACATTTAGAAAAATTAGAAATCGATATTGAGTGTTAGGTTGTGGAGATGGAGGACATTTTAGAGTCCTGAGGAGTTGCGGCAGGAATCTCGACCTTGTGGGAATTGAAAAATGTAAAGGCAAAACTTAGTGATGCAGTCTTGAAAGGGTTAAGGAATTAGTAAGCTGTGTTGAAGTGCAAGGTGGAGAAGGAATTGCAGAAAGTCATCTTGCTGAAATCAACCAGGGTCCTATCATACCATCAAGCCACCGCGCTGCTCTAACAGACAGAATCATCACACTTTTATTTGCATTCCATGCAAGCCAACCTCAAAAAATTCTGGATGTTGAGCACATTATTAAACATTGTTGAGGACCACTAAGCTACGTTACACGTGAGAACAATTCAACTTCTTAAACATTTTGATATAAACGTGAAAGCAAGTTGGTTTCATATATAAAACCTTCAGGACATGACCCTGCTGGAAACATCCAATATGTTTATTTTTCTTCATTTAAGCCTAAATAAATCAAATTCTAAGTATTGTGCTGATATGCAGGCCCCTTTCCATTTTTCCTCTTGTTCAGCAAATTGCTAAGATCAAAAAAGTTTTACCTTTTATTAAACCCTTAGCGCTCTGCGTCCTATATATCTAAGCAGAGCTGATGACAGGTAAGCTTTGATCTGAGACGATCCGCATTGGCAATCATGGGACGCCGGCTTGTAACTCACAACCAACACCCCGTGTAACACCTTGAACATTGCGGTCGAAGGGGGCTCCGATTGGGAGGGTTTTTTAACCGTTAAAGGCCGCGGTCAGGCGGAACGGGGGCATTGAACCTCCCTTTAGGGAGTATTTCCTCCCTGATTGGCCCCCCGCCATCTTCAGGGGCGCCGATCGTTTCCCTGGAGCCCCGAGGTCCTATCAGGACCCCAGAGCTGCATGCTGGGCAGTCCCTGAAATGAGAAAGATGGAGTCATCAGCTCTGCTCAGGCTGACACTGCTTATACCCTTGGCAAGACATCTAGATTGCAGAGTATTATCAGAACAAGCGTCACCGACTCATTAGGGCGCTCGGCGGACAGCTGCTCAAATTCAAAGGCCATTAAATTGGTCTGGTAATTTTCACAAATTATATTTAACATTGCCTCTTCTGCAAACCCCTGCGGATCTTTGTGACTAGCACCCAGAGGAAAGCTGTGGTTGATGCCTTTGCCGCTGTCATTCCACAACTGTGTGGATCCTGTGCTGCCCCCGTCAGGATTGCCTGCAGTTTTGTACCTCGACCTTGGCTGTCACCTCAGAAAAGTCACGTCTTTGGCACGACCTCCTGGTGGTCGTGGTACCACGCCGCAGCAGAGTCCAACACGCGTTGTGGAGGGGCTCTAGTAAAACCGGATGCCCCTTAGACCCCGGTCACCAGGTGTTGGACTTGTGTCATTGTCCACAGTGGTTCAGATGAGGTCACTACCTCCGAGGGCCTGACGGTAAGTTCCCGCCAAGGTTCGCTACTATGCGGCCCAACTCTTGCCCACTTTCGTGCCACAGCAGTCGCCCTGGCACAAGCGTAGAAACAGTTGGGCGACCAGTTACCGACATCGTTAGCCACTCGGCGTCAGATCGGGTCCATTGAGACTGCTCCTGTGATTGTGCTACATCGGCTGCCTTGTCCTTCTGCCGCTAACCTAGGCAAACGGCTTCTGTCTATGCCCGACAAAGATGATGTGGGAACCCAAGCTGTGCAGGGGTTTATTACTCAGTGCTCCTTGCACATTGAACTCTTGCCATGTCAATTTGTTACAGAGGGTCAAGGGGAATGTATCAATCGGTCTTCTCCCCGGGGAAGGAAGGCCCTGGCTGGAATAACCCTCTAGGGACAGAAACAACCTGGTCATTGCTACTCACACGGCTTTCCTGGAAGAATTCCAGAACCTGCACGGGCCTCTCTGCCGAGACCTGCGTTGTTAAACCTGCGCCAATGTGATTTGTCGTAGGAGAATATGGCTGTACAGTTCAGTACTCTGGCCTTGGAAATCTCCTGGGAGCAATGCAGCCCAGTCGCAACTTCCAGAAAAAAAGGTGTCTCTGCCTTCAGTTAGGAGGCTTGGTCGCTTTGCGTTGCAGTCTACTCACGCAGTGGTCTCATATCCTTAGCCCCTCTGGGGATTGACGAGAGCGGTTTTAGAGAAATACCAAGGGACATCTACCTCGCTGGCTCCAGGCTCCCAGACCATAACGCCTGCAGAAGAGCCTATGCAGGTGGTACGACCAGACTCTCTTCCCAGGAGTTACCAGAAGACCTCAGGGGCATCTCTGCCTTTATTTGCCAGGCCAGAGCATGGGACGTGCCCTATCTGACGCTAGCACTAGAGTTCTTGGGAAAGCCTCCCTTGTTATAAGCAAAGCTTCTGTCCCAGTCTGACTTTTTTTTCCTGTGCTCCTTAGTCTCTGCTTTCTTGGGACTCCGGGTTCCGCGGGGAACTTCAGTGGATGCCACTCTGGTCTACTACACCAATCAATGTGGGGTCACTTTAGAGACATCCTATGGTCATGTCTCGGTCAGTGGTCAAATTCTTCCGATCGGGGTATAGCACTGAGCCACTTTCCCATGCAAGTTGGTGATCTGCATAAAAAAAAAATTGTTCTTCTTACGTGCTGACAGCTCAACCCTCCTGATTGGCATTCCGTGGTTGGGCCCGCTCATGCACGGTCTTTAACTGGATGATGGGAGAGATTATGCTATTGGGGACCAGAGTGTCAGTCCGGTGAGGGTGGCAGTCAATACCAGTACCCGTCTTGGCTCTCTGGATCCTAAGCATGTGGAGGGCCTACCGACATGTTACAGGGCACTTGCCGACAGTTCCAGGAAGCGCGTCAAAGACCATTTGCCCTGCCAAAGCGGTCCCTAACTAATACCCAGTAGATATGACTGCCGGCGTAACCTCTCCTCCTCAGGGTTGGATGTTACTTCCTCTCCGTTCCCGGAGTGCTGTCATTGTCGGCCCGTTATATTAAAGAGAACTGCAAGGAGAGGTTTATACGTGAGTCCTCCGCTTCTAGGGTTCTTATTGTGACCAAGACAGATCTGCTCTCCGGCGTCCCCCTCCCTTGCATTGATTATTGCGGACTTCTTAGCAAGCTCCCTAATTAAAAAAACCAATACCCTCTGCCGTTTGTTTGACTGCCTGCGGGCCTCCAAGATTTCTCAAGATGGACCTTCGTTGGGGCCTACAATATCATCGGATCTGCAAGGAGAAGAAATGGGAAGACAGCATTAAACACAAGAGAATTGATCATTTCGAGTCAGCGTACATCTGTGTTGCCATTTGGACTGTGTAATGCTCCAGCTGTTCTTCCAGGAGTTTTGTCAATGACCATCTTCAGAGATTGCTGGATACGGTGTCACAGTTTACCTAGATTTGACATCTTGGTGTTTCTCTCAACTCGAGACCCACCAGTCTGGGTTACGGCAGTTCTTGGGTGCCTACGGGCTAATGTCTCTATGCCAATCTTTGAGAAGTTGTCTGTTTCACCAATGGAGTCTTCCTTCCTCAGCTACATAATCTCCGACAAAGGTCTCCAGATGGATCCAGCTAAACCCGTGGACTCGCGTGGCCATATACCTTGTCACAGACCTTCCATCTATCTCTGGGAATACCGCCATCTAGGTGGTAACCGACCTGTTCCCAAAGATATCTCCATTTTGTCCCGCTACCAGGTCTGCCGTCTGCTCCTCGCTAGCCAGCCTGTTCTTTATCCTCTTCTTTCGGCTGCATGGACTTCAGTTGCACATAGTTTCAGACCGAAGTTTGCCTCCCGTTTCTGGCAATCTCTATGTAATCAGCTGCAGGTGAAATGGACCTTCTTCTCTTCTGGTGTACACATCTGAGTCTAACGGAAGGGTAGAGAGAGTGAAACCAAAATCGGGGCTGCTACCCTTGTCATTTTGTCTCGCTCCATCAGGACAAAATGGTCCACTTTGTTGCTGTGGGCAGAGTTCACTCCTATAACGCTCTGGACTCAGAACTAATGGTGCAGCCCATCTTTGTTTACAGAAAAATTCCACGCCCTCTGCTCCTCTGTCCATTACCCACGGATGTTTCTGCAGTGGAAAAATTTGTGGCAGGATCCCGATTCGCTGGGAACTAGACTCGACAATTCTACTTCGGGTGTTGCACAGGCACCAAATACGTCTTCCTCTCCTGGGAACAAGGTCGGGTTGTAGCTGGCCAGATTCTTTTGAGGCGTCCGGACTCGTATCAAATTGCAGTTCCTCCAACATGCACATCCCGAACTCCTTCCAGTCTCCGGCTCAAGCCGGTCATCTTTACCGACTTTCTCCGGACAAAATTCCTCCTCCGCTCCTGTTGGCTGACTCCATGACACCTATGAGGTCAAGGAAATCCTTAACATGACAGCGCGGTGTAAGGGGGAGGAAAGCGTGTCCTTTTGGTTGGGAAGGGGTTTGGGCTGAAGGAGCGGTCTGGGAGCCAAGGACACATATCCTGGACCGTGATCTCCTGCAGAGATTCCTCCAGCCCAAGAAAAGGCGGAAGCCGAAACGGGGGGGATACTGTCATGGGTAGTTCCCATATCGGGGGTAACGGGCTCAACCGTGCCCTCTTGACCTCATCGTCCATGAAAGATTACCCATCTCGGTCCCGTCCAAGTGCGCCCCCAGTAATTGGCACTGGATTTTTCACAATGTATTTAAGCCAGGCACTCTTCTGCACAACCCTGCCGCATCTTTGGCTCGCACCTAGAAAAAGCTCTTTGTGGTTGATGCCATCTTGCATGTTATTGTGATTTTCAGCTGGAACCTGGTTCCGTCGACTATGCTCCTCAGCTGCCTGCCTTGCCCTGGTCACTTCATGAGTTCTTCCGGTCCTCTACCGACCTGGATGCCACCGCAAACAAGTCGCGCATGTGGAACTAGACCTGGTGTTACACATGCGCAGCAAGTCCAACCGCTATGCGGTCGGGTCTGGGGGAAAACCAGGTGCCACTTACACTCCGGGTCCCAGTTGTTGGCTCTGTGTCATTGCTCCCGCCGGTGGTTCAGAATGATCCACTACCGCGAGCCTTGACAATCCCCAAAAACATATAAAGAGAAATATAACACAAAACAGTCTGAATCATAAATCACAACCCCACACAGATATGTATCACAGAAGACTATACACAAACGTAAAGTACAAAGTAAAATTCTTGGCAACTTGGAACGATTGATGCCGTAAAAACCCTGCCAAAAAAATTACTTTTTACTTTAACCTCAACGCGAAAAATGCAATCAAAAATAAAGTGACTCAAAAAACATATGTATCCACGAATGATAACTGTTGTCAAAGTTACAACATATCTCACAAAAACACAAGCCATCAAACCGTCCAAGCTAAAAAGGTAAAAAAGGTTATGCCACTTGGAAGACGACAAGGCAAAATGATAGTTCCCCCCCCCCCCCCCCGCATTAGGGTTTTATTTGGCAAATTTAGTAAAACGTAAAAAACTATTTTCAAGTATGGTATCCCCTTAAACTTGTTGACCCATAGAATAAAGATAACAACATGATATTTAGTTAGGCTAGACAGTGAACATAAAAAAAGGGGTTAAAAATTCGGTAAAGAATTGATGCTTTTCTACACCTGCCCTCAAAAAAAAAAGTTCCTAAATTTTCAAAAATAGGGGATACCAACCCCAAAAAGGTAACACTGGAAAAAGCATCTCATCCTGGAAAAAAAAAACTGCCACATGGCCTCAATAATGGAAAAGCTGCTGGGCACTCCTTCCTTTCTGCGCCTCCCTGTGCGCCCATAAAATAAGTAACAGCGGCATGTGGGGGGTTTCTGTATTCAGGAGAAATTGCATACAATATTATAAGGTGGGTTTTCTATTGTTATCTTTTGGAAATGTGTAAATTTTAGGGCTAAAAGAACCTATATTGACAAAATTTGACCATTTGAAATTATACCTCCATTTTGATGTAATTACTATGAAGAACTTAAATCATTATTCGATTTGTAAGCTGCGTGACTTCAAAATGAATAAAACAGACATTTCAAAAATTAAGAAAATGTAAAGTAGACATATTGGAAATGTTATTCAGCAACTTATTTAGCTGGTAAATCTATCTGCCTGAAAAATTCATCATCTTTTCCTTTTTTTGTACATAGATGCAAAACTTATCAGCCAAAATTTACCACAAAAATGAAGTACAACATGCGTGTCCATCTTGGCAGAAAATAAACAGAAATGTAGATATTTTTGCTAATTTATTAAACAAGAAAAATTTAAATATCAAATGCTCATAAATATTCAGACCCTTTGCTGTGACTATCATATTTAACTTACATGCTGTTCGTTTCTTTCTGATACTCCTGGAGATGGTTCTACGCCTTCAATTGAGTCCAACTGTGTTTAATTAAACTGATTGGACTAAATTAGATGAGGCACACACCTGTTTATATAAGACTTCACTGTGCATGGCAGCAGAGCACATAAGAATCATGAGGTCTAAGGAATTGCCCAAGGAGTCCAGAGACAGACTTGTGGCAAGGTACAGATCTTTCCAGGGTTACAAAAGAATTTCTGCAGCACTCAAGGTTCCTAAGAGCACAATAGCCTCCATAATCCTTATATGGAAGAAGTTTGCGATGACCACAACTTTTTGTCGACTTGGCTGTCCAGCCAAACTAAGCAATACTGGGAGGAGAGCCTTGGTGAGAGAGGTATAGAAGAACCACAAGATCACTGTGACTGAGCTCCAGAGATGCAGTAGAGAGTTGGAAGAAAGTTCCACAAAGTCAAGACAGCTGCCCACATGAGATGATGATTGACTTTTTGGTGTTAATTGTAAGTGGTGTGTGTGTGTAGAAAACCAGGCACTGCTCATCACCTTCCAAATGCAATGCCAACAGTGACACATGGTGGTGGCAGCATCATGCTATGGGGGTATTTTTCATCCGCAGGGCAGGACAACTGGTTGCAATTGAAGGAAATATTAATGCGGCCAAGTACAGAGAGATATCCTGGATGAAAACCTCTTTTAGAGTGCTATGGACCCCAAACTTTGCCAAAGGTTCACCTTTCAAGACAATGACCCTACACATACAGCTAAAATAACAAAGCCGTGGCTTCAGAACAACTGTGACCATTCTTGACCGGCCCAGCCACAGCCCTGACCTAAACCCTGTTAAGCATCTCTGAAAAGACTTGAAAATATCTTTCCACTAACATTAACCCTGCAACTTGAGGTAAATGGAGAGGATCCCCAAATCCAGATGTGAAAAACTCATTGCGTCATTGGCAAGAAGACTCATGGCTGTACCAGCTCAGAAGGTGATTCTAATCAATATTGAGCAAAGGGTCTGAATACTTATGACCATGTGTTATTTAAGTTTTTTTTCCTTTTTTAATAAATGAGCAAAAATGTTTCTGTTTTCTGTCGAGATTGGGAGCAGAATGAACATTAACTTACCAATTGGCTTCAATGAAACATTTAAAGGGGTCTGAATACATTCCATACCTACTGTACATCAAAAGTTGGAGTATAAAATGAGAATACTACTGGGGTATATAACTGGGCAAATAACACTTGGAATTATAGAAAGACATGAGAATTGGGTCAACATGCACTGTAAATGCGTGTGAATGTTAGTTTGCAGTTAGGCCAAGTCTCATTCTGCCCTGAAGAACTTAAAGGGACTTCTATATGACCACTCAACTCACAGCACCCATAGGTAGGTGATAAAATATTATGTTTGGTATTCTCTCATACATTGTTAAAACTCTAAAACTCACCTGTAAAGTCAAATGCAAATGAGTTGAAAAGAGTCATTTTTAAAGTCTGGAAGAGGAAAGCTCTACTAAGAATCATACCAAAAGGTAGAAATCATTCTCAAGCTATTTTCCATGAATTTAAAGGAAATCTGCCATCCAAATCAATTATGATAAACCAGGGACACTTGCATACAGTCATGGCCGTAAGTTTTTAGAATGACACAAATATTATGTTTTCACATGATCTGTTGCCTCTGGTTTTATGTGTGTTTGTCAGATGTTATTATCACATACAGAAATACAAGTGCAATCATATTATGAGTATTAAGAGACAGTCCTGGCACTTTCTGGTCCTTCTTGGGCGCCCTGGAGCCTTTTTGGCAACAATGAAACCTCTATCCTTGAATTCCTTGATGATGCGATAGATTGTTGACTGAGGTGCAATCTTTCTAGCTGCGATACTCCTCCCTGTTAGGCCAGTTTTGTGCAATGCAATGATGACTGCACATGTTTCTTTAGAGATAACCATGGTTAACAGAAGAGAAACAATGATGCCAAGCACCAGCCTCCTTTTAAAGTGTCCAGTGGTGTGATTCTTACTTAATCATTACGGATTGATCTACAGCCCTGTCCTCATCAACACCCACACCTGTGTTAATGGAGCAATCACTGAAACGATGTTAACTGCTCCTTTTATGGCAGGCCTGCAATGAAGTTGAAGTGTGTTTTGGTGGAAAAAGTTCATTTTCTGGGCAAATATTGACTTTGCAACTAATTGCGGTTAAGCTGATCACTCTTTATAACATTCTGGAGTACATGCAAATTGCCATTATAAAACCTGATGCAGTAGACTTTGTAAAAATTAACATTTGTATCATTCTCAAAACTTTTGGCCATGACTGTACTAGTGTGTGAGGTAGCCTCAGCGAAGGGTTTGGCAGCATTTTAAATTTTTGCCTCAGGCAGCAAAAATGCTGGAATCAGCCCTGGCAATAAGGGAACAAGCCTTACAGTTTGTGAGATGGCAAGCTTATCATACAACTAGCACCTCTGTACAATGTAATAACAATAGTGCATATGATTGGTCACAAATAGTACATATTCCTTCTCAGGCAGATTTTGAGCAGCTGTAGTACCATATAGGGCCAGTAGATGATGACTTTGCTAAGGGAAAGAGTATAATACTCTTCCCTAAAGGGGTTGGCCATTCTTTAACATAAATTGCCCCTGTGCTTTTAATGCCTTAATAATATTCACTGCATGTTCACCAACTTATCCATCATCCCCGATTCTTACTTTGGTGCTGTGTGCAGACTATGTGGGCTCTGTAATATGTTTGATCTTATACATAGGAGGAACCTGTAGTAGGAGTTTATGACTTTTTTTTGGTGTCTCATCCACTGGTGCTCATGTTTACTCTGAGGGCGCCTAATTATACGTGAGGTCCTCAAATTATAGGCCACACCATGGACTGGTGGCACAACATGCATGTTATGTGTCTGTCTTCTACATTCTGTGAAAAAAGGAAGCTATGGTGCAGACATCCTGTGGGATGGCCTTTGTTTCCTGGGTCCCTGGGTGCAGGTAGCAGCAGTCACTTGTTCTGTCAGTTGCCTGTGGCTTCATGGCCACCACATTGTATTCCGAAGCATCTTTGCCTTATCAGAAGAGTCATGAAGTACCTCTCCATCCCAACATAATCAATATACATATGGTGAAAATCCTTTTTCGTAGAAGTTCCTTCACAGCTCAACTACTTGTCTAATACAGCTGAATCCCATTGACTCAATAATGGCCTGAGACTAGACTGCCTGGATTACAGCAAAAACAAAGTAAATGACTTGAAAAGATTTGGGGTCTCAGCTACGTAAAAATAAACTTTCTTTTATTGGAAGTCATAGCCTATTGACATAAGCATTTTTAGGGCATATGATTTTTCGTTTGCCCCAAATGCGTCAACTGTTTAGTAGGGGTAGTTATGTTGCTGCATTTTAATATGATTCAATAAAAGAAAGTTTTATTTTTTATGGAGCTGAGACCCAAAACCTTTTCAAGTCGTTTAATCAATATACATATATGGTTATCAAATAATACCACTATGCCTGGTTTAAAAATTAAAAACTTGACAATTACCACACAATATTAACAAACACTATACCAAAATCAATACTAGCACTTTTTATAGTGTAAATCTAAGCAAAACTGTATTTACACCAAATTCATGGTCCACAATATTTCCCATTGGATACCATAAAATAAGTATGGATGAGTATTTTCCATTATGGTCTTTTCTCTGCTTCTCCCTATGCGTCGTTAGATACAACAGCTTTATATAATTTTATATAATCATACAATAATCTCAGCCAAAGTATGACAAATCCATAGCTAAGAACAGCAAACAGTAAAAAGTGTTATTGTTGTTACTAGAGTCCTGAACAGGCTTGTACTGGTAAGGAGTTTTACACCTTTGGACTTGGCGCCAGCATATTACGTTACCAACATGTTTTCGAAGTAACTAACATATGATTTTTAAGCTCACAACTTGTTGCATAGACTCATAGTATAGCGTACATACAGTACAGTACAGTGGTCTCATACTATATTGTAACTCTGTGGGAAGTAGAATTGTTACATGTTCTCATTTTTTGGGTCTTAATAACAGCTTTGTGTTCAGATGATGTTAACTGTAGTCATTGCAGATCTATCCTGTGCTGCGTATCTACAAGATCAAAGCATTGACCGTAGATAAGTCTCTGGTATGGATGCTTTACCAATTCTGTCTTAATGACAATACCAAAACTGGATACTGCAAAAAAAAAAAAATATATAGTAAAATATTAACAATATCACTTGGAGCCTTTCAGGTGGGTTTTCCACCCTAAAATGTACCAGAATCAAATAATGACCTGTCCCGTTGTGCTATTTCTACAAAAGTTAGTTTGTGAACTTTTAAAATCTTGGGTCTTTGTATGTAAATTTATATTAACTAGTCACATGGCACTAAGTAGCAATATCTAGTCATGCAATCATGATATTAATTTATATAAGATTTGGCAAACAGTTCAGGAGGGCACCAGTCTTATGCCAAGATAGTGATGGAAAGCTTAGAGAGGGGCACCTTAGCAACAGTCATTACTTAAAGGGGTAGTCCCATGAGGACATTCTCTAATTCACTGTTATTAACAAAAATACAGCATTTCATAGATATAATTCCGACCTGTCTCTATCAGTCCAATTTCAGTTGCACCTGGACACGACCCTGTAACTTCTGACTTAAGGGTCAGCTACCATTTTGCCTGAGGCTTCAGGAGCTTGTCTCTCTCTGCTCTTTGCACTCTAGTCCCGCCTCCCTGCATTGCAGGAAGAGCTCTCACTGACTCACATTCACTGACTTCCTGCCAGCATGTACAAAGCGTGAGGAGAACTACAGGCTACTACAAAAGTGTAGATAAACTTGTACCCCGATAATCTAACGACATTGTCAGCTCACAGCACTAGAGGGATCATAATGTGTCTGTTTAGAGAGTCCCTGCCCACACCCTGGATCATCATTGAGTGATAGGAGCTAAAACAGCAATAAAAATTAGTAACATTGTAAAGGAAAGGGTTCAAAATTATCTTTATTGTGTAAACATCACTAGGGTACTAAGATTTGAGAATTTTCTGTCATGGGCAAACCCCTTTAAAGGAAACCTACCACTTGTAGTGGCAGGTTTCCGATGGCAATACCGGGCACCAGCTCAGGGTGAGCTGGTGCCGGAGCTTATTTTAGGTTAGGTTTTAAACCGCGGTATCGCGGTTTTAACACTTTTTAAACGTTATAGCCGGCGCAGGCAGGTACGCGCTCGCGCTTACCGTGCACGCGGCTCCATTCACTTCCTATGTAGCCGCGTCACGGTAACGCCGAGCGCTACCTGCCTGCGCCGCTATAAAGTTTAAAAAGTGTTTTAAACCGCGATACCGCGGTTTAAAACACTAACTAAAATAACTCCGGCACCGCTCACCCTGAGCTGTTGCCCGGTATTGCCATCGAACCTGCCACTACAAGTGGTAGGTTTCCTTTAAATACTGACTAACAGGTGAAAAAGAGCTGTTTCTTCCAAAAAACACTGCTAACACCTGACCATTGTTTTTGCCTTATTGCACTCAGCTTAGCAACACTAGGCAGTACCCATAGTTAAGTGTGGTATTGTTTTATAAAATGGGGTTAGAAAACCAAGAAAAAGGCTGGCACGGCGCTATTATGGAGAGAGTCTTCTGGTAAGTTTAAATTGTTTATTCCAAAAACTGTAAAAGCGTTTCGGGCGGAACACCCTTCTTCAAGTACAAATGGAAATAGCTAATCGTTATGCGCTGGATTCATTCAGTGCTGGAGCACCTAGGTACATGACACGTGGGGTGAGTGAACACCGTGTGTATAAAAGCTCAACTGGCGGAAGTGTCGGAGGATGAGCCGGAAGTTTGAATCTCTCGCTACAGCAACAGGTTGCCTAGGAAACCCAAGATAATTGGAGAAGTTAAACGGGATGTGCTTTGACTTCTCCAGTTATCTCGGGGTTTATATATATTTACTAAACAACCATTTCAAACTCTCTCTAGTGAGAGGGCCCATTTAAAGGTGTCTCTGGGAATATTTCCTCAAAGTATTTTGCTTCTCAGTCCTCATTTAGTAGCTTTTTTGGCAAATAGCAACCATGGTTTCCAGCTCTCAAAAGAACTACAATCAGCAAGATAGAAGGGCAGGACCTACCTCCTGTCACCTCATCACAAGCACATGCTATCTACCTATCTATCTATCTATCTATCTATCTATCTATCTATCTATCTACCCACCTACCTATGTATCTGTCTAGGCATTTTGGGGGGGCTTGGAGACACCAAGTCCATATCAATTCAAAGGTCACAGGAAAACAATTTACATTTACATTTCTGTTGAAGGGGCAGGGGTAACCAGTTAATAAGGGGGGAAAAGGGGATAAGAGAATAAAGGAAATCACAGTGGGGGGTGGGATCCGTTGCCCTACAGCTCAGGTATTAATTACGTTATCTTATAGGGCAAAGGTAACTTCCCCTTATCACCTATTATAAGAAAGGGACCTCATAACCCATATATATGAATATATATTCACCAAGTCTTCCCTGCCTGCCTTCCCGTGCTCCCTCCTCTGCGATGCGACAGCTTTGAGCAGTGCGGTGTGACCTCTGTAAGTCCTCTGACCCTGGCCCCGCCCCCGTCGCTTAGGTTAAGGCGCTACAGTGCCTGGGACAGAGGATGCACTTGCCATAGCTGTCTGATCGCATAGGAGGGACCATGGGAAGGCAGGTGAGTGTGTGTATATATATATATATATATATATATATATATATATATATATTTCAAAACAAGGAGTTATCCTCTTCTAGACATATATATGTCCACTAGTACAGAGAACTCTATACCACAATTTTGTCTCACCGACTGCACCGATAACTAAATAACACCAGATGGCAGTAGAGTACTAAAAATTATATATACTTTATTGAACTTCAAAAATGTAATACATGGATTATTCACTTTGTTTAAAAGATGCCAGTCTATTGTATAGAGAAAAGTTTAGGTGAGTACAGACAAACACTTGTTAAAAACCATAGAAAAAGATGAGAAAAAAGTTAGGAAAGTTTAAAAAAACTTATACACTGGGCAAGGGGGACTCCCAGCTGGTAAATGTAAACATTACTTATTGCATCATTGTTTGCCCGGCCAAATTGTAGTTATATCTATACCTTGCTATTGCACTTGTTATTATTATATGGTTGCTCACTATGGAATAAATGTTTTTTTACCTTCTTTTTGGTGCAAGGATGAATGATATGTGTCGGTCACCAGCAAGGGAGCCTCCGCCCGGTGACTGCCTCGACGCGCGTTTCGCCAAACGACTTCGTCAGGAGGAGTGAAGTCAGGTGATTGTGCCCTCTTATTTAATGTTTTACCCAATGGGATCAGGGAACACGGAGGGGTAGGAGGGGCAGGAATGATGTGAAACAAGTGTCATGTTTGAAAGCTGCTGATTGGCGCATATCCAGAGATCAAGTTCCGCTGATGTCATTGGAACGCAAACAGAGCCAGCGGGGCCCGCGCATGCGCAATCGACTCGGTTAGGGGAGTGTCCTCCCCTGCCTCGTCATTGCCATGGGCGGGTACCAGTTGCGGCTGTGTCGCGGTCCCGCAGAAGTTGGATATCTGCAGTGGAATGGGGATCGTGTGCAAGAGGTAAGTATATGTGATCCTAAAGTGCTATTTTTGGCTATTTGTAATGTAGATGTAAGATAAGTGAGTGAATGGTGTGTATGTGATCTGCAGGAATGTTAGGCCTGTTAGTGATGGAATTGGGGATTGTGCCAGGTTCAGTGTCTTGTCCATATAAATAGAGAGGTGCTGATTGGTAATTTGTGCATCATTGGATGTTAGTGTACTATAGAGAAGTGACTATACTAGGAGGAGTGATACCTTGACACCCAAACAATGCAGTCTAAAAAGAAATACGGCGACTGCTATTGTATTCAAGTGAATGAGAACTATGCTGCCATGATATGTGTGATATTTTATATTAAAAAACCGTGTATGGAAAGAGGAACACTAGATTGTGTTGTGAATGTGAATATGTCGATAGTCAGAATTGTGTGAACACCTATGTGATTCTTTCCTCTTACCTCTGAAGTCGTATAGGAGTCCCTACAAGTAGTCCCAGGTTTCTACTCAGTCTTGTTTGGAAGCTGATTTATAGTAGAGTCCTCTGGATCTGGGATAATATCTTACTTGAGATCTTAATTGTCTTTTTCATATTTCTTCTCGATATTGAGATCTATTCATTTTCATAAATATTTTCTCCTCCTTCAAGCGGATGGAATGTGACATTCCAGATCGTCATAGGGCTCCACACTGCCGACGTCGATCCCCCCGATCACAGCAGGTTGCTTTCCAGGACAAAGGGTCCTAAATATATATATATTTATTTTATTACCATGTTGGGTGGAGTAGGGTGGGGGGATTGGAAGCTCCATAGATACCGCAGAAGTGCGGTGTGGCCAATTAGGGGGCAGAGTCAGCAGGGGGGGTTTTGTGGATACCGTGTGAAATCTTCGGGCCCTCCTTCTGGTTGTAAAATGGGGGGTGGCCCTGAACACAGTTCCACTAGACCCCCCATGATAGCAGCTATGCATGTGTATCATTGACCCTTACCAAGATTGCACAGGGAGGGCGCATAACTACAATTGTGTGTTAGGACAGTGGGTGGTTTATTAGGTGACCTTTACCAGGTTCACCTTTCTGTATATAGTGTATATTACATTTTTTTTTAATGAACATGTGTATATGTTTTGCATTAGTCTCTAAATAAAGATTGTGATGTATAGATATATTTTTTTCATACCGGAAAGCCGTATTTAATGCATTCTTTTGTCTAGTTTTTTGTTGATTTGCATATGGTTCATGTATTGGCTCATGTTTACATTTGTCTGTGCATGCCAACAAACCTCTGATCATCTTACCTGTGTCATGGATGCCCTTTCACACAGAGGTAGCGCTATTCAGGACACAGATGTGGGCAGTAACAGACTAAATTTATAAAGCTACTGAGCAGTATGAAAATCATTAATAGTAGTAAACATACTCAAAGATTGTGGCTTAGCAGCTGTCATGTGCTGATCGATACAACCTCCACTAACAGCTGATATAGAAACTTATTTTCCAATGTGGACTTTGTATTTGTGCACTTGATATGCTTTCTTCACTTATTATTTCCATGATGCCATTATATCATGGATATTTTAACCCCTTCCTGCCAATGCCCTTTTTTGTTTTTGTGTTTCAGCATTTTAAACCTGTAATAACTTTAGTATATGTCCGTTTACAAAGAAGCATGTTTTTTTTCTTAGTGTAAAAAAATTATACCTCCTAGTGTTAGTAGTTAATATTCTATTCAATGTAGTGACACATTTATGCATTTTCTTGTGTTTGTTCCAAATGCCACCTTCCCCTTGGGTCAGTGCAACCAAAAAGATACTAAATTTTTAAAGGTAAAGAAACTCTTTCTGTTGAGTTCACATATGCAGAATTACATAAGGCTTTTCTATTTTCACACAAGATGCCGCTTCCTTGCAGTGCCCAGGAAAAGAATTATTAAATCTTGTCTAGGTGGTATAGATGCCCCTCTCTACTCCATAGGATTTTCCCAGATTTGTGATGGCAATGTGGTGTGGAAGTGGGTGCCCTGCTTCATGTTTGGCAAAGCTGTCCTTCGCTCCAGCCTTTCTGGAGTAGAGTTTTCAATACCTACCACCTGGTCACTGGCAAGAGGGTCACCCCATCCCCACAATTGGCTCTTTTATCAATCATTCCTGGCTCTATTTCCTCTGTTAAGAAAGACCTTCTTCATCACTTTCTGACTGCAGCTCGTACAGTGATCCCAAGGTACTGGTAGAGCCCCCAACCCCCCACGATAGTTGAGTGGCTCCAGGTGCTCGGGTTTATTCATAGAATGGAGGAGTTAGTGGCCAATGATTCTGCAGACCCGGGTAAGATGAATACTGCTTGGGCCCCATGGGACAGGTATTTAAGCTCCCAGGAATTCCACGACTTGCTCCTATCATAGATAGTGTGCGCCACTGCTATTTGAGCCCATAAAGACATGGTCTCAAGAGCTCCCCATCCCTTATGTGTATCCCCCTCCCTTCCCTGCCCCCCTGTTCTAATGTTTCCTTGTTTATTTCCTTGTTTATTTTTTGTTTCTTCATTTATTTCTTTGCCAACCATCTGCACTTGGCAACGGCTACTCTGATTGAGATGGCATTCTGGGGTTTCTAGGCCTATATTCAATGAATATACGATCCATACTGTACCTGATCCTGCACGATCAGTCATATACTGCCATCATTTACTTCTTTTTGTGTTTACCCCAATAAATGTTGATTATACATAAAAAAAAATGAAACTTTTGTACAAAACATTAACCAGTTTTGGCCTAGTGGGGTGAGGCTTGACGATATATTCTTTTATTTAAAATGAACCTGTCACCATGGACCTCATTTTCTTTAAAGACAGATTGTAAAAGCCCATGACACCTGCAGTGCAAAAATGCCTCTCTGCTTTTTCTAAGCATTTGCATTACAATATAATTGTGTGTTATAACTTACTCTTACATCCTGACAAAATCCTGGGGTAGTCACAGGGGCTGGGCTTTGGTTTGGATGCATTTCAAAAAACAACATGTGAGTTGTCTGAGTTACAGGATGCCTCCATCTTTGTGCTCCTGTACAGCTTGTCCCTCCCCCACTGATGTCAGGATGACCACGCTGTGACCTCTGAGAAGGAGCAGGAAGGAGGAGCTGTACAGGAGCACAAAGGTGGGGGCCAAGCTCTGAGGAGTGAGTAACACAGACAAGGCACATGTTGTTTTTTGAAATGCATCCAAATCAAAGTCCAGTCCCTGTGACTACCCAGGAATTTGTCAGGGTGCAAGAGTAAGTTATAAAACACAATTATATTGTAATGCAAATGCTTAAAAAAGGCAGAAAGGCATATTTGCACTGCATGTGTAATAAGCTTCTGCAACCTGTCTTTAGTGAAAATGAGGTCTCTGGTGACAGGTTCCCTTTAAATCAGACAGCTTTACCTATGGCACTCAAAAGAGTAACACAACAATTGCGGTGTAGCAGTGGGTTTTTACAGGGCTATGCAGCAAACACCGATTTTGTGTGGAGAAAGTTCAGCCTGTGAGCCCTCTCCATACACGCCCTGCCATATCACAACGTAATAGTGTAATAGTATATGATTTTGTGTTATGGGATTAAACCCCAATCAGTAAGTTTATGATATGAAATATTATCTGCTATATGAATTAGAGTCAAATTAAGTAGTAGCGAAAGAAAAAAGCAGCACTGGCACTGCTCCTACATGCAAAACTACTCCAGGTGTAGATCAGTGTTAGTGGAGTATCTATTAGCACCTGCTGCAATACTGAGGAAACCGAAGGTGCTCAGCAGGGAAGTATACCAAACATCATGTAGATAAACGGGAGAACGGAGCGGCCCTCACCGGAGTAACCCTTCAGGCCTTTAATGGGTGCACGGACAGTACAGGACACCGCAATGCGGCAAGACGACGGTCCGTTTGGCGCTACAAAGCTTTTTCTCTAGCCACTGACTTAAAATTCCAATCTAACTGTTATTATAAATGCAGGGAATATTAATTAGACATATTAGAGCAGTATAAATGATTCAAGCTAATATGCACAATACAAGCTAGAATGAACAATAAGTCATCTAAATACCATGAAAGAGTTCATATAGTTGTATGAAGTGAACTCTGTGTTTCTTAGATACTGTAAATGGGTCTATTTCATTTGTATATGGACTCCTCCAAAGTTTTTATTTTATTCTACCATTATGTTTTCTTGGTAGCTTAGCTCCCTCTAATGGTTAGACATGGTAAATAGCAGTGTTAACTACTGTAAATTGATTGCAGACCTTTTTCATATAATGCTCATAAAGAAACTTTATTATATAATTAATATTCCTGATCCATGGGCATTAAGAACATAAACGGAAAGTTTATAGAAAAGAAAATATCCTTATAAAACGAAATAAAATGAATAATATCAAAAGAGCTAGGTCAGTAACTGTGTTTACTAACATGTAGATATCAATATAGCTCTTCAACTGTTCAAGTCAATTCAACTTTGATCAGGAGAGAAACGTGTATGTCTACCACATTTCCTGGGTCAACTGTGGATTGTCTGAAATGAACACTCAACATGACTGCAGCTTTACTGACCACAAGTCCAGAATTGAATAGTAGAGGTCAGATTTTATTATTAATTTCTGTTTGCTCAGTTCAGACGATCTGTGATCAGACCCTATACATAGAGTTTACCTTAAACAACATGTATCATCTATCTACAGGATTGGTTATAAAGACCTCCCAATCATCTAAGATTCAGCCAGACAATTTCAGATTTTGGATTCTGTCCTGCTGTCCACAGCCGCGGGAAGTATATTCTGGTACGTCAATGCCAAAACAGGTGAATACAGTGATGATGCAGAGAGCCATCTACGGCTGTGTGTATACCGTAGAGGGCGGCGGGCACTATGTGGTGACGTTAACCCACCTGCTGAATTTAGAGCTACACATAGCAGGCAGGAAATGAGATCTGCTGTGGGGCAGCGGAGAGAAGTTAGTATTTGGTGTACATTATTATTTTTTTTTATTCAGCAGCAACAAGGAAGTTGTTGGGTGAAGCTGCTAGGGCCAGGGGGGGACACAAAATATCAGGGGTAGCTTATGGGGTGAACTATAAAATATCAGGCGGAGCTACGGGAGCTGCAGGAGGGTCACAGTATGAGGGAGGCTGGGGGGGTAAAATATGAAGGGAACTGGGGAACACAATATGAGAGGGAGCTGCTGGGGGCATAATAGGGGGCCACAATGAGGGAGACATTGTGAGGGGGACGGTTGGCACATGTCATGCACGCCATTAGTGCCTTCCTCTTGAAGACCAAGCAAGGTAAAGGTGGTGACCAGCAGGACCATGCTACCAGTAAGTACGATGTAGGCTGCTGGCAACTTTGCAAGTGTCATCTAAACAGTTAACATAAGTGATCATTGCCAGCACCAATTGCATTGTTACTGGTGGGGGATCGGGTTACCAACCAAGACCTGAAAGGTTTTTAAAATTCAAATTTTAACAGGTTCGCTCATCACTTGTTACTACTCAACACTGGTTTGCACAGTAGCAAATTCATAGAGAACTTGTCAGGTGGAAAATTTATTTTTTATTATTTAAAACTCTTCTCTCTCTTTGTTTTGCTCAATGGATAACCCTTCACAGTATACAGAACACCCAATTCAAATAACATTCTGTGTTATAAAAATAAAATGCCACTTGTTTCCCCCCAAAGACTAAGACCTAATAGTTGACTGTACTGTGTGATGAAAAATATGTCTGTAATGTTAAAAACAAATACAAAAAAAAAACAAACAATAAAAACTTGAAAACAACATTGATATTGAGGTTCCAGCTTTTATGTGTGGATTGGTTAACTTGCTCATTTAGTATTTCTACCAAACTGAAAGAATACAATGAAAACATTAAATCAGAAATATTTAGCTTATTATAATAACAATTTATTGGGATAATTATATGCAATTATACAGAAATTGGTAAAATTTTGATAAAAAAAAAAATAATATAATAGATATATATAAATAATATATACATATATTCATTGTCCTTATAGAGGTATACATTCAAGTCCTTATAGAGGTTTTCCTAGAAACAAATCTCCATATCCATAAGATAAGTGATAAATGTCCTAACACTGGGACACTGATCACCTGAACAGACTAATGTGTGACTTATGCCATGGTTGCACAGGTACACTAAGCTTACATTATCTCTTCATATGGGATTACTAAACTGAAAATGAACAAGTGACTGTCTCTGGTAAGACCACAGAGATGAATAGAGCTACCACAACTTTACAATCAGTTACTAAATGAATAAAGTGAATAATACTACAAATACAAGACAATCCCCCCCAAATTTTATTTTGTAACAATTATTATAACTATCACTCCTTAGTCCAGGGCTTTAATTTGTTTCTTATCTTACGGTTGAAGACAAGAAGCACAATGGGGCAGGCAGAGCCATAACACATAGTGAAGAATACCCTTATGTCTGTCACCAGTGCTAGCAAATGAGTTGATAATGTTTGGTAAAACCAAATGGTATTATCAATCCCATACAGTATGACATAGAAAGTAACCAAAGTCACCACAGCTCTTGTGGCTTGACCCTCAGCAGATGCTTGACCCCTGTTTGTAGATGATGTTCTTAGGTTCTTCACTTGCATTCTGTGTCTACGCAGCACCCAAAGAATGTAACAATTGGCCACAGCCATGAGTAATACCAAAACTAGGTCCAGTGTGAAACTGACATACCCTGAAGCTTCAAATGAGACTTTGTCTGGATATACCACTATACAGTAACCTGGACCATAAGCGTATTTAAGACCAGTAGTATTGAAAGGCTTAGTAGCATACATGCCAAAAGGTGTGTTGACTATTATACTCATCACATAGAGAAAACCAATAGCTGGTAGCATTCCATCTTGAATCTTTACCTTCAATATAGAGTTAGCTCCAGCTGAGCTGAGGATAGCACCCTGAAAACAACTCAGCAAGCAAGTGAGGCTGATAGCCATCCCACGGAAGATACGAAACACTGCCGCAGTCACTTTGCACCCAGCATCATCAATATGTTCTTTAACGCCCATCTCATAAAGGATAGTAGGGAAAATTCTTGTCAAGTATCCAAGAAGATTTGCCAAGCACAAATGAAACAGGATAAGTTCTGAGCCTGCCAGTCTCCTTTCTTCATAGGCAATCATAACGAAGGATGACAGGATAAGAATGTTTCCAATAACACCTGTAAATGTTATTCCGCTATACGTCGCAACCTTTACCAGTTTGTACAATTCCATTACTCAATCTAAAAATACAAATGGTGAAAAGAAGAAATAAGGTTTTGGAATTTTTTACAACCTTGTTTTTGAATATGGTCAAATAAGGTACCTTATATACTCGAGTATAAGCCTAGTTTTTCAGCACAATATACATGGGTCAAAAAAATGAATATATCTAAACTCACCTTTCCGGCGACCCCTGTATATCTTCTGTGCTATCTTTCCGGCAGCGGCGGCAGGCTATATACACTGGGGCAGGTGCTGGCTGGCTATATACTTGGGGGGGCTGTGACCAATGCATTTCCCACCCTTGGCTTATACTCGAGTCAACAGGTTTTCCCAGTATTTTGTGGTAAAATTAGGGGCCTTGGCTTATACTCGAGTATATACGGATAATTGTGTTTCCAAAATGCACTGTATTTGAGTGGGCACCAATAACAAGAATTCTTTCCATTCTGAGTAGTTCTAGTTAATAATTATTATTCATTTTCTATTATGAACGAAGGGTGAATAATTGTTAGACCTGGGGACACAAGTGTGTTTTGAGTGAAATAGATTATATTAACGGTTCTTATAAAACATTTGCATTTACCACTACCATATTACAAAATAAGCCCTCATGCACACAAACATAATTTTCACATGTGTGCTAGCCGTTGTTTTTGTGGCTAGCTCCCGTTCTCATGTATTTCTATAGGCACATACACACAGCTAGGGTTTCTTCAGCCCCGTGTATGAGCCTAGTGTCTCTTAGAAAAAAAATCAGAGCAGGTCCTATTCTTAGCCATGTTTCCAGCTGTACCCTCCCATAAAATTTTATGTAAACATGAAACAGAGAAATGCCACTCAGGTACTGTCCATAGTTGCAATTCACTTGCTAGGTAACACAATCATGTCACACTCTAAGTAGTTGGGACAGCTATTGATATCATTTGGGAGCCTTCTGTTTTTTGTATGCATTGGCAAAAATAGGTAACATATGACCATGTACCATTCTGTGGACAAACGCTCATAAATATAAAAAATAGAGGAAAAACAGTTGTGTGCAGGTAGGGTAACTGCCATAAATCCACAGCAAGACCACAGTATGTGAACATAGCCTGAGTTGTACTAAATTAACAAAAAATTAACAAAATGAGAATTATGGCATATAATTCATGTGTTTCCAACAGGATCTATGTCAAGAATTCAATGCTACAGTATAATTGTTACTTAAATTTACCCAATTTGATTATACTTGCTGATTCTTTTAGTTCCAATACTGACAACAATTTGTCAAAATTTTGTCCAGAGTATCTGAATGTTACGTAAAATATTTAAAACCTTCCATCAGGAATACACCAACTGTTTTGTCAGAAAGTAGAACTATTCTAGTTGCTCACAGCAATCAATCAGAGTTCAGCTTTCATTTCCCACAACTGTTTAAAGCTGAGCTCTGATTTGTTTCTGTGGTCAAATAGAACTGTTTTATAGGCACATAAAGATCAAGGCTAGTTGCGTAGATATTGGGGGTCAGTGTAAACCCTTATTCGAGCACAGTACATGAGGACGTGTGAAGTACAGTCAACTAATAATCTCTATGCTTATGCATTAGCCATATATAGTAAGATGAACGAATGGCACTCTCCATTCTTAGTGTATTCTTTATTTGAGCATGAACAATTAAAATTGTAAGGGGATAGGGAGTGATGCAGAGGTGCTGTAGAAACAGGTGACGGCTGTTTTGCGTGTCTTATACTTCTAGAACTGTTTTAAATCAAACACTTCTGATATATCTCTCCCTTTATCTTTTGTTTATGTAAATGAACTTGAGTATCCCTACAGTGCTCTTCGGGCCAAGCATGTGCAATTTCTTCCGGCTCCTGCTTTCTCCTCTTGAGCATGCTCAGAGCGCCATTGAAGAGAAGTGTGCAGGGAGGTGAGCTACAACGGCGTAGAGTAGCCTTGGCTATCAGAACACGGCCAGGCTACTCCACACCCCAGTAGATGCTGGAGTTAATTTACATAAAAGAAAGATAAACCTTTTATTTGTTAGGGCAAAAGGATTAGTTAAAGACAGTGTACAGATTACAACAGAGAAAGGAATCTACCATCAGGAATACCTCAGTTAGGGTATTCCTGATGGTAGGTTTTCTTTAATATTTAAATATGCCCCTTTGGTTAAATCCTGAATATTAACTTCCATCAGTTTAATTAATAATTATGATGTAAATTACAGGATGTGATTATGTACAAAGGATTACTCTAGTTTAGCAATAATAAAAAAAAAGCATTTTAAAAGTGTTTGTTAATAAACTTTTATATATTTGTAGGCAGGCACAGCAGGCATTAATTGGTTAGAAATTGAAGTTTGCAAGAAATAGCATATATTCAAACATATTGTATTTACATATTTTGGTAATTTAATTTCTGTGTGTTCTGCAGTGGTATCACAACAAGAGACTGATGATTTTGAGCACACCAAGCTGTTTTGTACCAGTGTACTTTGATCAGCCAAACTTTGTATTGAATATGTCTTTTTTGAGCCATAACTGTCATAATAGCAGATTTAGTTTTACCATGACAATGAAATACAAAGCAAAGTGTCTTATATTTAGTTGGGCTTTTGGATTAATTTAACCAATGGTTAAAATGAGGCATAACACTGCCATAGCCCTGAGAAGTATAATACACAAATATGTGACTTCTCACGTATACAGCTAACACTGAATACATTTATCATGAATTTCCCGGAATCATTTTTTTGCAGTTATTTTTGGTTACAAGTCAGCCCCCAACTGGTCGAGGTTCCCTTTCTGTGCGAAAGAGAAAAATGCAGAACAATAAAATACAAATTTAGGGATAGCTACCAAATATGGGTCAGAACCAGGAAGTAAATGTGGTATAGAATTGCAAGGCAAATAGATACAGGCAAAAGGGTAAAGTATAAAAGAAAACACCTGAACACAGTTATTCAAGTACAACACTAATGCAGGCAAAGAGTACTAGTATAGAAAACCTTATATGAGATGTCAGAGCTGTGGTCCAGAAAGTGATTGGGTCAATTCAGCAAGCAGAGTGGGGAGAGATTCTCTCAATTACAGAGGATTAACTGTTCATGAAACAGGGCAGAGTTTACAGGAGACAGATGGGTGTGGTAAAAATCAATCAAGGCTGCTTGGAAAAGAATACACCATTTTTAGACTAGCAAAAGACATGATACAAACTGACAGTTGCCAGTGTATCATCAGCAATACCTTATGGACTGCGGATGGCTCAGTCACAGATGAAACACTTTGGGGGACATTTATCAAACGCCTGGCCTGAATGTGCAGGATTGGGGAAAATAATCGCAAGTGCGAACAATAAACTAGCATTTGCGATTATTTGCGAAATATCCCCCTTTGAATATATGTTAGACACCTTTTGCGCCAATCTTGATGAGGGCCCAAGGTTCAGTGGGTACAGGGGCTTGGTGAGGGTTGTGGATTGACAGTTATCCTGTTCAGTGACATAGTAAAATTGATCACGGCACCTAACATGTCAACTTCTGGGTGCCACCATCTTTACATGCCGACTGGGCTTCTCTGTGATGTCATCAGAGAACGTCGATCAGTGCAATGACAGCTGGAAACCTGCCAAAGGCTCCCATAGTTTTCATTAAGAGATTTATATTACAGTCTGTTGAGTATTCACTATATACAGTGCCCAGTAATCACTATATACAGCTCCCCCAGCAATCATTATATACAGCATCCTGTATTCACTATAAAAAGCTCCTAGTTATCACTATATACAGCCCCCCAGCAATTGCTATATACAGCCCCCAAGCAATCACTATATACAGCTCCCCCAGCAATCACTATATACAGCCCCCAGTAATCACTACATACAGCGCCTAATAATCACTGTATACAGCCCCAGCAATAAATATACACAGCCCCCCCAGTAATCACTATATACAGCTCCCCCAGAAATCACTGTATACAGCCCCCCAGCAACCACTATATACAGCTCCCCCAGCAATCACTATATACAGCTCCCAGTTATCACTATATACAGCCCCCAGCAATCACCATATACAGCTCCCAGTAATATTTATAGCCCCCAGTAATCACTATATACAGCCCCCCAGCAATCACTGTATACAGTTCCCCCAGCAATAACCATTTACAGCCCCAGTAATCACTATATACAGGCATTAACAATCCCAGAGCATTAACTATATACAGTCCCCCAATAACTATAAATAGCCCCCTATAATAATGATATACAACCCCCTAGAATACTATACACAGCCCCCTATAACTATATACAGTCCTCTATAATAACTATATTCAGCCCCCTAGAATAACTATATACAGCCTTCCCTAAATAACTATATACAGTCCCCCTATAATAACTATATATAGTCCCCTACAATAACTATATACAGCCTCCCTATAACTACACACAGTCCCTCTATGATAACTATATACAGCACCTATAATAACTACATATACAGTTCCCATATAATAACTATATACAGCCTCCTTATAACTATATACAGTCCCCCTATAACTATATACAGCCTCCTATAACCATATACAGCCCCCTATAATAACCATATACAGCCTCCCTATAATAACTACATATACAGCTCCCCTTTAACAACGATATACAGCCTCCCTATAATAACTAACTATATACGAACTCCTATTGTAACTATATACAACCCCACCCATAATAACTATATAAAGTCCTAGGTAAAATAATAAAATTGTACTCACCTTCCATTGTTCCCCCAATGCGCGCCAAACTCCTTCCCTTCCCTCACAGTGTCAGGATAGTGGATTTTGGAGGTTCCAAGATGGCATCGCCCTGTTGCAGGCGGCCCCATGACATCGTGGTGCTGTGACGTAACATGCTGCGCTGCAGTGCCGCCATCTTGTTATACCTCCGATCATCTATGGCAGAGAAGGGAACTTATTGTTCCCCCACTCTGCCACAAACTGAAGTCGGGTCACGTCTGTTGGTTGTGGCCTGAGGAGCTCGGACCGGACCCATACAGTGTGGGCGAATCGCCTACATTTGGTGGGGGCCCCGGCGTGCACACCTTAGGTGTTCTCCTATAATCCAGCCCTGTGTATAAGTCATAAGATCCCCTATGGTTGAAGAACCCTAGACAGGCAAAAATAATATTAAAAAAGATTTAAGGAAAAAATTTTAAGAAAAAGTTTAAAACGGTTGTACAGTTTTTCAAATGGTATCAATGAAAACATTCCATCACACAAACAATGACACCTAAAACAGGAATGTACACTGAAGTATAAAAAAAAAATTCTGGTGTCAGAATATGGCGACGGAAGGCATTTTTTTTAATTAAAGGTTTTTGAATTTGTTAAAAGCTTTTAAGACATAACTAAACTAGAAAAATTGTTATATCTGTGATCATACAGATGCAAGAAGAGGTGTCATCTTGACTGCACAATGAAAGCTGTAAAAATAAATCTCATAAGAATATGGCAAAATTGTGATTTTTTTTGACAATTCCATCATATTTGGATTTTTTTCCAGGCTTCCCGGTACACGGTACAGAATATTAAATGGTGACACTAGAAAGTACAATTTGTCTTGCAGATAAACAAAAGTCTAAAAGTTACATCTTGTGAAAGAAGTGGAGTGAAAAATGGAAACGCAAAAAAAACTAAAATTTAGGGACCATATTTATCATCTTGAAAAATTTAATGTGGTGATTACTAAAGTTACTTTTACATGTGCTGATTATGGGTTAATGATTGGGAATGACTATTTCTAGGATTATTTGTTCCTAATATTCACATAATGTAAAGGTGACAGTGATTGCATTGTTTTTGGTAACGTATCACCCTTTTCGTATAATAATGATTATTGGGCCATGAAAATGCAGACATTGACCAGGCAATGGTTGTAAAAGTTTTCTTAGACTATGTCTAGGTACTATGTCCAGGTGATATAAGACAGACAGCAACCCACCACATTGGGACAGATTTATTAACCCCTTAACGCTCTGTGCCGTAGCTCTACGGCGCAGAGGTATAAGGGATGTATGAAGAGGGCTCACTGGCTGAGTCCTCTTCATACAAAGGTGGGGGTTTTTGCATTTTGCAGAAAACCCCCACCGCTAATAACCGCGGTCGGTGCTTGCATCGATTGTGGCTATTAACCCCGTGATTGCCGGCCGCGCGTTTAAAAAACGCGGCGCGGGCGGGCACCGCCATCTTTTTTTACGATCCGCGGCCGTACGCTCATCGGGGGGGCGATCGTATGCCGTAGCCTCGGGTCTTCTTTTGACACGAGGCTACATGGCTTCTGCGATTCGTTACAATGAGCCAGTGGCTCATTGTAATGAATGTGCTGCAATAATCCATATATTGAATACAGAAGTATTGCAGTACATGTAGGAGCGATCTGACCATCTAGGGTTAATGTACCCTAGATGGTCTAAAACTAGTGAAAAAAAAAGTTAAAAAATAAAAAAATTAATAAAAATTAAAATTCAAATCACCCCCTTTCCCTAGAACGGATATAACACATAATAAACAGTAAAAATCACAAACATATTTAGGTATCGCCGCGTCCCAAAATGCCCGATCTATCAAAATATAAAAACGGTTACGGGCGGCGGTGACCTCCGAGGCGGGTCCGAAATGCGACTTTTACACCTTTTTACATAACATAAAAAATGAAATAAAAAATGATCAAAATGTCGCACAGACCTCAAAATGGTAGCAATGAAAACGTTGCCACATTTCGCAAAAAATGACCCCTCACACATCTCCGTGCACCAAAGTATGAAAAAGTTATTAGCGTCAGAAGATGGCAAAATTTTTTTTTTCTTTTTTGTACACATTCGTTTAAATTTTGAAAATGTATTAAAACACAATAAAACCTGTATAACTTTGGTATCACCGTGATCGCACCCAACCAAAGAATAAAGTAGGCATGTTATTTGGAGCGAAGAGTGAAAGTCGTAAAAACTGAGCCCACAAGAACGTGATGCACGTGGAGAAAGTAAAATTTGTTACGCACAAAATAAGCCCTCATACAGGTCTGTACACGTAAAAATGAAAAAGTTATGGATTTTTGAAGTTGGAGAACGAGAAATGAGCCGAAAAACCCTGCGTCCTTAAGGGGTTAATGCTAAAGTACCAGAGGAAGTGGAGGCCGATGTCTGTGGTACCATTTCTGGGAAGGGAAGAATGTGGATCCCTACTCCAGTTTGTGAAGAAACCCTAGGTACTGTTACTGTTTGTGATCATGAGATTGTGTCCTGGAAGTAACGTTGGTAGCAGAAAGGACAATTGAGTTATTTGCAAAGCTCCATTGAAATAAATGGCAGACATACTGAACACTATGCGGCAGATTAATGGCAGATTTCTTCTAAAAATCAACTTTTGAAAGTATGCCTATGAGCATGAGGAGTTACTGTAGCCCAATGTGATCTGGATTTACAGACTACTACACTGTCCCATCCTTCCCCCTGCTTCCTCAGACCCTCCATCCTCAGCAGGAGCCAGATCACAGAGAGTAGCCCCTCATTAGCATGCTTTTAAAAGTTGACTTATATTCAAGGTTCTTCAAAGTAGCCACCATTTGATTTGGCTGGTGACTCTGGTGAACTTATCCTCCGCAGCAGAGGTGACTCTTGGTCTACTTTCCCTGAGCCAGTTTCTTTGTAGCGGTTGATGGTTTTTGCAACTGCACTTGAGGACACTTTTAAAGTTTTCCCAATTATTTGGACTGACTGACCTTCATTTCTAAAATAAATTCTTTAATTTGCTGCTTTTTTTAGCCATAATACAAATTCTAACAGTCTATTCAGTAGGACTATAAGCTGTATATGCACCTGACTTCTGCACAACACAACTGATGGTCCCAACCCCATTTTCAAGGCAAGAAATTCCTAAAAGGGCACACCTGTTGTGTGAAAACCTTTTCTGGTGACTACCTCTTAAAGCTCATCAAGAGAATGCCCATAGTGTTCAAAGCAGTAATCAAAGCAAAAGATGGCTAGTTTGAAGAACTTAGAATATAAGACATATTTTCAATTGTTTTACACTTTTGAGTTCAGTATATAATTCCACATGTGTTAATTCATAGTTTTGATGCCTACAGTGTGACGCTACAATTTTACAGCCATGTAAATACAGAAAACTCTTTGAGAAGGTGTGTCCAAATTTTTGGTCTGTATATAGATATTGGGATTAACACAGTGATTGTGCCTGGATCTATAAGTAAGTGTCCCTAGTTTATCATTCTTGATTTTGATGGTAGATTTCCTTTAAGTTTATCCTGTCCTTAAATCCTGCCACATAGGGGCTTATTTACTAAGGGTCCCGCGGCCACATTTTCGTCAGGTTTTCGGGGATCGAGCCGCCGGGACAGGGATTTAGAAGGGGAATGTGTCGCACATGAACGGTTTTTGGCGCATTGGCACTGGCTTTCATGCGACATAAATGGGGGGGGGGGGGGGGCGTTCCGTCGGATGATCCGACGGATTCAGACAGAGCGCGGGATTTAACTTTAAAATTGTGTTGCTAGCCATGCACTTACGTGCACCGGGAAGAAGATGGTGATCTGTGCAGGGAGAGATACATGCAAGATATCCAGCGCACGATGTAAGTGAATCACGGCACAGTGCATTATCGTTGGACACTCCGGATCGGGGAACATGCAGGACCAGGTGAGTAAATGTGTCCCATAGAGTTCAGTATGACTGCCATTCCAATGCGGATGTGCAAATAAAACGGATACTTTAGCATTAATAAATGTGTTCCAATATGGTGGATTGCAGCCTGTCTTATTAACCATGTTTATTTAATTACAATTCTTTTTGTTTTTTCTTCCTAAATATGTTATTACTGTTTTAAAATATTTTATAGTTTTTACTTTTAATTAAATTAAATTTAATTATGTTCAGCAAATGAATTAAAAAATAAGTGACTAATTATAAATCATATTATTTTATATATTATAACATTGAATACGTTTTTATAGTACTGTAAAGCATATTAAATTGGTCTTTAAAATTGATTTAATCTTTACAGTTTCTGCATGCTATCTTACCTTCATCTTTCCTCATCGTTTGCACATTTCTTAATGTTGAGTATTGGATACCAGGATATATAAAGGTAGGGGGGGAGGATGGATTTACTGTGCTGATTATTTGGCAAAATCCATTGAGATTGTTTTTAATTATCAGAAACTAATGTATCATTTCAAACCCAAGGGATTCACATTTGATTTGCTGCTAACTGACCTCAGTCTCAGAAAATATCCCTTGTGGTCATGTTTTTCCCTTGTTGTAATATGTTATCGTAAATTGAATTTGACTTTTAGGGAAGGGGGGGGGGGGATAGAAGAAGTTGTGTATGTTTTAGAACCCAAAATAAATCATTTGCACTGAAGTCCTTATAACACTGTTAATTTTTAACTCAAAACAATAGTTTACTTAGATTTTAGGCAGAAAGCTTTATGGTTATGTTAGTCCTACAAAAAGCAAGTGGTTATAAGAGTCTTAGATGGCAGCTAGCTTGTAAGTTAGGTCTGGGATATAAAGGTCTTTGTAGAAGGCTGACATCCTGTCACAGTAAAACACAACCTCTTGTAGTTGCTTCAAGAAACAGCATATTTTTAGCCAAAGCTCAAACCATCTGAAGAAGACTTTACAAGAGAATTTGGGACTTTTACAGTTTAGGCATTTACAGTCAGATTGCTTTGGATGTCTGGAAGAATGCCTGAAGAAAAGGTATTCCCTACCACGAGTCTTGCAAACAGAAAAGCCTGGGAAAAGGATGGATTTAAAGGAAACCTACCACTTGAGTGGAGGTTTCCGATGGCAATTACCGGGCAACGCTCAGGGTGAGCTGGTGCCGGAGCTTATTTTTGTTAGTGTTTAACACGCGGTGATCGCGGTTTAAAACACTTTTTAAACTTATAGCCGGCGCAGCAGGTACGCGCTCGGCGCTTACCGTGCAAGCGGCTAACAAAGAATGAATGAAGCGCCGAGCGCGTACCTGCCTGCGCCGGCTATAACGTTTAAAAAGTGTTTTAAACCGCGATACCGCGGTTTAAAACACTAACTAAAATAAGCTCCGGCACCAGCTCACCCTGAGCTGGTGCCCGGTATTTCCATCGGAAACCTGCCACTACAAGTGGTAGGTTTCCTTTAAGAAAAACATTTGCCTTAATTGCTACCTTTAAACTGCTTCCCGCTCCGCGGCATATATATATCCGACTCAGAGCTGATGCAGGCTCAGCTCTGGATTGGAGCCGAACGTCATCGGGATACACGGGTTGCAGGCTATATCTAACAGCCAACACCCCAGTGTAACACCTGCGGTTGGAGTGGGCTCCGATCGTAGGTGTTTAACTTGATAAATGCCGCGGTCAGTGAGACAAAAAATGGCAAAAAAGGAAGATTGAAAAACGCAATGTGTTGGTCTGAATATTGACCTATTCTTGTCCTAGGTTCTGTGGAGATGTGCAAAATTTTGCGAGTGAGATCTAACCACCAAGCAATGGATTTGCTATATATTGGATCGTAAGGAACAAATAAAGAAATTTGGAGCTCCGGTCAGAATAATTGTTCTTGTTTTAACTGATGGACCGGACCTGAGCTGTTGTTAGCTCCTAAGGGCAAAGTGTGCAACACATTAAGAAAGACTTTAATATTGCATGTGTGTGGCTGAATAAAAAAAAAATTAAGGTTTGGGCCCCTGGCCAGAACCTATGATAAAACCTGTGATAAAAACACAAACATGTATAGGAAATAAACAGTACCTCCCAAATGTCCCTGATCCAGCAGGGGACAGTACCAGATTTCGGACTTTGTCACTCTGTTACGGTCAGATGGAGGAATGTCCTAGGAATAGAGAATAGAGTATAATAGTAATAATAATAAGACCGACTTCAAAGCTTTAAATTGTAGAGAAGAGGAGAGCTACAGAGGAGGAACAGGGGAAGGTAAATAACTGTATTATTTGTTTTAATTAAGCAGTAACAGGGAAAGGATGAAGAGTAGAGGGGCAACAATATGAAGAGGACTCACTGTGGGGAGGGGGTGATTTAGAGGCGGAACAACTGGAGAGATTTCTCCGATCGCGGGTGTTAACCCCTAAAACGCCGTGGTCGCGCTGACCGCGGCGTGTCAGGGGCATTTAGCTGGAATCGGACCCCCCCGCGGGGGGAAGGTCCGCTGGTCCGATCACAGCCCCGGGACTGCCAGCGCGTTCTGCTTCCGCGGAGCCAGGTCCTGCCTTCTGCGCAGCATGCTTAGTGTGTCACATAATACAGTGTAATACATCTGTATTCACTGTATTAGGTGAAGAATAGCTTGAACAAGCAATCAGTGGATCGCTTGTTCAAGCTAACCTGTAAAAGTAAAGAAAAAAAAGTTGAAAACACTAAATAAACACACTTTTTAATAAAAAGAATTAATTAAATAAAGTTAAAGTCCCCTACACAAACATTCCCTATACACATCTAATAAAGTAAAAAAAAAACAGGAAAATCATCAAAATACCCCACATATTTGATATCTCCGCGTCCGTAACAATCTGTACAATAAGTCAGAGACATCATTGGACCTGTATGGTGAACGCCGTAAAAACAAAACGCGAAAAACTCGCCAAAAATTTTAATTGTCATAAAATCCCTTCACAAAAATGTTCCAAAAAGTGATCAAAAAAAAGTTATGTGCACCAAAATGGTACCACTGAAAATGACAACTCAACACATAAAAAATAAGCCTTAAACCAGCTCTGTCAACCAAAAAATATTAAAGTTATATCTCCAAAAAGATGGCGATGCAAAAACAAATGAGATTTTCTTTCTATTCATTTTTTCCTGTAAAATTGTAAAATATATTAAAAACTATGATGTATCACCGTAATCGGAGTGATCTATAGAATAAAAATATTATAGTATTTTTAGTGTACGGTGTACGACCCCAAAAATATACACCTCCCTACCCCAAATTGACAATTTTCTTTTCCTCCATACATTAAAGAGTTAAT